>JAVLVB010000205.1:452572-489212 GCA_032876305.1 Orestias chungarensis
ATATATATATATATATATATATATATATATATATATATATATATATATATATATATATATATATATATATATATATATATATATATATATATATATATAAATATATATATATATATAACCAGCAAAATGTTTAATTTCCAATTAAAGTAAATCCAACTATTGATCCTAAATACCAGCAAAAAACAATCAATATACATCATCTTTGGATAAGAAATAAAAAACATTATACAAAGTTTGTTTTAAAGTATACATATCCTATGTATCAGCTTTTCCTCATTTTTCCACAGCATGACAGGCTGAAATATATTTTATTGGTATTTTATGACATAAACTATAAAACAATAGTGCATCTGTGTGAATTTGAAGGAACCAACCACGTGGAGGAAGGCGCTCTAAGAGCTAAATGAGATGAATATTCAACATTTTGATGCACAATAGATATGATGTGGCTGGAAACGAGAATGCCAATCACCTAAAACACACTATCCCCAATGTGAAACAAGATAGTGTTGGCAAGATAATAATGATGTTTAGAAGATGTTTCATTGCAGCAGTGACAGGAAAGTGGTTCATAACTGATGGGATAAACTGAACTAAATTAAGGGAAATGTAGCGTTTAGATCAATAACACAAAATAACAGTTTAGATGAAAGCTTATTCATGCCATGCAGACAGATTAGATAAACATAGAACAAAATATCACTTTTTAGATGTACAAACTCATCCCAAAAGATTTACAAGCACAGTGAAATTGAAAGTGTAAATGCAAAATATCAACTCAGAGACCCACTGCTGTATAGAAATCCATTGGATATTTTTAGATTGGAGATTTTAAATTGTTGAAATGTTTTTAAATAATGTAAGAAGCAAATTTAGAAGTATTTTCTGTAGCATCTTTGTCCATTATACAAAAAAACAAAAATAATATTAAGAAATTGTGGTTGCAATGTGAAAAACAATGTGGAATGGTTGAAAGTATAGAAAGAGTATTCTAAGTGCTGTTCATGCAAATAATGCTGCAGTGTTTCCTGACTTAGAAATCAGGGTTAAGGGTTTTCTGTTTGATGAGAGCCATTTAAACTGACCTCACATAACAGTTGACACAGTTTTACATTTTCTTTCGAGCTGTCTTGAGCCACCCTTCTCATTTCCGGCAGCACTAATGTTATTATTGCTTTCAGAGAGGCTCTGTGGTAAGCCTAACTTGAGCTGCCAGAAACACTAATCAAATCACTGTTGCAATCTAACCGTTTTCCATTACTATTTTTTAAAGGAAAAAAAAAACACAACAAAAAACAAACTTGTTTATAATTGTCGTTATCATTCCCAAAAATGCATTTCAGTTCTGATTGGATAATTTTTTACTTCCTGATTGCGTACACATTGTTTTCCATTGTGAGCACCCCTCCGTTGATGTGTGTACACTTTCAGGTGAAAACAGATAAAGAGAATTAGATTGACCTATTCAACTGCCTGGGGAGATGAGGATAACACTGGTATTAAGGGTCAAGAATCAATTCTTTTTGTTTAACTCAAGCACCAATTTTATGAATTTGCTAAGAATTAATGACTGAATCACGTTTTTACTTACATTTCATGATCAAACTTTCTTTCTTTTGTTTCCAGCGCCAGGTTTATTAGATCTCTGGCTGTTTGTGATTAGTTTTTAGCGTTTTTTTAGCACATATTTCTTTCAACAAGTAATAATATTCGCTTATGGAATATAAAAGGAAAAAAATTGTATTGAGAAAAGAAAGAAAATATGATTTCTGAAAGAGGGAACAAGAGGTTTAATGCTTCACAGCAAGAAGGTTTCACCTTTAAATGTGAAAGCTGGTTGCATCGTCAAAGACAGAGAAAATGCAGCACATTGCTAAAACAATTTATATCTGTAATTATATACATCAATTCAGAGTTAAGTTAAAATAAAGTCACTGTTTTTAAAGACACTGATAATGATAATACAAATTAAATATAGAGAGGCATGCTTTAAAATTTAAATAGGGAGGCAGCTCAGCTTAAATTTTTTTTTCTTTTTTTTTTATCACACAGAGGGAAAAAAACAAATCTATCAAAGCCTTAATGTTTACTTTGAGCTCATCTTTGCTCGCTACTTCCTCAGGATCCTTACATGATACAATTCTCAGTTTCCATAGAAGAATATTCTCAGACAGAACTATAGACTCTAATTACTGAGATAAAAATACACAAAGAGAACGATTTTGGGTGAGAATGAACCTTGTATTCCTTTTGTCTTCATATTGTGCTAAATATGAAGCAGTTACAACTCACACGCATGAGTTTTGGCACAAAAGCACCAGAAACTTATCACACATGACAGACGACAACTAAATTATAGAGGACATATTTCTATCAAAGAAACCAGTCTTTACCATAGTGATTAAGCCCATCAGAGAGGTTTTGAAAGGCATTCTCCTCTGAGAGCACTAAAATACATATCTAGAAGTTTTTGCTATTGTTTTGTTTGCGTACATGCTTGTTTATATTGTACATTCACTGGAGACAAAGGTATAAACATGCATGTTGTTTATATAAAGATGGGAAAATAAAGAGAACCACATTTATGGTTTATAGATTTATGTCAGGTTTAAAGGTCAAAACAATATTTAAACATCACAACATGGATTTTAACTTAAGGGAGTTAAATACTCAATACCAATATTAATGTGCAGAACCATACGGATATAATTGACACTGGTACAGACCATTTTTCACATTTTTTCACATTCCAAACCATTTTTATGTTTTTCAATAAGATTTAAAAAAATGAAACCGCAACTAAAAAGTGCATGTTTGTGAAGTTCTCATGTTTTTCATTGACTTAAATACGTTTTTTTTCAGGATTGCACAGTTTTTGTAGGTCTGTGTCTCTTCCGTTCTATTTTGACCAGCACCATGGTACTGAGTAATTAAAAGACTTCCCACAGTGGGATGCTGCCCCTACCATGTTTTGCTGTGGGGGTGGTGTGATTAAGGTGGTGTGTATTATTGTTTTTCTTTTTTTTTGTGCCTAAAGGCTAATGTTGTGCACCTTATCGTGTTTAATGCACCAAGTGCTTCACACAGGTTAAATGTGTCAGGTTGAGTCTCTGTTGCAGTTCTCTAGGTGGCCACGGGGGGTCACCGTTGCGGTGCTCCAGGTCGGAGCTCCGTCCTTCCAGGTGTCTCGGGTTGGCGCTGATCAGCAGAGCAGTATAAGAGGAGTGGTGGATCAACTACTCGTCGCCTGAGTGTTTACTATTATTGGTAACCTTAGCCTCAGTGCCAAATTAACGAATGTTCCCTAGTGTCTTTGTAGCTTATCTAATGATATTTGCTCTCGAGTTTGTAAAGTTCCAAGTGTACCTCCAAGTTTTCCATGACTCAAGTTTTTTGTATTTTTTCCCCTCGACTAATCGACCCTTGTCTTCCCCTCAGGTTTTTTCCATCAACTAACTCACCTCCTTCCAGAGACTTACCCGGCATCATTTCCCAGTCGACTCCTGCTCCTCTTGACTCTGCTCGATCTGCCTTCCCCAGCATACCTCACCAGCTGATCAAACCCCCCGGACCACTTCTCCAAACCACTGGAGGACTCAACCGGACATTCCCCCTGGCGACACATCAACTCCACCAGACTCGTAAGACCATTCCACTTCTTTATTCAACCCGTATCAATCTACTCACCTTGCCTGTCCTCACTCTCAGAGGTTCCCGGTCTCCCACGTCAAGCACCCCGTGTACTTCCGCCACTCATTGCCGCCCCACTCTACCGTTCACCTCCGCTGCAGGATCACTGTCGGATTCCCCTGGTCCCGTGCACTTCCGCCACTCATCGCCCCACTCTACAGTTCACCGCTGCTGCAGGATCACCGTCGGACTTCCCCCTGGTCCCGTGCACTTCCGCCACTCATTGCTGTCCCACTCTACCGTGCACCGCCGCCGCAGAAATCATCGCTGGATTCCCCTTCCCGTTTCACTCCTTCACAATAAATTATTATTTACCGATTCTTCTGAGTGTCTCTGCGTATGTGGGTCAGAAACTTAAAACCCAGTATGACAGAACACTCAGGCCAATTAGACCCACAGGAGGCTCTCAGAAGAGTCATCTCAGATCAAACCACCATGCTTCATTCACACGAATCAGTCCTCCGTTCCCTATCAGAACAACAGGTTAACACCAACCAAACCCTGGACCAAATCACCTCCCTTCTCCAAAGTCTGGGTCCCAAGGCCTCTGAGAGTAGCCCTCCACCCTATGAGGGCGCCACCGTTCCCATTTCCCCGTCACCGCCACTACCAGACCGGGAGTTTCCGGTTCCGGGTCACCGAGGGGTTCCGCTTCCGGTTCCTGAGAGGTACTCCGGAAGTGCTGGCGGCTGTGAGGGGTTCATGATGCAGTGTTCCCTGCTCTTTGCCCACTCGCCTCATTCATTTCCCAATGATGACGCAATAATAGCGTTTGTTATCGGACAGTTGTCCGGAACAGCGCTAAGTTGGGCTGAATCGCGCTTTTCGCCGGTATCCAGAGTTCCGTATGACGTTTCATGAATTCCGAGAAGAATTCTTCCGGGTGTTCGGTCATGAGACCGATCTCACCACAGTTGCTCGGAAGATGCAGAGATTAACACAGGGTCCCAGAACCGTGGCCGAATTTGCCATAGAGTTTAGAACTCTGGCGGCCCGGTTGCCCTGGGACCCACACTCTTTAAAGAGTGCCTTCCATCAAGCGCTGAATGAGCGGTTAAAGTACGAGCTCGCGCTAATTGATGAGCCACACTCGCTAGAGGAGTACATCTCTCTAGCTGCCCGTGTTGACAATCGTCAGAGGGAAAGATCGGTTAAGGGTAGGTCGCAGGACCTCTGTCAATCAGGCTCCCGCAGTCAGTCGGCCTTCCTCCCAACGTCTGGAGACCTTTTTCTTGCCTGAACCCCGTAGGACGTCACCCCCGGGACCGGAACCTATGCAGGTCGGACGAACCAGACTAGCCCCGGAGGAACGGCAGCGGAAGATGTCTCCATCGATTCCCTGGACCTCCATAACATACCGGAGGAGTATCAGGACCTCAGACAGGCCTTCAACAAAAGTAAGGCCTGTTCTCTGCCACCCCATAGACCCTACGATTGTGCCATAGACCTTCTTCCTGGATCCCCCCTACCATCGAGCAGACTGTTCAATATATCACGCAAGGAACGGGAATCGATGGAGGCCTACATAAGTGAGTCCCTAGCCGCCGGCATCATCAGGTCTTCTTCCTCTCCTGTTGGGGCGGGCTTCTTTTTTGTCTCTAAAAAGGATGGTTCGCTCCGACCCTGCATCGACTACCGAGGGCTCAAAAACATCACCATCAAGAACAGGTACCCTCTGCCACTCATCACTGCAGCATTCGAGTCACTACACAAGGCCACCATATTCACCAAACTGGACCTCCGTAACGCTTATCACCTCGTCCGTGTTCGCCAGGGGGATGAATGGAAAACCGCATTCAAGACACCCCTAGGTCACTTTGAATATTTAGTTATGCCGTTTGGTTTATGTAATGCCCCTTCCGTGTTTCAAGCCCTGATAAATGACGTCCTCCGAGATTTTTTGAATCTTTTTGTTTTTGTTTATCTCGATGACATCCTTATTTTTTCCAGAGACCCCACCGAACACCAGTCCCATGTCCGTCAGGTTCTTCAACGCCTCCTCCAAAATAGACTCTATGTCAAAGCCGAGAAATGCGAATTCCACAAAACATCCATCGAATTTCTCGGCAACATCTTCGAGGGGGGCCAGATTCGAGCAGCTCCCAGCAAGATCCGCGCGGTCGACCAATGGCCCATTCCAGAGACCAGACGACAACTACAGAGATTCTTAGGTTTTGCCAATTTTGATCGCCGCTTCATCCGCAATTATAGTCAGACAGTATCCCCCCTCACTGCCCTCACCTCCGTGAAGGTTCCGTACAAATGGTCTCCTCAAGCAGAGGAGGCCTTTTCCAGGATCAAGACCCTTTTCTCCCAAGCCCCAGTACTCATTCAACCGGACCCTACTCGACAGTTCACCCTGGAAGTCGACGCCTCTGACCTGGGAGTCGGAGCCATCCTCTCCCAGAGGTCAGAGGATGACAGCAAACTCCATCCCTGTGCCTTCTTCTCACGACGGTTGTCTCCTGCAGAGAGGAACTACGACGTGGGAGACCGAGAGCTGTTAGCGATTAAGCTAGCTCTCGAGGAGTGGCGTCATTGGCTGGAGGGTGCTAGTCAGCCGGTACAGGTTTGGACCGACCACAAGAATTTAGAATACATCAAGTCTGCTAAACGCCTGAATCCCCGACAGTCCCGCTGGTCTCTGTTCTTTTCACGTTTTAACCTTTCCATTTCCTACAGGCCCGGATCTAAGAACATAAAACCTGATGCCCTCTCCCGTCAGTTCTCTCCAGATGAATCCAGTCACAATCCGGCACCCATCATCCCCTCTGACTGTGTGGTTGGCCTGGTATCCTGGGAGATCGAGAGCATCATCAGGGAGGCTCTCCAACAGGAACCTGACCCACGAACCCCGCCACAGAAGACCACATACGTCCCATCCACCGCTCGTTCCCGAGTAATCCACTGGTTTCACACTTCCCGGTTATTCTGTCACCCCGGTTCCAGTCGGACATTAGCACTAGTGTCCCGCAGATTCTGGTGGCCCAACATGCATAAGGATATCACTGAATACATACAGGCTTGTTCCATCTGTTCCAGGAACAAGTCCAGCAACAAACCCTCCTCAGGTCTCCTACAACCCTTACCTATCCCCAAGCGCCCCTGGTCTCACATAGCGGTCGACTTCATCACAGGTCTTCCATCTTCCCAAGGGATGACCACCATCCTTACCATAGTCGACCGCTTCTGCAAGTCATGTCACCTCATATCCTTACGCAAACTCCCTACAGCACTTCAGACTGCTCGACTTCTGGTTAAGCACGTCTTCCGGTTGCACGGCATCCCCATGGATGTTCTGTCTGACCGTGGCCCCCAGTTTGCTTCCCAAGTCTGGAAGCATTTTTGTGCAGCACTGGGGGCCAAGGCTAGCCTCACATCTGGTTACCATCCGCAGTCTAACGGTCAGACAGAGCGGCTTAACCAGGAGATCGAGGCAGCTCTCCGTTGTTTGACATCCTCCCACCAGACCGACTGGAACCAACACCTTCCCTGGATCGAGTACGCACATAATTCTCACGTCTCCGCCGCCACTGGATTATCCCCTTTCGAGATCTCCTTAGGATACCAGCCTCCACTGTTCCCGGCCGATGAAAGAGAGATCCCGGTGACGTCTGTCCACCACCAGGTCCGCCGTATGCGCACCATCTGGAGGGATACTGTATTGGCCCTCCAACGTACGGCGGCCCAAAATAAGAAGTATGCTGAGCGGAGACGCATTCCAGCACCTGTTTATTCTCCCGGTTAGCAGGTGTGGCTGTCGTCCCGGGATATTCCCCTGAAATCCGTCTCCCGGAAACTCTCTCCCCGTTTCATCGGTCCCTACACCATTCAGTCAGTTGTAAGTCCGTCCACCGTCCGTCTTCATCTGCCCTCCAACCTAAGGATCCATCCCACATTCCACGTTTCCCAGGTAAAACCGGTCCAGACCAGTACCTTGTGCCCTCCAGCCGACACCCCTCCGCCCGCCCGTATGATTGATGGGCATCCGGCATATGACGTTCGGAGGATCGTGGCCTCCCGTCGACGTTTTCCCCTCAACTAATCGACCCTTGTCTTCCCCTCAGGTTTTTTCCATCAACTAACTCACCTCCTTCCAGAGACTTACCCGGCATCATTTCCCAGTCGACTCCCGCTCCTCTTGACTCTGCTTGATCTGCCTTCCCCAGCATACCTCACCAGCTGATCAAACCCCCCGGACCACTTCTCCAAACCACTGGAGGACTCAACCGGACATTCCCCCTGGCGACACATCAACTCCACCAGACTTGTAAGACCATTCCACTTCTTTATTCAACCCGTATCAATCTACTCACCTTGCCTGTCCTCACTCTCAGAGGTTCCCGGTCTCCCACGTCAAGCACCCCGTGTACTTCCGCCACTCATTGCCGCCCCACTCTACCGTTCACCGCCGCTGCAGGATCACAGTCGGACTTCCCCCTGGTCCCGTGCACTTCCGCCACTCATTGCTGTCCCACTCTACCGTTCACCACCGCCGCCGCAGAAATCATCGCTGGATTCCCCTTCCCGTTTCACTCCTTCACAATAAATTATTATTTATCGATTCTTCTGAGTGTCTCTGCGTATGTGGGTCAGAAACTTAAAACCCAGTATGACAAAATGCTGATTATCATGATGTACCATTTGCAAGTATTGTCACTTCTAATGTAAAAAGCACAAATTTTATATAAACAGCTTTTGCTACAGAATGTCCTTCCAACATCTGCGAAGCACAAATACTATGAAATTATGAAGACTATTCAAGCAAATCTAGTTTTTGTATTGTGTTGGTCACAAGAGAAATAGGACATGATTTTCAACAGATTCCTTTGGGAGCACATTTTTTCATTTATGTCATACTGAGCTATAATGTATAACATTTAACGTTTAAGTTGTTTCTGCATCTCACAAATTCTGTCATTCTTTACTATTCTAGTTAAAATAAATACTTTCAGATAACAAGACAGCACATGACTAATTAATTGGTAAACCCCTTGTTTTGCCAGTGTATTAAGAAAAAAATAAACAGCTGTGCCCTTCCCAATAAAGATTAGTGGGTTTATAGCGAAGAGCTGTCTTCTTCAGGCCTGTGTTTTTTTGTTGATAACTGCTATGAGATAATCAATTTACTTCGAGCTAATTAATGGATGTGTTTTTTTACCTAGGGCAAATGGGGTAAGATAAAACATGCAACAAGGGGTTCCATCAATCTGCTCAAGTTACCAAGATTTCCATTGTGATTTGCTTTTTTTTCTGACTTGGGTACCTCAGGGAAGGTCGATAAGGATAATTAAGCGGCACCTAAGGCATAGAAAAAGCTTAACTCTCTCTCTGTGTGTGAGTATGTGTGTGTGTGTGTGTGTGTGTGTGTGTGTGTGTGTGTGTGTGTGTGTGTGTGTGTGTGTGTGTGTGTGTGTGTGTGTGTGTGTTAGCCTTTTGCACCATTTACAAAAAATATGTTGCGAGAACCAACAGGTCCATATGGTGCCCAAAGGCACCATATGGAGAAGTGTTGTTTTATGGTTAGGGTTAAGTATTTAACGGTGATGATCAGGTTTAGTATGGAAGTTAGAGTTAGGCTATAGAACTAACTGAAAAACAGTAAGTCAATCCAAAGTCCTTGCAACCTTTATAAGAAATGTGTTTGTGTTTGTACTTGTTTTTACTGCATATATGGGTTAAGGTTAAGGTAAACGTCTGTAACGCGTCAAGCAGTAACTAGAGCAAATAAACCTAAATATGAAGTCATCAGTTCAATGGAGGTCCTAGACTATGTGTGTTTGTGTGTGTAGGAGGCAGAGAGAGAGAGGTCAGATTGAACGAGGTGTGTGATTTTTATAGAAAGAGTGACACAAACCACTTGCAAACTGGATGGCTTTAGTTTGTGTCCCTATTCTACCAAAAGGGGTTCAGCAATTTTATTGGTTAAATTGACTGTTAGGTGTTCTTGACACAATCAGTTACTAAAGGTCAGTTTATTAAATTTAATTTACAAAAAAATCACTGCATTTTCTCTGAATGCTGAAAGGTCCTCAAAGATTCTCAGTAAAAAAAAAGAAGAACGAAAACAATCTTTTAGCTGATTAAACTACTCTGCATATTGACTCCATTCTTCATATTTTATTCATTTTTGGGACGCCAGTAGAGACCAGCCTTCAACTTGACTCAAAAAACAGTATATACAATATTTCCCATATGGTGAAAAAAGTCAATAGAAAATAAGGAGTGATCTTTCAAGATCATCCCAGAATAGCTGACCGAAATGATTTTTATTTTGTGGGATAGTGAATATTTCAGGTTTTATTGATCTCATAAATGAGGGTAAACAAGTGCTTTCAAACTAGTGTCTGTTTTCATCTTTACACATTGCAACCTCAATGTCACTAATAGAATATCATCAAATTACCAGTACGCAATTTAATGTCATATCATGAGCCCATAAATATATTTGGATTAACAGAATAACACAATTACATCTTTGGTGACGTGCAGCTATGTAAAATGTACTATGTGAAAGTGTATTTATGTTTTAAATACATTTTAATTTACCATTAAAAGCTCCTTAAATATTTGTTTTTAAAAGCTTCTTTTTTTTTTACTCAAAAAAATTAAAATTTTAAACTTAGGTTTCTGACACCATTTAGGATTTCTTTGTGGGTTGCACATGTATTCATTGATATTTTTGTAATCTTACTAATTCTACATGTTATGTGTCACAACGTGAAAACAGTTAAAAAAGCACTAATGATTTTTTTTTTTTTTGCAGTAAAATGATTAGATCCATTGTTTCAGTCCCATGTGATATCTTGTGAATACCAAGAATCTCTTAAACCGCAGAGGGTGTCCTTGACGAATGCATTCATTCCCTGTATGACACTTCACAGGTCTAAGCTGTGTAAAATTGCTTCTCCTGCTACGGTATTTAATCTCTCTCTTCTTGAAGTCAGTATTTGTCAGTCAAGTCAGGTAAGCAACAAACAGATAAGCTTGTAAAATAGCTTTTCATGCATAAAAATGCAAAGTAAATAAATTATCCAACAAACTAAATTAAAGGATATTTAACATCATACAAAGAATGAGTTAACTTCTGATTTAAATGATTTATGTCAACGTCTGGAGTAAGAAAAGCAAAATGAGAATGTGAACCAGAAAGTCACATGTCAGTTTGTTAATGTCTTTTAAATGTTTTCATTTTATGTACCTACATTTTCTAAAGTACGAAACAAATTATGGGGCCCTAAGAATGTGTTTACAAAAAAAAAATCCTCCGAAATTTCCTAAAGTCTCTGGGTTTCTTACTCAGAGATTGATTTAGCTGAGAAAGAAACTCCTTTTTATTTGACCCTTACAGATCACACCTAAAGCCGATACCTATATAACCGAGTTCATTGATTATCATGGTTAAATTGCAACTACAGTTTACACTACAACAGTCATGTTATTAGTTTAAAAAGCTTACTTTGTGATTGACAGCCTTGCAACACGGTCTTCTAAAATAACACATTTTGTGAACTGCACTGATGCTTTAAGAGTTTTCAGAGTGTGAGATTAGGGCAATAAAGTATCCGGTGAGGAAAGAGTAGAGGATGCTTAAAATAGAATCCTGTTTATAGGGGAAAGATGTGTGGAAAGAGAACTGTCACTGAAATCAATGGTTATACTTAAGCCAGAGAAGGTGACAAGTGGCAAAAAGCTCTCTGTGGTATGTCAGATATCACTTGTTATATAAATAGAAGAAAGTGGGGAGCAATTTATATATAAGTCATGTTGGAACAAGTTGTTGTCCCCTTTGTCATTCACTTTGCACTTTTTTGTCTTTGCTCCGGTTCCTTAAACACCTCAGGTCAAAAAAGGGTCTTTTAAAGTCCTTATGGTAGCTTTACTGAATTGAGAAGCTGAGACGAGAGGCAAACCTGGTTGTCCATTAGCTCCCGTAGGGGCTAGATCTACACATATTAATTCTCTTAAGTCTGTCAGAAAATCAGACACATACTGATGCATAAGCCTAGATATGTGCATAGAGACACACTGAGCTGCGTCTAAAGGTACGACGGTAGTCTTGGCAACAAAGTCCCATTAATTGTTACTCGCTTCTTTTTTATATTTTACTTTTCACGACATGTGATACTAACCCCACAATCTTCTAATATGACTTATATTCATATGTCTGCTTCGAAAGAGCAGCCAAGCATAAAATGGATCACAAAAATCTTCGTGCCCTTTTACAATTTTATCGCATTACAGCAAGTAACCTTCATGCGTTTTCGGAATTTAATGTTGGGAAGTGAAAGATAATGGATCAATTAAATTATTTGTAGCCCATTGAGTTCATCTTTTGTAGAACCGCCTTTCACAACATAAACACCTACAAGTCCTGAGCAATTCTTTTTCTGCCCGTTATTCTTTGTGAAAAAGCTTAAAGTCAAACAAATTGTGAGAAAAACGTGTGAACACCCATCTATGTAAAACTTACTTTAAATTTAGGGCTGGCTTTGATTAGGAATTTAAATTAATAATTATCAGGTTAACAATTTAAACACTTAACCACCTTTAAATTGTAGAAACAATTAACCTTAACATTTTAGAAACAGTTAAATTGTGGCTTCCATATTCCCAATATTTATACTAAGGCAAGATTATACTAAATCCAGCATAAGAAATACTTTAGCTTTTTAAAGGCATCCTCCTCAAACTACTACCAGTCATTATTAAATACTTCAATTACAATGAAACAGTATACTGTAAAAAGTACTTTTAAAAAAGTACAATTTATACAAAAAATATGAGCTAATGCCATAAGTATATCAATGGGGTCATGGGAAGAGTAGTTTGCCAGACCATAATGTCACTCAGGCTTGAGCTACTGTGTGCCAAAGGCTTTCATACAGCTTTTTTTTTCCACCAATAGCTTTCTTCTTATCTTACATAAAAAAAAACTAGATATGTCGAATTCAAGACTATCAGATTTCGTATTACAGATTTTTCTTTTAGCTGAGTTCCGTGCAGGTCCTCTGACATAACACAATCAAAGGAGCCGAAATGTTTAAGTTTAAAGGGTGTAAATACATTGCAATGATTTTTTATGCATGTATTTTTAACATTAAGTAACTTTTTAACTAACATTTTAAAGGACAACGTAACTGTAATTACAGTAGCTTGGACTATTAAAACAAAAATTATACATCCATTCCTAGTTGATCCAGATACTGTTGAGTCTAGTAAATGACTGATATCACAACAACTCTGTAGGAAGGCCAGTTTCAGGTTTAATCAGTGCATAGTATTTGAGTTGAAGAAGGCAAATGAATAAAACATTCAAAGCATTTTTATTCTCTAATTTACATAGAAATAAGATTATACTATGCTAACATGATTCAAGAGTCCCTAGTAAAAAAAAGCAACTGTCATACAAGCAGCTTAATGAACTCTCCATCAGTAATTTCTTTCAGTTTGACAGTTCACTGGTTCTTTTTTTTCATGAAGATGACAAAGATGGTGTTGGGAAGCTCAGTAAATTAGGTCTAATGGGGTTTTGATACCAGCTAAGAGTAATGCGGCTCTTGTTTGTTTAGTCAGGGTTCAAAGTGTTCTCCCCAAAATCCACTTTTTCTCTCAGTGCCAAAGAGCTAGTTATAGTAACAGAGATAGTGGAATAATACAATTTAAATTTAAATCAAAATACGCTGAACATTAGAATCAAAGATATGTTTTTCTTACAGATAATGGAACGACTTACTGATTGTTAATAATTAAATGTAAAATATAAATGTAAATTAATTGTACAAAATTTGAAATGACACTGAAATGCAACAGTAAAATTGAGGTCAAAGAGGCAGAGGGTTTGGCTGATTCTTATCTAACAGTTTGGATGCCTACCCTGTAGTCACTCTGCCTGCCATGCTGATATGGTTGACTGCTGTTGCCACAGATGCTCTGACATGGAAAAAAAAAAGCCCACACAACAGATTAGATCAAATTAAAGGGAAATTCCATTTTCTGCCATTGCTCAATTTTAATTCTGACAAAAAAAAGGAAAAATATTATAAATATCAGAGTATGATACAAACTTCACTTGAACTGGCCTGAAAACATACACAGTCAGTTTGTGAAAATAATAGCAAACTAATTGATTGTAAGGATTTTTTTGTCGGCAGCAATGGGTGGTGAAAAAAAAAATCTGTGTTACTATCTTTATATCAGGTTTATCTTCCATGGTCTTGGGCCCCTTAGGGGATCAGAAAGCTTGGCTTCTCTGGATCAGCTCCTCAGGAGTGAGGACAAAGCACCCTCTAAAATTATTCTGCCTAAGCTCTGATTACGAAGGCCTGCAGGCAGTCACTGAACCTATCTCTCAGACTGACATGGTAGCTCTTTTTTGTATGTCTGCATTGGTCACGGCTTGTGGACCTCAAAATACCTCTAAGCTTTTGGATGAAGGAAAGTAAAATTGAAAAGGGAGCTGAGATGAAATGAGAGTAACACAACAAAAACAACTAACTGATTAGGCACAACTGAAAAGTAGAGGCAATGGAAGCTGTTGACATTGATAATTATATTTAACCTTTAGTTTCAATGCACCACAAAGCATTTTTCTTTGGCCCTGCATGGATAATCAGTTTTGGACAGCCAACGCATGTACAAAGCATAACTTTATTATTTTTGCAGGCATTCTAAATAATAGACTAATTATGACTAATTATTTTTCAAATAAGAGAACAGCAAATATTTGCTTTTGACTGAAATAAAATTTTCATAAGGTTCTAGGACTACAAATTTATTTTAAGTTAACTTTCATAAATAATAACTAATACATTTTGTAAAAAAGTCAACTATATTGATGGTTTATTGTCTCCGCAGTGGCTAAGCAGACAAAATAAATCCATGCAATTCTTAGTAAATATCAAAGCATCATATTAAAAAATAATTACTTGTGAAATTTCAACATATTTTAAACATATATCAGAGCATTTATGCAAATGTCTAATTTGAGGGGTATTCATTAATTAAAATAACAGAGTGAAAGATTCAATTCTCTATTAAGTCTGACTGAGTTTAAGCAAGTAAAATAGAAATTAAAAGCAGTTCTTATTCACACTTTTAAACAACCTTTACACAACACACAACAGCCCATCCACTTACCGCCTTAAAGTTAAAGATGCTAGAATGTAAGAGACGGGAGGAAATACCACTCAAGCTGTTGCAAGGCATTTTAGAAAGTTCAGATTTTAATGGAACTATCTTGTTATTCTACTGGTATGCCCTCTGTTGCACTTTAGGTAATTCAAGTCTGCCAAAACATTTCTTCAGGGTAAGGGCTGCTCGGAGAACATAATTAGTTTTTTTTTTAATGAAAACTAGTTTTCTTTAAACCCTTATAGTGGTGAATAAAAATGCTAATGTGATGCTTTCTTTAGTGCTTCCCAGTATAGTATTTTAGTCTTTAAAACATTGTAAGTTTGTGACATTGAAAATCAGATGGCTCACCATAGCTTCACTATGCTCACTATTCGGGACAAAAACAAGAATTAAATTCTGAAATAGGAGAGCCCAAGTCAGCCATTGCTACAATTTGTACCTGTGCCCCTGATTGAGCACTGAAGTGGAGGTAAAGGTGGATATGTTTGCGTCAGGACTGGAGAAACATCCTTTAGTGCAGGATGTACTCTGTCAGGACATGTGTATCTAAGACATCTGTATATATAAGTATCTGTTTATTCTTCTCAAGGCCTGGAAGATAAGAGCTGCGCTAAGTGAACCATTTTAGTGTCTTTGATTTGTTAACTAGAGCTGTTTACACAGCCGTGGCTCTGCTAATTCAAAAGGAAAACTCCACAAAGTTGAATTCCTGTCCACAGAAAAAGGAAGAGCTTCTAGTTTTTAAAATTTTGAGTTCTATTGATAAGACTTTGCACTAAAAGCTTTTAGATTCATACTCTCAGACTCACAAGTATTTCAGCAGAAGTTTGGGTACAATTAATTTATTGACAGATAAATACAAATACGAATGTAAAAGTTGTGCTTACACCTTTTTGACAGTGATCTTACTCCATACAGATCAACCCCTATTTGGGAGAAGAAGAAGAGACGGTTGAGGGATATAAATACCTTGGTGTTCTTTTGGACTAGAGACACAACAGTGAAGCCGTCTACAACTAGGGACAGAGCAGACTGTACTACCTGAGGAAGTTAAAATCCTTCAAGGTTTCCAGCAAGATGTTGCAGATCTTCTATAAGTCTGTTGTTGAGAGTCATGCCTCCTCTCCCATCATCTGTTGTGGCAGCAGTATCAGTGCAAAGGACCTAAAAAGGCTCAACGACCTGATAAAGGAGGCTGGGTCTGTTCTGCTGACGAATGTGGAATCTCTGGAGATGATGACGCAAAGAAGCATTTTACATAAAATCAAGAAAATTATTGTTAATCCTGAACATCGTCTTCATGACACTGTTATTGGAAAACAGAGGCTTTTCAGTAGGCTTCTTCAGCTTAGTTGTAAAACAGACCGCTACAGAAGATGTTTCCTGCCCTCAGCCATCACCATCAAATAACAACTCTAGTTAAATGAGTTACCTCAACAACATTTAATCTCCCTTCGGGATAAATAAAAAATTATTGATTGATTGATTGATTAATTTGATTATTTCAACATCTTATTGCCACCATTTCAGACCTAAGAGATTTGTTTTGTGAACTTGAACCTTCCTTAAACATCTGTACAACTTTATTCCTGACCTATGTTCCTTTATCCTTAAGTTTCATGATGCAGTTTTTATTTACATTTCCAAAGCCCTGAAACATTTTCTTCCCCTGTTGTCCTTTATAGGAAATTATGGGTAAAATAACTGGATGTTCTTACAAGGGATCTACAAATTACATGCACCATCATTTTATTACTCCACTTTTCTGTTCTTTTATATACAATAGTGTGTCTTGAAAATCTAATTCACAGTAGATAATTAGTATTGGCAGGGTGTCTTGCCATTGTGAAGCTGTACAAATGCATATTTCTCTCCCACAGTGTGCATGCCACAGTCAATTTTCTTCCTTTTCTATATAATCTTTACTCAGTGTGTGCAGTGGGGAGTCACAGAAAGAGATAACAGATCAATTTTAATTACCCTGTAGTCTCTACAAGAGTGGAAAAGTAATGGGTATTTTAACTGCGATGCATGCACACAACAACCACAGGGAACCCCCAGATGCTCAGATACAAAATATAGCACGACTCCCACGGCGTGCGCCCAGGAGAACTGAAGGATTTTGAAAATCTGCGAGTTACCTAACCCTGGCACTGACACAAAATAAAAATGAAAAATCACATAGTGTGGTGCAACTACATGGAAGGGTAGCTTATTTATCTCAGAAGCAAGGGACAGTTTGCCAATTAGTTTCTACTGAGTTGAAAGAAAAAAGGCTGCACACCTTGGTTGGGGAGATTGTTCCTATCCTTTTGTCAAGCTTTCAACAAAAGCGGGTTTAACCTGCGGCTATCTGAGAGTGTGAGGGAGCGATAGGAGAATGAAGAAAAAATCTAAGGGAGGACAGAAACATCCAGATGGACTAGGGAAATGCTGCAAAAGGAGACGTCATTGCCAGCTGGATGGGGTTTTAGAATAACAGGCATGTTAGGTTTTGCAGAGGAAAGGGTGCTTGTTTGCTTTGTAGCTGCAGAAGCCCGCCCACCCCACATTCTCCGGAGCCTCATCACATCTTAATGTGAACGACACCATCTGTTGAATCACAGGAAAACCAAATAAAATACATCTCTGTTGTTCCTTAATGAAGCAGTGAAACAAATATTGATTTTGCTTGAAAATATAAACTCAGATGTTTATGCAGCAGCAGCAAACCCTTGTGGGGCAATATAGTCTTACTACCGAACACATAGGGATCAGTGTCTAAAAGACGTCGGTGCCCTATGTCACATTTACAGCAAAAGAAACCCACATCTGACAGTTTAGCAGACAATTAATAAATAAACAGAAAAGCCCAAACCTGATTTGAAAGATTACCTTCATTAGAACAAAACGTTTGTGCTTTGATGCAGCAGCTTTGACAAAATGAATAAATCAGTGTAAGTGAGGCAAATCAGAATCCTTTAGTCTTTTTCTGAACCTATCATAACCAAGTAGGATGGAATTTATATGTCTGTACCAAACAGTCACTTTTAATAATGAGAAAAAAAATAACAAAATATTGTATTTATAGTACCATTTTTTATCTGGGGCTGCTGAAGGACTAAAAGTTAAAATAAAAGATTAGAGAAAAAAAAGAGAGATTAAAACAGACCTTTGTGAGGATGGACCAAATATTTTTCCTAAAAAGAAAAGTCTTAAATATATTCAACCTATATAGTGTTTTTTTAGTCTTGCCCCTAAAGATATTTTTTTAAACAGTCAGTGGATTGTGATGTTCTCAGGGTTTTTGGTCTCGGCCCATGTTTTGTTTTGCGTGGTAATTGTACTCTAAGGTAGATGGAGAGGAATCTCTATAGATGGATTGGTGTGTTAGGGGGTAATTCTTATTCTCAACCTCGTTAGACACAGGAAGCCAGCTGAGTGAGTGGAAAATGGAGAATCAGGGTTCATGTCTGCGCACTCTGAACATACTTCTAACTGCAAAATTTTGAAAGCATTGAAGCATCGGTGAAAAAAATCAAAAATTAAATTTGATGCCTAGAGTAAACTAAAGTCATTAACAAACCATTGACATAATTGTTACAATTGTTACTAATTTGACCATTTTACCCTTTCCCATTTGAACATTTAGTGATGCCTGCACAGATTTTTGCAATTAGTAGGCTATGAAGAATTATGAAGCTTCTTCTACTGTCTTCACTAAATACTAAAAATAAATCTTGGATCATTCTTATTCCTTTCTAATAATGACAACAAATATATGTTATAATAATATACGCAATGTTACAGTGTTACAAAAACATTGAACCAGCAAATTTACAAAATGGCAAAGTAACTCTTATTTTTGTTTTGTTTTGTTCTTAAAATAAAAGTGGCTTCACAATAATAGATCAGGCCAAAAAGAAGAAGAAAAAAAAAAGCTAAATAATTTCATATACCACTTGTGTATCGAGTCTACTCAAACAAATGCTCAGAAACAGAAGCAATTAGGACTTTCATTGGTAAAGGACCTCAAATACAAGTGCACACTATGCCAGCATGCATAACTCTTTAGTATACACTAAGAGAAGGAATTTATCTGGTCAGCAGACTCTAAAACCATGTCTGGATACATTCAACAGCATCAAAGACCACTAGGAAGAATTTACAACATCAACAGGTCTCTGTCCTGAAAAACAGACCCAGAGAGAGCTATGCTGACTAGTTGTTTGAAATATGAGAAATAGCTGATAAGCAGTGTGTCATATATAACTTTGCTCTAGCAAGAATGTGTAATGCAGTTCATTGATGAATAAGTCAGTTGGATTGGGAGCTGACCCTGTTAAGTTTTTTTTAATGCCATCTTCAATAAGCCTAACATTCACTCCCATCTATTACGCTTACTTTAAGTGTGATCAGAAGTCAAAGACATATGGGCTTATGTCTTTCTTTTTTTACCAACAAAAAATAAAGTTTTAAGACTTATTCATCAAGAAAGTGTTTCAATTTCACTTTCACTCTTAAACCAGAAATGATATCATAGGCATCTTACCTGAGTCAACATAAAATAACAACAGTGTTTTATGACAAAAGTGTTTTTTGGTGATCCAAAGTTATTGTTAAAAGGTTAAAAAAAACAGGTTCTTGACAAAATGATGGTTTACAGAATCCAGAAATTGTTACGTGTTCTGTTTTCACACTTGAAGATTTGCTAAACCATGTGATCTGCTGGTTTTGGTCAACCCTATTTCGTGAGGTGAAAGTCAGCTCAGCTGATTACCAGGACATTAGTTTGCAGAGCACCACATCAGTGCCACAAGATGATTACCTAAATACTCCTGATGTAGAAGTTCATGCAGAAAAGGCTCCACCAAATACTGGTGTGTTTAGCTCAAAACTGTTCAGAACTGTGACAGACTCCAGGTTAAAGCCGTCATTTAATTTTGTGAACATTTTCATTTACTACAAGTGTTATTGAAATGTAGGAATGGTTTTCACAGAGAGAACCGTTGGAAGGAGCAGGATAGGTGATAATGACTTGGAGCTCATCAGCAAAGATAAATCATACAACAAATCAGAAGAAACACTCGAATGCTTAAAGAAAAATCTATTTGTTTTGTTTATTCTGATGGGTGCCAGTCTCGTTGTCCATATTAAAAAATAAATAACTAAAACTTACAAATTAACAAATAAAATAACCTATTTCTTTCGAATTTCACAAAGAATATTTTTGGTCCTTAATATACTGAAAAGTGTATATCTTTTTAATTTGCTGTCATGTTTTTTTTTTTTTTTTTTTTGTCAGATTTTTTAATGAAATGACTTTAGGGTTTTCATTCAAATTGTCATCAGCAGAAATATGGAAAAAGAAAGCTATGTTTGTTGCTTTTTTTTTCTTTGTCTTACTAAGATACATCTACCTTTGGATCACAACATAATTTGGCGACATAGGTAACAACTGGGTACAGGTTTATTTCCTACACTGTTTGTTTTGCGTATTTTTTTTTTAAAATAATAATCAACCCTGTAGTTTGTTTCATTTTTCTTTTTTTCTTTTTTTTTTCTTTGTCAAATAACTGCGAGCGAGCAGTTATTTGACAAAGCAAACTGTAAAAATGGAAAGACATGTCAAACATATGTTCCTTATGATGAAAGTGGGTGTATGTGTGACTTGCGCGTGTATAGGTGATTTGTTTTTTCCCTCTCCCCCCCCCTCCCTCTTGCAGTGCCACACAGCTCTATGCGTCTTCAAGTGCGCACGACCCGTCTGCAGCGGCTCTCCGCAGAGCCTCACATCCTCTGCGCTCATTTCTGGGAGCTTTCCGCTCTGTCTACCCCCAACAGGTGGATGAAGACGCCTGGCGTGCACGCTGCAAGGAAATTAACGACATTGGGGGGAAAAATTGGAGTTGTTTCAGAATCAGTTTTTTTGTTTTTGTCTCCTATTGGGTATTTTTTTTTCTTCTTCACCTTCTGTGCTTTGCGCGCTGAGCCGAATGCGGGCTTTTGAAGCGCACTGAGACCCAAATGGAAATTATAACGCACGGGATCAGGATGTGTTCAGAAGTGTGGCGAAGTCTCCAAACAAGAAGAGTGGAGGATGCAGACTGAAGCAGATCAACAGGACAGAGACGAACCGGCGTCTAAAGGCACTTAGACAGCATCGAGACATTTCCTTGGTCGAAGTCCCAATGCTCAACAACCCAAAGGTTTGTTGCTTAGTTTAAACATTTAAAATACCCTGACAGCAAAGAGTGTTCAATCAGTAAATATAAATAAAACAAAATGTTCCAAGTTACAAATAGAAAATAAATAATCACAGTTTAGGGGGTATTTCAAATTCTTCTTCTAAGACCTTACACACACACACAAACATTGAACTGAAAAACGACAATGTCTGAAATGACAATAGTTTTTAACCCCACTGCAAAGTGATTTGAATATTGTGAATCCTCCCAGCTGTTGGTGCCAGAGCTCTGCAAGTTTTGCATCATCCTATAATACCACTCAGTACAAAAATTCATGTAAAACTGTGTGAGTTTGACTGAGTAATGGTATGTGTGGGAGTTTCATGACTTATCCATGCCTGGAGATTTTGCATGTCTAACTGTAATATGCCCCACCAAATAAAGTTTAAAAGTTGGACAGGGGTAATCAAATTGCCTAATTGGGATATGGTGTCCTTAGTTGATTCCGTGTATTATAAAAACTTGGATTTTATTAATATTTAACTGGACTTAATAAAAATTACCATGTCCAGTGTTTATAAATGTGCGTGTATTTTATTTGTTAAAAGTGACTGTTTTTGTGTCTATTCTAATCATGTAAGCGCAGAGCTGTTCTAGGCAAATGACAGTGCAGCGAAAAAATATACCTGTGGCATCAGCTGACATTGATTTCATGTGTGTAATATGTAGCTTTCAGGTTAGCTGTCTAGTCGAAACGTTATACCACCATCATTCGGGCAGTGACAACATACCTGTTAGCTCATAAAAATAAATCTGTCGTTATGAAGTGTGTATTTTGTGCAGTGGATGGTCTGGAGACAGTACTGCTCAATTTTACCATAAAAATATGCATCTGTTGGAATTTAAGTTATTTTGTTCTTTTAAATAAAATATAGAAAGATAGATAGATAGATAGATAGATAGATAGATGTCTTGTTCTGTGTGTTTTGGTTAAGTAGCTTTGATTACAGACGTCTATGTCTCCGTTCAGCTTCTCCTGTGCCCATTATTTTACCTGACCTCACAAACTTTGGATTCTCTGCCAGCTGCTCTGGAATTGTTGATTGTTCTCTCCTAGTTTGTATTTCTTCAGTGTTTATGCTCCCTGGTAATATATATATATATATATATATATATATATATATATATATATATATATATATATATATATATATATATATATATATATATATATATATATATATATATATATATATATATACAATCGCTTGCACAATTTCTTCATGTAAATAAAAAATCAAAAGTGTATCAGTAATTAATGAATTATGGAAAATAATTGTTACATTTTTTTAAATTAATTATTGAAGTATTTCAAGTAAACTGGTGACCAAAGGTAAATGGAATGACATTTAAAAGTCTTCTTTAACAATAGATGATGTTTAAATATGCTACTGTACATAATGATGTTAAGATGATATATTAATAACAGTGGGACACAATTATTTTATTATGCTAAATTGGCATAATAACAGAGAGAAAATGAACAAAAAAGACGTTGTAATCAGTCATTTGTGTTGTGGCTAAAGATCAGTTTATCTGATCATGACTCCATATGGACTATATATCTGCATCACATATGTTCTGAACTTCTATTCATTTATTTATTTATTTACAAAGACACACTTAAAAATACATCTGTAAGCAACCAAATGCTAATTTTCGTCATCTGCTGTCAGCTAAGAGTGAAGTTTGAGTTCCATAGAGATCTTGTGTTATCCCAATTTGCCATTTACGCTGCATGCCACTAATTCCCTATGTTTTGAACCTGTCACTGGCTTTTCTTGCTCTTGCTTTTGGGGGGAAAACTTGACTCAGCTTTAAAACTAAGTTACTACACAAACAATTCACCACATCAGTCGTAATTAAATAAAACTGCAATTCAGAAAGTCTTAAATAACTGTTTTGCCGCTGATGTTTAGCTCATTGATAATGTCGTACCTAAAAAGAACAAACAAAAAAAAAATACAAGCCAGAGCCTATCAACATTGACACTTAAAAAGCTCCCAGGGTATTTTTTCTCATATTGCTTTCCACTAGAAAGCCGATATTCATGTAATTAACATTCAGCTGCTGTAGTTAAAGTGCCATTTTTAGAAAGGCTTTAGGCAAAACGTGCATATATTTACACACATTATATACAAATGGTAAGCGGTTTTCCTCTCCTTTTATTAACTACTCAGTTGCTCATTAATGTAATCTTAATGAGTCATCTGCCCACTGGAAGAAAAAAAAAGACGTATTGCTGAAGTTACAAAAGTAATAAGGAACCTTTTTTTGTTTGTTTGTTTGTTTTTTCAGTATAAACTTTATCTCATTCATGTGTCTGGGTGGTGGTTTGAATTCAGGACTTCAGAAAAAGGGAACATTCTTTCACATTGCTGACATGAAGGACACAAAGTAGATCAGTAGCAACAGCATTATAGATCTTGCAACTAATACACTTTGTAAACCATTGCGTTAAATATATTGCTTTTCACCAGTTTAGTTTCTAAAAGTCTGTTGTACCTCATCGTCTCTAAGCATTCTTAGTTTTTTGTTTTGTCCCGGCTTTTGGTGTCTTATTTTTGAGATAAATCTTTAAAAAATGGTTAAATCTCACATTGAATTGTTTATTTTAAACAAAACCTTTCTATAACAGTATTCTTAATTATTTGGGTTATTTGTCCTGAAGACCCTTGATTACACCCTGGACAGATCGGCAGTCCATCGCAGAACAACACGTACACGGACAGGACAAACAACCATGCATTCGCACACTCAAACTTTAGACATGAATTAACTTAACAGTGATGTTTTATGGACTGTGGGCGGACGCTGGAGTACCTGGAGAGAATCCACTCATCCAAAGGGAAAACATGCTCCAGGCTGGAATCTAAACCGCACCAGCAGGTTGCAAAGTAAAACTGTTACATTTCTTTTAATGGATTATTTGCTGAGTTTAAGGACTTTTTTTTAAATACATCAGTTCAAATTTGTGTTTATCATTTTAATTAGTTCTCTCCTTTTTTTATTTTAAAGCAGAAACTAAATTGGTAATTTGTAAATGTATTATTAAAATTCTAAATCTGTATCTAAAAAAATCTTTAACTTCAACCACATGATTACTTTGCCCACATGACCCTGTAACACTGTTATGTTTTTTACGGATTCGGTCGTAAATTCTGGGTATTCACCTTAATATCTTTTTTTTATCCTTCCTGCCTTACAAGTGAAAGTGTGTACTAACAGCTTCCTTCTCTTCCTAACATTTCCTTCTCTGTTCCTTGCAGTGTGAAGTCCCCCAGTGTTGCAGCAGCTACAGCAGTGTTACCAGGGTGCCGGTAAGCTAAAGCCAAGGGAGATGTCACAGCTGTATTACCGGAGGAATGACAGCTCTTCATACCGGGACCGTATCCCGTTGCGAATCGTGCGGTCCGAGTCGGAGCTGTCGCCGTTAGAAAAAGCTTACCTCGGAGCTGTTGAGAAGGGAGACTTTGCCAGCGTCAAACAAGCTCTGGAGGTTAGTAAAAGTACATTGACTGCCCAATGATCTAAAAGCACCTGCCTAAAAAAGATTGGGAAGTAGTTACAACATACGAGACCATGGTTAACCACTGGTGTTAGATCTGCAGCAGAGGAGAGACACTCTATAATTTTTGCAACGCCATTTCTGAAGTAAACGTGATCATTACTGATCCACGTACCATGGACTAAAGGCTTAAAAGATGGCTGATTGCACTCTCTGATAGCCATTAAAAATTTTTATGGTTGCTTTGATTATCTCTGCCTGTAGAATGTTCCTTCATGCCCATTTATTAAGTTAAAAAGAATCATTCTTTTTATCTACAAAAAATCTGATCACCCAATTTTGTCCTCATTATTTCAAGACATTTTTCTTGTCTTCTGTAGTAAAAAAGAGTCTTAAGCTTCTAACAGCCAGTTTTCCATCTCATGGTTCCATATTTTTTTGATTCAGGAGGCTGAGATTTACTTCAAGATCAACATCAACTGCATTGACCCCCTTGGCCGCACAGCTCTACTCATTGCCATTGAGAATGAGAATCTGGAAATCATTGAGCTCCTGCTGAGCTTCAGTGTCTATGTTGGCGATGCCCTGCTTCATGCTATCCGTAAAGAAGTGGTGGGAGCTGTGGAGCTGCTGCTCAACCATAAGAAGCCCAGTGGAGGCATGCAGGTAGGACAAGACCAAGTGGAGGGAGAGGCAGTTTTAGAATCATTTCTAAAGTTGCAGATCACATAAACTATTGCTGCACTACAGCTGTTGTTTTTTGAGTAATTATTCACATATTTTTAAGATAAATTCAGAAAGAATTAGAATGTTGGCTCTTCTGGAACATTTAAGTAATAAAAAACCAGGAGCGCTGTGTCACATCTCTTGACATCAAAGTGTCAAGTTGAGTTGCCTGAGAAATCAGTTTAACTCCTTGGTCAGCAATAGCTATCCATCTGATTTCAGTCTCCATGGTTATAAACTGTTGTCTGGCTAATGATAGGTCATATTCCCCATTATTTCTATACCTTTTAGGGCCTTATTTATATTTACCACACCACCAGGATAGACCCTCCATGCTATTGCCTCAATAGAAAGATGTAATTGCATTTAAAGACCAATAAAAGCTAAACACCTGGTCAAAAACAAATACACAACTTTTTACTTATAGTTTACATGCTACATGTGGACTTGCAGCTGAAAATATTTGATACTGATATATAGATTAAAAACATTACCGGGAAAAGATGCAGCTGCCTATAGATCAGCCCTAATCTGTATTTAGCTAAGATATATATTTTCTAATTACACGACAATCCAAGAATTTTCACTTGGGCAGATGTCAAATGGCAGGTATAATGATAGATTTCCGTGTATTATCTTTCATACATCATCAAAGCTACTGTGTACATTTTAGGATATAAACAGTTGTAAGGAAAAAAACATCAAACATCAGAGAAAACGTACTCAGGTTTATTTTAGTTTTTTTTATACCTTTTGACATGTAAATGTTTATTGGAGACTTGTTGTCTGATGCTGTTTAGTCAGAAGTCTAATGGATTTCTTGTTTATGGTCTGGAGGGCATGTTTTTCCTTATCTCTGAGGAGGATATTTTTCTGCGACATGAGAATATCCTTAAATCTGCTCTATACTAAAGGTAGCCCTATTCCCATCAACTCTAGGAAAAAATAACTCTTAACATAATCAAAAAAATTGACATTTCTCAGTTGTGTTTAATTTCGATTTATTTATTTGAATAAATGGTAACAATAACCTTTTCTTCAATACAGTTGTCCAAAGTCACACAAGTTTATGTGTTGCAAGGTCACAGAGTACATCCATAAGCATATGACCACCGAAAGATGTCCATTGAAGTATGACACTCTAACTCAACAATAAGACCTCACACCTGAAAGACTTGTGATTATGACTTGACTTTTATCTAATTTACTAAACAGTAAATGAAAGCTGGTTTGATATTTGGGGATTAAGAGCTGGTAATAGCTCACGCAAATGTTCATGCATTAATTAAACTGCACCTTAAGCATTAAGTATTATTATATTATTATTGAACATCTTTGATATAAAAAAGACTAATAATTGCTTTTTTACAATATAGAGTTAGAAATTGATTTCCAAATATTGCTGAAAGGTTAAAGATGCCTTTAGATGCATCTCCCCGCCGACACACTTGAATAAGGAAAGACTGATTTACTTACTTGCTTTACAGCAAGTTGTGGAAAGTCTTGCTCAATTACCATTCATTTTATTCAGATGTTTTGGAGCAACAACGCATCTAAAAGTTGCAAGACAGTGGCATTGCAGTTCCATATCCCTGCTCCGAACCCTGTTAAGTTAATAACTACAAAATAAATGTTAATCTTTAACAAAAAACTGTGAAGAAAGAAAGGGCAAATATCTAAAAGCAAGCTTCGGGTACTCATTTCACCTTAAACCCTATCAGTATTTATAGAATATCCAATCTTAAGGATAAATCCAGTAAATGCTTTTTAATACAGCCAGCTTGATGAATTATGGCATCCTGCATACTGTAATAGACCTTTCCAAAACAAGATAAAGAATTTCAATTGGGACAGAGCCCGACATGCCTTAATAAAATAAAGGTCGTTTGGTTCCAACTGAGAGAAAACTGCTCTCTCGGCCTTACAAATTCTTGTTTACTTTGTATATCTTTGAAATTTCCTTCCGATTTTCGTGTCATGCAAAATAACCGAACTAATATTCTTGGCAACAACAAAGGCTGACAAAGCCATCTTCATCACAGACTCTGTTTTGCAGTGGAAAAACAACTCATACAGATGGAGACATGATAAGTGTATTCACTCAAAAAAAAAAAAAAAAAAAACACAAAGGATAATTTGCACATAATTGTGGTGTTCCCTCTTTTTAATCATGACATTTTGACAATTCTGTTTGTATTAAATTGACTGCTTCTTGTTGCTGATGAGTGCCGGGAGATAGGAGCTTAATTCTTATTAACAGAAGGGCACTTTCAGTCTTAGCTTCACAGCCTAACCGCTACTCTGACAAGTGATGCACCACAAGGAAACTTGTTTTTCACTTCATCAGTCAACTGATGAAAGATTTCACTGGTGCTCTTGAGTGGATGCAACAAAGCACCCATTTTTATAGGAAAAAGTTGGACACGGAATGAATTAAAGATAAAAAGTTAGAATATATTTGGAAATAATTAGTTGCAGAAGCAAAATTATTCATATGAGTTACAGAAGTGAATGTGGAAGGGGCTGAATCACACAGTTTCATCCCTTCACCATTAACATCAATAAGATGACATGTTACCTCTTTAACTTTATTTCCTTTGTGAGATTGTGTTCCTTTGCGTTGCTTGAGTGAACCATGAAAATAGATCACTGTACCACAACCAATTCCCCCCAAGGGACTTCCATTGATTAGATTAACAAGCTGTCCGGGACAATTTTTAGTTTTTGTTGCCATCTTTTTTTCTCAAACTTAATTAGAATATTTAGTTTATGCTTCGCTAAAGCTGTGGATATTTTTCTTTCGATGTTACAGGATGTCTTGATGATTGGTTTTTAATAATCTTAAGAATAGTCCTGCTTTTATTATTTATTTCTCTGAGGAGTGTGTGAACGTTTATCGTGCACCTTGTGTGTTTCTATAACCTTACCTAATATGAATGTGATTGATTTATGAATAACACAACGGTCACCCATGGGAAAAGTGATGACAAAGTCTTTTACGACAAACTTCAACAAATACATTTTCATTTAGAGTAGTCAAAAGCTCTCTGAAAACAATACTTTGTAGAACCTACACTCTGGCACCCTACTGGGAGATTTTAAAACACTAAACAGATATTATCTGTCCTACAAGAACTTGCTTTTGTATATGGCTCCTAAAAAGTTTAAGGTAATGCTAAAGAAAAAGACGAACAGCGCTTGCAATTATTAGGTTTTTACCATTAGATATAAATTAAAAAAACTATAAATCTATTAAGTACTTTGGCAATCGAGTTCATACAATGTTGAGCAACACTTTAGTGAGCCACACTCATTGTCCAGGAACATTTGAGATTCAATAGAAGAGGATACTTCTTCCCACGTTTTTTTACACTTTCTGCCAGTGGAATGAAGAGGGAGACTAACTAGTATAAAGAAAATATTATAAGATAGCTGAGAACCTAACACGATTTCTTTGCTACAAGGCGCCTACTACAGAGCCTGTAAGACTTATTCATGAATGAGGGGAAAATGGAATGAGGGAGCTATTGAACAAGTGGGTGCTGTCTGTGGCGTCACAAAGAGAGCTGAGCCGAATGGCAAAGCTCTAAATTTACTGGTCAATCTGGACTCCTACCCTTATATATGGTCACCAGATTTGGGTAGTGACCAAAAGATGGAGTTGTTGAATAACATCGGCAGAAATAAGTTTCGTGTGGTGTCGGGGCTCTGCCTTAGAAATAGGCTAAGAAGCTCAGTCATCTGGCAGGTGATCAGGGACCTGGAATTTCCATGGAGGAGCTGGCCAATGTGGCTTAGGAGAAAGAAGTACCAGGCTTGTCACTTAAATTGTTACCTCAGCAAACCAACATGAGATGAGGGAAAGATAATGGATGGATGGATAACACATACAACTATCAATTTGTATGGCAACAAATTATGTGTGTACTACTTCAGAATCAGAATCAGAAGCAATTTATTGTCATTCGCAACACATGGGGTACATGAGCCCGAACGAAATTACAGGGTGACAAAGACCCGTAGCTGCTGCACCTGTGGCGCGCTGCCGTAGTGTCCTTAAGGACGAAGGAAAAATGACACATAGGGAAAGATGAGGGAAAAATAATACAATTCACACTTTATCCTTGACAGGATACAGCTTGAAGTTCCAAAAAAACCTCTGCACTAAAAAAAAAAAAAAAAAAAAAAAAAGCAACAATAACACAACAGAACAGAGCCTTGGGATGAAGATGAGGATGAAGGCGTATGTAGAGCTGGTATCAGTGTGTGTGAGTGTATGTGTAGGTCTGTGAGCTGTGAGCTGCTCTGTCCTTCGACGATAACATAGGTTTATTCAGTTCAAACAGTTCCACAGATGTCAGGGGGAGGGGAGGGTTGCAATGGGAAGGAGCAGCTTTTTTACATAGTTTCCAGGAGAAGTTGAAGAGAGCAGACCATCAAGGTCGTCCCGGGGAGCCGAATCAGGAAAACAATGGTTTGTTTTGGGTCAGGCAGACTTTATGTTTTCTGTCTACCTTGAGTCCCGCTGTCTCTCGATGGTGAGTCCGATCAGCCGAATCTGGACTTTTCCGCCCGTCTGAGAGACCAACTTCCTCCAAGATTATACCATGCCGTAAGGGAGTCCATAGCCTGCAGCCAGCCTGTGATCCGCTACATGAATCATATCCAGTTTACGGTTCGCCATCTCAGTCTCAGTGTTGGTCGCTCTCCAGACGCCTTCATACGCTCCCAGCCGCTTTTCAATGGCCAGGGCAATTGCCGACGTTTCCTTATTTTGCTGATACATCAGGTAACCGCCGATACCAAAAAGCAGAAATCCTGTCATCATAAATCCAATCATGTACAGACCTTCCACGTCCTCGACTGACATTTTAGACAGACACACAATCTTCTACTTCATCCAGGAATCCATTGTATATCCTGTGAACGCTGTCCCGCCTGGACACGTGGGTTCCCCTATGCCCTGTCTTCCCGTCAGGAAAATTTGATCAATTGCGTTGAGAGACCAGCTGACCAGATCCATATTTTTCGGTTCGGAAGATATGTAAATACTTAATACTATAATTGCAATACAACATATTTAATGACATATTGAATCAAAGTGATATCAACACAAATTGTGGCACGAAGAATCAAACTTGAATTGACTTGTGTGGCTTTTAACTGTACCCAGCCCTTGTAGTGAATGGAAGGGAGATAAAAACACTGTTGCACAAAAAGACAGAATTTGGAGTAAAATACTCTCTTCCTCATTTGCGTCAAACACACAAAATAACTCACAACTAAAGCTAATTGGTTATTGTAAGTGAGATTAGGTATTGCTTTCATTAAATGTGTGGACACTAGCAGATGTATAGCAGTGATAGAAAACACATTTAGCTTAAAAAATGCAACAAACAACTGTTTTCACCAGTCTAAACCCTATGTAAAACAGAGGTCCATCAGAAAGTGTGGATCCAGCTCACATGTCAACATCCATATAGGGTACTAACTCTCTGCAACTAAGGCTCTTTTGTTTTCATATATGACTTTTAAAGTTACATGCACATCAAACCAATCAATACAGATCCTGACCTTTTCATTTATAATAATTCTATTTATATTTGAAAGTTAAAAGATATTTAAAAAAAAATCACCCTCTAAATTTTTCCATGTAGTCATGTGAGTGCAGATAATGATCTCTTAGTGGAAAGACAAAGTTCCGTTTTTTTACAATTTCAAAACACCTTGAGGGGGTTTTCATTGTTCTGACAGTTGTCTTTATTATTATTAAAATATCATAAGGTTTTGCTTTGCCAGTAGAGTGCAAAATGTAGAGTAAGCATAGTTATTTTTCCTGAATTTCAGCCTACAGATTTGTCTTTCATGCTGTTATAAAAAAAACTGAAACTGCTTAGTGTCCCATTTTCTTTCAGCATTATCTGAATGTTTGTGATGTAGGGGGATGACATGTGAAAACCAGCAGGGAGGCTCAAAATAGAGCTCAGCGAAAACAAAAAAATGGCACAGTTACTGAGCTCTTGCAGATGGTATTGTTTCATGTTTTATCAATATGCTGATGGAGGCGGCCTCATTCTAATGAGACCAACAGATATGCATAACATGAAGGGGGGGGGGGGTTCTGGCTTCATATCTGCTCTCCACAATTATCATAGCCTCACATCTTGTACTTTGCACTCTTCGTGGTCCATGGTTGGGCACATCCCAGGGCTTTTTGATGTATGTATTTGAATTCCGTCCTCCTCCCACATAAAAACCAGATTCTATGCTGTGGCCTATTAGATCATCCTCCTCTGTGAAATGCGAAGACTCTCAAAAAATGGCTCTGTGCCACCTGACAGAGAGAACACTCTTGGGGTGAACTATACCAGTAAATAGTGTCTACATAATAAAGTGACAAAAGGATGATGAAACATATATGACAGGATGAATCATTTACTACAATTTTTGATATTTTGTTCTGTCCTTGAACAATGCTATAATAAAACTACTCTGATATCTGTGATCCTTTCTAAACGGTATTCTTTAATGCGTGATATTCCATTATTATATAGTTATATTTAATTTTTGTTTTGCGTGCGATAGAGTTTTGTCAACAGTATCTTACTGCTACATTTCACCTTGGATGTTAAGGAACCTATATGTGGATTAATCATTGCACAAATTATTCGAACATGTTCCAGAGTAGTCTAGTGTAGAAATGCATTTTAACTTATATTTTTTATAAAATACATATTTATGGTTCGTTATTTGCATGGCCCAGGATCAGGTCATACAAAAGATATTAAAAAGAATTAAGTAATAGTTTGAATTAAGCAATAGTTTGATTATATCCCCTGCTCACCCTACATTCTTATGTCCAATGTCACAATAAAATAGAAGTCAGGTTGATTTATATTTAAAAGATATTTAGAAGCTCACCTTGGACATTACATGCTAGAGTGCTTGTATACCCCCCTCCTCCCCCCATGCTTTTATTAAAGAATATAAAATATTTAAAGTTAGTTGTAGTTGTATGTTGTAGTTGCAAATGTAAATCTAACAGGAAGATCCGAGTGAGTGACAGAAGCAATGTGGTCCTACACCTTTATGCGACAGTATGGAGAGGTTTATTAAAACTATGTGGGGAAAATAAATTTTTGGTGGATGTGCTTCCTCATCTGTTGAGAAGACAAGAGTAGAAAATTCATCCTAACAGTGGGTGGGATCTCTGGATGGAGTCCACCTTGACCTTCTTCTGTTCCTGTGACGGGTGTGCTGATTTTATCACCTCTCTCTTTGTATATCCCTGTAACAGTGTTCTGCTGTCACACCACATGATGATGCTAGAGATCAGACAGCTAATGGTTGTTGTGTTTACCCCTTCAGCCACAGCTTCCTCCGGAAACACAACCACTAATGAGCGTTTTTGATAATGCTCTAAATGTTATTTCACCAAGGGTTGGTGAAATAACTTTTTATAGGTATTAGGCACAGCTAAATAAAATTACAGGAGGTGTCACCCCTATGAGAATCTATAATAAGCAACTCTGCTTAGGGCTAAGACAACACAAACGATTCAAATGTATAAACCAGGTTTTAACAAAAAAAATATTAAATCTATAAAAATCTAAAGACAATTAATACGACACAATATAAAAATGAAATCTTAAACACTGAAAAATAATAGTTTTATTACTGCAGAAAAAAGCTACTTTATGAAAAGAGAAAGAAAAAAATAGTGATTTTTCCCTTCTTCCTTAATTAGCTCCTTTGTTCAAGGTAACATTGGAGGACAGTTCTCCTAATTGCTGTTCTGCAGCTACGTGAGGTTCTTCAGTCACTCTGTAATCACTCTCAAAGAAAATACTCAAGAACAATGAAAAGGCTATTTTTTTAAATAAAAGTTCATATTTGATTTAAACTATGAAAACTGATATTATTCCATTTGGTTTGGTTTGTATGTTAAGATGACACAAGTAATCCAAACAGGATGAATCTGGGTTTTCTGAATGTGTAAGGTTAACATTACAAAAAAAGGTGGAAATAATAAATAGTCTATATCTGATTAACTGTATTATATTTGGTGCTTTAGTTAAACTGTTTCTGGAATGTAAAGTTTTATCAGTTTGTTTCTTATACACATTTTTACTGATGTTATCTAACATAAGTATAGTACTTTTCACATGTTTAAATTCTTGAGAGGGGATCTGGTAGGTAGATTTTTACTGTTGCATTTTATTTTTACAATTTGTAAATCATTGAGAAATAAGACGTATTTTCACAAGCAAACAAAGTAAGTGTTAGCTTAGTAAATGTGATCAAGCAAGAAAAAAATGACATTGTAAATATTTTTATACACTAACTGGACTTTTGCGTTGTACTTTGAGACTTTTTCTATGCAGCAAAAAAACCTACGTAGTTCACATTACAAGAATTATTGAACAGGGAAGCAAGACTTTGATGCTCATTTAAAGGTGGAATGAGCTCTTTTTGGTTCAAGAAGACTGACTATTTAAAATAAATTCAGTTGAATAGTTATTTAAATTAGTATTTATGTTATTATATTAAAATATATCTATATTTATTGTCTGTAGTTAAATATATGGTAAAATAATAGGTACATTATAATCAAACTTGAAATTGTACTAAAATAGGGAAATTGTTTTATTGTACATGCACAGTTTTGTATCTGATGTACTACAGTACATCATTAAAGTGTCAACGTTATTACTGACATGCCATTAAAAGTTGCTGCATCTGTGTATTTAGTTAAAATCAAACATCCAAATTTGAGTGCTTGATGAAAGTATATGAGTCATTAACACAAGAGTCTGCTTGGCCCACTGCTTAAAACTAAAGGCTAACTTATTAATGGCCTCTTGTGCTTTGATTGGTCTCATCTGGGCCTTATCCCCATTGACAACAGACAGCAAAACCCCAACCCAGCTAATGGCAGTTTCCTTGAAACTGGTAGACTTTCACATAAGAATATTACATTGGACCAGACAAACAATAGACAGAAACACAGCCAGTTGAGATTGTATAGGAGCCAAAACAGAATTTGTCAAAGGCAACCAGTGGTTGACTGATAAAGAAAATGTATGATTTAGAATGCAACAATCTATTATTCTAAGTCTATTTTAACCTACAACAAATTTAATTGGATCCCTAGTAATCGTGGTGGTTAGGGACCGTCTATAGGGAGCCCCTCTATATATGTTATAAACTCTTATAACTGAATATTTTAGTGGGAATAATGAGACTTGTATGGAGCTAACACCAATGGGTTTCCACATTCCCACTCTTGGGGGTACAACCAATTAGCTCCAAGGAAATGACACTCATGTATTAACTGCTAAGTATAGAGTGCAATAAAGTTGTTCCAGATATTTTCATGAAACTTTTTTTTTCTACTTAAAGGTATAGAAGAAGAACTTTTAAATAGAAAAATTTCAATAGAAAATCCCATTGAAATTGACAGCCAATCAAAAACGGCCGGTGGCTGTGGAAATAAAATTTACACTATGACGTATATTACTAATGTCCCCACCCGACCAGTACAACGCGCGCTCATGTTTGAATTCGCGCATGCGCAGATTGTTGTTTAGGAAGTAAAACGGGATGGACAAGTTGCATCATTCACCATTGAATAGAGGTTCTACCCATACGGCAGCGAAAATGGAAGCTTGCAAGAGAAAAAGTCCGTAACTCTGTAATAAGTCCGATGCGGCGCCAGAGGCTGTGGTCTCGCAGATGTAAACAGACTGCATGTGCTGAGGACGTGCGCGCTCCCATTATCAGGGGGCGTTACTGGAGATGAGGTGGCGCATGCGCAGTTTTGCAAAAAAAGGGAATGTGCTGAAGATCGTCTCCTATATCTTTAACCAAGAATACTTCTCTGACAACTGAAATCTTGAGTTTTACATAAAAGACCATATCAACACTATCAATGAAATAAGTTCATAAGCCCACACCCTTGATGGAAGGTCGGTGCATTAGTGCACTTCCTGGAGAATTTGCACATCTGTGAAGACCCCATTAAAGCTGAGTTATATTTGCAGGGGACAGCCTTAGAAGAGTGACATTAGTCCCTATCCTGCAAGATACGTCAAAACAGAAGAGCGTCTCATTGTCACAGTTGTGGTCACACCTCAAATCGATTCTTTTCAACTTTTCATAACAGCAGAGAAAAACTGATATCTTTACAGCTGCTCCCCTCTTCTTAAAATTCATCTTTTTAAAGTCTGCTCACTGGAACTCTAACCCATTCTTTTTCAGTCTCGAGTTAAAGTCTGTACCCATCTCACATTTCTCTGAATAACCTCCCTTTCTCTACCACCAGTGAATCAGATAATAGGCCTTCAATTAAAATAAGTCAAAAGGAGCCAAGTCCTTGTTGCCCACTTGTTCCCCTGAATGACATGGACATAGCTAAAAGTGCTTTGCTGCAGTGTATGATAAGAGGGATGGGTTTCCTCTGAACATACTTTTCTATGAAATTTGCAAAATACAGATAATTTTTGCTGAAATTTTGACTGCACTACTAATAGCAGTTTCAGTACAATGGAATTTTTTTATCTTCTCTTTGGCCAAACATAGGATTTTGGTGGTAAACCTTCCTGGGTGTGGCCAGCCCACTTAAAATACCCAAAAGTGCATTGACTTATCCAGTGGGTCATAACATATCTGAAGCGCTGCAGACTCTTACCTGACTAAGTTATTTGCAGAGAGCAGACATCTTGAGTTTTGAGAAAAAAAGTAAGGAGTACTTTGGAGACAAAAGCTAAATATGTGTAAGCTGTAGGTTTCATGTTACAGTGATATAAAGTATTTTAAAAGATCATACCAATCAAACATAGTGTTGAAAATGTAAAGCCATAATTGATTGAACTATGAGTTCTGCTCTACTTGAAAATCATATGTGGTCATCATTGCATGACCCTGAGCTCAAGTTTTCCTGATTTGTGCACTAGGACAGTAATGAAAAGCAGAAGAGGAAGTACTTGAAAACCAAAAGGCTGAATAAAAAAATATATACAATATATTAATGAAGGAAAATTCATCAACAGCATTTGAAGTGTTAACTCACAAACAGGTGTTTCCACAGGGGTGGCATTAATTGTTATTAGGCTTAGGATGGCAAGTACTTCAGAACAGGTTGATTTGCATAACCTATTTCTCTTTTGTGGGCTTAACTTCTTCCTTTTTTTCAGGCTGTTTTTGAACAAACTTTGTTTGATATATATATATATATATATATATATATATATATATATATATATATATATATATATATATATATATATATATATATATATATATATATATATATATATATATATATATATATATATATATATATATATATATA
>JAVLVB010000205.1:489312-527998 GCA_032876305.1 Orestias chungarensis
TTAACATACAGATTTCCTGTAATGGACTGTAAATACAAATTTAAAAGGTTCTGAGGGGAATTAGCTACTTAGTAAAACTGAAGATTTTATGTTCCTCCGTTGTCTTCAAAGGTCCCTCCTATATTATTGGACAAGCAGTTTTCTGACTTCACCCCTGACATCACTCCCATCATCCTTGCTGCACACACCAATAACTATGAAATTATCAAGCTTCTGGTGCAGAAAGGTGTGTCTATGCCACAACCACATGAGGTATGTGAAACAAGTGTCTTTTACTCATGTTTTAATTTGCATATTTTACGTAAGCTTTCTCTTTGTAGCCTTAAGGTGGTATGTATTGCAAAATGAATTAAAAGGCAGGTAACACACTGTAGTGTCTAAATGTTGCAGCCAGACATTATAATACACGAAATCATGATCCATGACTAAACGCAGGGAAGCCTCATTAAAATGTGTCCACGATTTGTTTGATCTTGAAGGTGCGCTGCAACTGTGTGGAGTGCGTTTCCAGCTCAGACGTGGACAGCCTGCGGCACTCTCGGTCTCGCCTGAACATCTACAAAGCGCTGTCGAGTCCCTCTCTAATTGCGCTCTCCAGCGAAGATCCCTTTCTCACCGCATTCAGACTCAGCTGGGAGCTGCAGGAGCTAAGTAAGGTGAGGAGAGGGGAGACACAGCTGTTTGCTGTGACGAGGCACACCTTACTAAAATTAGACTGTAAAGACCTAAAATTTTGGCAGCATGCTCATTAATTAACCATGTGTCCTTTCACAAACACAATATCAGACGTTTGTTATTTTCTTTCTTTTGAAATGCACTGTACTAAATCTAGCATAATATATATGTAATATGAAAACTAATTCTAAAGAATAACTATTTTGAACTTGCATTAAAAAAAATGTAATATATGTAATATATGTAGTATATATATGTAATATTTTTCAGCTTGATTGAATTATAATTACATAATATAGTACAGGAAATTTGTTTCATGTACATATTCCCGATTTTTGTTCAAATTGGGAACTGCGTATCCGACCGAATGGGTGTGACCTGTGGGGTTCCCCAGGGGTCGATCCCGGGACCCCTTTTATTCAATCTGTACATGCTTCCACTGGGCCAGCTAATACGCAGCCATGGTATGTCCTACCACAACTATGCTGATGACACTCAGATCTACGTGTCGCTGACAGCCGGAAAACATGGGCCTGTTGATTTATTGTGTCACTGTATTGAATAGATCAGTCTGTGGATGCAGAACAACTTCCTCCAGTTAAACTCAGACAAAACTGAAATCTTTGTCTGTGGCCCACAGAAAGAAAGGGAAAGTGTCATCAGTTACCTTCTGACTCTCTCTCTGGAACCTAAACATCAGGTCAAAAATCTTGGGGTAATACTGGATTTCAACAGCCACATTAAATCAGTAACATCAGCAGCCTTTTACTATCTTAAAAGCATTGCCAGAATTGGAGGAATAGTCTCTAAACCAGACCTAGAAAGACTTATCCATGCTTTTATCTCTAGCAAGTTAGACTACTGTAACGTCCTGCTCACTGGGTTTTCTAAACAGGGCTTAAGACAGCTTCAGAACATCCAGAATGCTGCTGCTCTGGTTCTGACCAAAACCAGGAAATATGACCACATCAGACCACTGCTCAAGTCTCTGCACTGGCTTCCTGTCAAAGAATAGACTTTAAAACAGCCTTGCTTGTGTACAAGTCAGAATCAGAATCAGAGTCAGGCTTTATTGGCCAAGTATACTCACACATACAAGGAATTAGGTTTTGGTTACACAGATGCTTGCAGTGCACGAAAAATACAGTAAAGAAACATTTGTAACATTTAGGATGTGTAATTTATATATTTTTTAAAGTGCAGAACTTTGTGCAGTATAAAAACTATAGAAGTTATAAAAATATATAAATAAATTGTTCAATTGTTCATGAGAATAATGGAAGTCGGAAAAAAACTTTTCTGTAGCCTGACCGTACGGGTCGTCATGTGGATGCAGCGTCGGCCTGATGGAAGGCACCGAAGCAGGTGACGGCCAGGGTAAAACGGGTCGGTGATGATTTTCTCTGCACGCTTTGGTTCTGGAGGCATGCAGGTCCAGCAGTGAGGGCAGCTTTACACCGATGGTCCTCTCTGCAGACTTGATAATGAGCTGCAGTCTCTTGGTGTCGTGTTTTGTGATAGCACTGCCCCACACTGTGATTGATGTGGTGATGATGGACTCTATGATGGCTGTGTAGAAGTGCACCATCAGCTCTTGGGCTAGGTTGAACTTCCTCAGCTGGTACAGAAAGTACATCCTCTGTTGAGCCCTCTTGATGATGGAGTTGATGTTGCTGTCCCAGTTCAGGTCCTTGGAGATCGTTGTGCCCAGGAGCTTGTAGGACTCCACAGCCATCACAGTCCTGTCTAGGATAGTGAGTGCTGGCAGGGTTGGCGGGCTCCTCCTGAACTCCACGGTCATCTCCACTGTTTTTGCTGTGTTCAGCTCCAGATTTTTCTAACTGCTCCAGAGGACAACCTGATCAACCACCCGTCTGTAAGTAGACTCATCACTGTCATTGATGAGACCAATGACTGTTGTGTCATCTGCAAACTTCAGGATTTTAACAGAGGAGTCCATGGAGGTACAGTCATTTGTGTACCGCGAGAAGAGCAGTGGGGAGAATACACAAGATGGTTCAGGTCACTATAGAACACTTTCCCAGCCTCACCTGCTGTTTTCTGCAAGTAAGAAAGTCAGTTATCCACTGGAAGGTGAAGGCTGGTACGCTGAGTTCAGTCAGTTTGCTGTGTAATTGTCCTGGAATAATTGTGTGGAAGGCTTAGCTGAAATCCAGGAACAGAATTCTTGCATAAGTTCCTGGGTGTTCAAGGTGTTGGAGGATGAAGTGGAGACCCACGTTCACTGCATCGTCCACCGAACGCTTGGCCTGATAGGCAAATTGCAGGGGGTCTAGCAGGGGGTCCGTGATTTCCTTAATGTGGTTGAGAATGACTTTCAAATGACTTCATGACCACAGAGGTCAGGGCAACAGGTCTGTAGTCATTTAGTCCTGTGGTAGTTGTATTTTTAGGAATGGGTATTATTGTGGAGCTTTTAAAACAGGACGGAACAACACACAGCTCCAGTGATCTGTTGAAGATCTTAGTAAAGACAGGTGCAAGCTGGTCTGCACAGGTCCTCAGGCAGGAGGGAGATATTCCATCAGGACCTGGGGCCTTCTTGACTTTCTGTTTTTTTTAAAGTCTCAGCACGTCTTCCTCGCAGATCTTCAGGGCAGGCTGGATGTGTGGCTAATAGTTAGATGGGTATGAAGTGGTGTTGGATCCGAGCTTGTTGCTGGTCTGTTTAAGCATGCAGTAAAATCTGTTAAGGTCGTCGGCCAGTTGACGATCTCACATTGTCTGTTTAGGTGGCCTTTTGTAGCTGGTGATGTTCTGGAGACACCTTCAGGCAGTTGATGGCTTGTTACTGGACATCATGCTGCTTAACTTGGTGGAGTAGTTCTTCTTTGCAGCTTTGATCTCTTTAGTTAGTGTTCCTTGCCTGGTGGTACAGCGCCCGATCCCCACTTCTTTATGCTACCTTCATGTTTTAGCCCCAAAGTACATATCTGACATGTAAGAGCCATATGAACCAGCCCGGACTCTGAGAACCTCAGGTAGTGGCCTCCTGTTGATGCCCAGAGGTAGGACCAAACAAGGGGAGGCTTCATTCCAGTTTTATTGAACAGTCTTCCTGAAGAGGTGAGACAGGTTTCAACTATGGCGATGTTTAAATCTAGGCTGAAAAAAGCCTTGTTTAACTGTTCATATAGCAACTGAAAATATTTTTAATATGGTTATTATTATTATTTTATTTTTATTTTATTTTATTTATTTTAAATTCAAAGTTGATTTTATTGTTTCATTTTCTGCTCTTTTTTCCTATGTAACGTATGTTTCCTATTTTTCCTTTGAATTGTCTTGTACACGAAAATGTGCTATACAAATAATCTTGCCTTGGCTTGCCATCATGTACATAAAGGATAAAAGATGTTTTCACAGTTAGTGTTCGCTGAAGGAATGTTTTGATACTTTAAGTTTATGAGAAGAGGTACTATCCTGACAAATCCAAATCTGTAAACTGTGGATCGCTTTTATATATGCAACTCCACTGGGTTAGTACTTTATTGAACCTTTATCTGTAATTGGGCCTGCAAATATTTTGGGCTTTGTTTCCACCGGCTCATAACCAATCAGCGCTTGTTTCTGGAAAGCTTTGTTCTGACATTTTCTTAAGCCAATCGAAAAAATAAATGTGCTTTGATGTAAGCTATTAAGTTGTAGCTGCATGTTTACAGACGTTGTTCAACCACATCTATCTTCCAATCAAATCGGACCAGCTTTCCCCTGCTGAAGGAAAGAATTCTCACAGCATGATGCTGCCGTGACCATTTGCACTTCTTCTTCTCACACGCAGGGTTTAGCAAGTAGCCCAGCAGGTTGCATATTGATCTAATTTGATCAGAGCAACCGTCTACACACATTTGTTAGCACCCCTACTGGTTTGCTGGAAAAACCATATGGCTCCCATTCAAAAAATGCCGTCATCTTGGCATTTTTCATTAAAGACCAGAATTGGGGAGTTAGTAGTTGCTAGTAGTTGTCCTCTTAACAGATTCTCCCACTTGAGGTGTTGAAATCTACAAAGTAACCATGGACTTCTTGGCTACTTGTTCGCTTAATGCTTTCCTTGCATGTTGGCAATATTGCAAATGTAGGAGTTTATCTATATCTTGGTTAGTCTGCTACATGGCATATTCTTTTTATTTACAGATGTTTATTGTTCATAAAACATGTTTAGCAAATTTAGCAACTGTATAAACTTCAAATTAACTTTTTCTCTAACCTGCCTGCTGGACACCTTGGTTCCAAAAGACTTTTACAGAAGTACCCTGGTTTTTTCTGAGATTAGATTTCAAACTATTACCAATACGGTGACCTCTACATGCAATTGGTTGCAGTGACTTTTATTTAAAATTATAACCTTAATTGTATTTGTTAGAAAACAGGTTTAAAAGCCATGCTGTTTTGGGCTGTCACATACTAGTGTCCCTAAATAACACTGTGATGTTTGTGGTTGTAATGTGAAAAAATGTGAAAGAAAGGTTTCATTATCGTGTCAGAGCTGACAGATTTAAAAAAATGAAGAGGCCCTTTTCTTGTCATTTTTATGATAAAGTAAAACTCAAAGGATTTTTACAGTTTTGTGATAGAGGCAGGTGTGTTTAACATATTTAAAAGTTTACTTTATGGTAAAATTAGGGTAAATTATTAGGCAAGGCAAGTTTATTTTTATAGCACATTTTCGTGTACAAGACAATTCAAAGTGCTTTACATAGGAAAAAAGATCAGAAAATGAAACAATAAAATCAGCTTTAGATTTAAAAGAAATAAAATAAAAATAAAAATAAAATAATAATAATAGTAATAATATTCTCAGTTGCTATATGCACAGTTACATAAGGCTGATTTCAGCCTGGATTTAAACAAAGGCAGAGTTGAAACCTGTTTCATCTCTTCAGGAAGACTGTTCCAGATTTTAGGAGCATAAAACTGGAATGAAGCCTCCCATTGTTTGGTCCTGACTCTGGGCATCAGCAGGAGGCCACTACCTGAGGTTCTCAGAGTCCTGGATGGTTCATATGGCTCTAACTTGTCAGATATGTACTTTGGGGCTAAACCATGAAGAGATTTGTACACAAGCAAGGCTGTTTTAAAGTCTATTGTTTGAGAGACAGGAAGCCAGTGCAGAGACTTGAGCACTGGACTAATGTGGTCATATTTCCTGGTTTTGGTCAGAACTCGATATTAATATTAAGAGTAGCTATTCAAAAGATTTGCCTGTGCCTAAAGCAGAGGTTTAAATCTACATAATTGTATTGATAATACAAATTCTACGCCTCATAAAAATCATGAGCAAACTTTAACCTTCAACTAATCCTTTCAACAACAAAAACGTATTTTTATTTGTTCGTATATTATATTGTATTTGTTTTAGAACTTTGTTTGCATTCTCTTCACGGCTTTTTCAGGTGGAGAATGAATTCAAGTCTGAGTACGAGGAGCTAAGTCAGCAGTGTAAGCAGTTTGCTAAAGACCTCCTGGACCAAACAAGGAGCTCCAGAGAGCTGGAAATGATCCTTAATTACCGAGACAATACCAACTTACTGGAAGAGGAGGGGAACAATGAACTTGCAAGACTCAAACTAGCGATAAAGTACCATCAAAAAGAGGTATGGTTCAAGGATTCAAGGAGACTTGATTGTCATTCACATCACATGTGGTACATGAGGTGGAACAAAATTTTAATCCCTCGGACCAGTTACACTCTAAAAGAAATTGGAAAATAGATAAAAAATAAGAAGAATATAATAAAATATTACGCGTAAAACTGTCAATTACAACAACTGAGTCTCGTCCTGGGTTTTTAAAATACAGATTAAAACAAGTTTCAGGATGCAATACAAGCTGATGACAGAAATAATTTCTGGTTTAGTACAGAAACTGATTTTTGTCTCACTGCTGATGCCTTTTAAACTGAGAAATTTGCATTCTTTAAATTGTTCCGTAAATCGTTGGCTTGGCTGCTAAGTTTTAATATTTCCATTATTCATTGTCAGAAGGTCTCCTCATGGTTGTATCTAGGACACAAACAGCCACAACAATGTGCAGTCATATGAAACATTTAGGACACCTTGTGTGTATGTCTAACACATTTGAATATTAAAATAATTTTAACCATACTTACAAATTCTATTAATTTGGACCCAATAAAACAAATAAAAGAAAAATTACAAATATCATCAGAAATATAATTTTCAGTTAAAATAGGATATCCACAAATTTATTTATCTTAAAGACGGTTTAACTGCAAGTGTACATGAAAAGGTTAAACAGTTGTCAGGGATCTTCAGAAGAATGATTGGAACAGCTTTCTGGATTAAAGTCAAGATTTAAAAAAGTCCAAAAAGATTTTGAAATCAGAGATTCCATAGTAAAGAACAAGTGGAAGACATTCAACACAATTAAAAACAACTCTTCAGGTCTGGCTGCCAAATAAGCAGACTGCAAGATGCACAAATAATCTATCAAAATCCTTAAATGTTACCATGTTCTAGCTACTATTTACAAATAAAATGAATGTCTTTAAAAACAGAACTAGATCATTAGATCAGTTTTACTGTCATAGAAGGTTTGCAACACAACAAGGTTTTGCCAAGTAAAAAATTCCCAGAGAGCACGTATGTAAAGATCAGAACCTGTTGAATCATATTCTTTTGACTGCTATGTGTAAAATTCAATTATTTGGAAACCAGAACAGGAGCCATTCAGTACAGCATTCTAAGAAAAGTAGAATGTTTAAAATAACATCTGTAACACATACAGTAGTGCTGAACGTGTCATAGTTTTGTTATACTTGTTGGATCAAGACATCACCAGTTCACCATCATAGTTTACCACGGAATCTAGTGAGCATCATTAGGTGCTTGTGAAAGCATAATTAATATTTTAACACTGAAGCAGAAGTCTACCATCCAACAAAATACTAAAACACAAAACGAAATCCAACGCAACCTTTCTAAGAGTTAAGAAGCCTAAACTCCTAAGCTGCGTTAAAACCCAGATCGCGACCTCTTTATGCCGTGAGATTACTTAAAGGTGGCTGTAGATACAAAAATATCTTAAACATGTTGCATCTGAAAGTGTGGAGAAAGACAAACTGTTCTCAGCTTGATTTCACAGGCCGGAAGATGTCTAAAATAAGAGTATTAGGGTGTGTAGTTCCCAAACTTTCTTAATTTTTTAGGCTTGTACAAATCCATTTAAAGAATTTTTTCCAGTAATGAAAAAAAGTAACATTAAATGTGTATATTTTTGGAAAAACAGGATATATTCAGAATTTTTACTTTTTACTTGACTGAAGATAAAAAAAAATTGTCTTCAAAGTTCATTTTAAGAGTAAAAGATAGCTCCTTTTTTCCCCCTAACAAGTATCCAATATAAATCTACTGCATCAGCCAAGAAAAAGGGTAAATCTAAGCTGTTTATGCACTAATTTTCTTTTAATTGATCTTTATATTTTAATTGTTTAGAAAGTGAAAAAAAAATGTTTTCATGATTCCGTACTACTAATGCACGACCTACAGTTCTTGGCTTTATAATGGAGGATGGATGTGCATGAATGATGCAGGAGCAGAATTCTTAATGCAGCTACGAAACTAGGGCAGGCCTAACGGCAATAAAATGTGTTACAAGTGTGAAGTGCCAAAATGTTTCAGTTGAATATAAAGGTGCAGCAAAAATGATGAAGAAGCAAACACATTAATCCAAGGAGCAATTTGAATTTCACTTTGCTTTTCTTTCCTGGAAGCTCCGTCTGGCCTTCAGAGCTTTTCGTAGGAGTCTTAATTTACGACGGTTTCTTTCTCGCTATATCACATAATTAACACACACACACACACACACAGGCAACCACACACAGGCAACCACACACATCTGAAGATGAATGCAGTTAGTCACATAAATACCATTATTTAGCGCATCCACAATTTGCTGTGATAATAGACAGTACCATGTCATCTTAATGAATTTCTTGCCAAACATCTTTATTTCAGGGCAATAAACCTCTCTTGCAAATTGAAAAGCATCATTTTCATTATCAGACTTTAATCTTCTAGCCTGTTACTGTCTTCAGGTGTGCATTGACTATATTAAAGATGTGAAACTATGCTCTTCTATAGCACCATCGTTGTGTTATCTTTCAGCAGTAGCTGGACTTTGATGGAGAACCCTATCCTCTTTTGGGAAGCAATCGAACCTGATGCCCTTTTCGAATGATAAATTATTAATGGGAATAGATAAATAGTTGATTTGCCAGGTGACAATTTATTGTCAACGTTTTCTAGTTGATTATGTTTCCTCTCGTTCTAATTTTCATCTTCAACCAGTTTCTGATATTCTAAAACCTTTTTATACAGAAAAAGTCTTATTAATAGGTTTATTTGGTAATTTACATAAAACCGTACGTTGCTCTGCATCCTTTTTAAGATTAGGCAAGAAGAAATTTGGTTTAAAAGATTTTTCAGCGCAGTTTGTGTGCAAGCAAATCTTGTAAAGAGGAAAGTTTTTCATCTGCTTCCCTAATTGTCGCTTTTCTTTGGAAAAGAAAGTGTAAGGTTTATGGTGCATAAAAGGTTAACCCTGATTAGAAGTACTGAATAAACATATTCTGCGGCTGTTTTTTGAGAACAATATCCTCTGTTAGCATAATTTCACTAACCACCAACTCATACACACATAGACCACAGATTGTTTTGTTCCTTTGATACCTAATCTACACATAAAACAAGGGTTTAGTCATTTGACACATCAAGGGTGGACAGTTAGTTGGACTTAAAAAGGCTTATTTATTCTTAGAAAGTGCATTTTCCCTTTTTTAATCTTTACTCTTTTGTTTGATATAATTCCTCGACAAATACAGAGGCACTTCTAATTGGCACGAAGCCACAGCCTCCATTGCAGATATTTTCCTACTGCAGACTTCTTATAAGTGCCAGTGTCAGTGAATGACCCAGCACAAAATTAAAGAGAATTTACGTTATGTTGTTTGCCAATTAACCTTTGCTTTTACACACTGAGTGCGCAGGATGTTGTTATTTTGTATTTAAAATCAGATATCTGTTTTCTTTTTGTTTTGTTTTTTAACTTTTGTTTACTTCAACGAATCAGTGAAGCCGGGGTTTAAAGAAAGCAGTTCCTAATGATCTAAAGAAAAATCACCACAGGAGAATCTAAGTTCACGGAGCTCTCTCTGTTTTATTTCAAATCAACCTACTCTTCTGAGGTTAAATCAGATAAATATCATCAGCAAGAAAAAAAAATGTGGTTATATCTACATATATTTTCCATTAAATTCAACATGTTTCAGGGTTTCTCTATGGTTTGGTCATGTTTCACTTATGACAATAACAATACGGTGGGTTAGAATTCTGGAAATTTAAGTAGGGATACAATTATCTTTCTCTTTAAAGTCTTAAATAATCAAAGCAGCCAAGACAGATTTTTGTCAGTTTTATATGCTGTAGTTTAATGTTGCCCTCTTGTGATTTTTTATAAAAACTACAATTTACTGTTTCAGCTTTGGTAACAATTAATATGTTTTAAATTAGGTTTTGCTTTCTCAAATGAATGAATATAGCTATCCTGTAGGCCTATATTGCTTTTTTTTGTAAATAAAATGCACTTTCCACTGTTTCTATTTGGAAGGTTTATGCAGACTCAACTGTATATCTGGAAAACTGAAGGTGAACTTGTCCTTAACCAGGCTGAAAGCATCTGAACTCACATGGCAAAAAGGGACTTTTTTTAAGAGCACTTACGGACAGATGACAGTCGAAAGGTGGTTTGTGAAGAGGCGGTTTTACAATTGGTCTTGAGTTGTGTGAAGCAGGCCCCTCAGGCAAATGTGGCACTTTACCGCAGCAAGCTTTTCTAAGCAACTGTGACAGGCGGAAAAAGAACATCACATTGATGGTTGCCTTGTTTAGACTGACTCTCACAGGGGAAAAGAGGAGTTTTTTTAGATCTAAAGTGGAATGGAGGTTCTCTCTTTGTGCAGATTAAAATTCCCTCTCCTCACTATGTCATTACTGCACACTGATTTGTTTCAGGTAGATATTTTATGAGTCATTCATTAATTTTGTTTACTTGTCTGTGTTTTCAATAGCTTATACAAGCATGCCAACAATGCCAACGGTAATCGACAGTTCTCTACACTGGAGTGCCATTTAAGACTTCAGACATGTGCTTTGAAGACTTGGGACTCAACTCAGACGTGAGCTCAAGTCTGATAAACAATCTATCTAATGAAATTAAACCTGAAAGTGAGCAAATAACTGCAGATTAATTGAGTAAACGTGTTCTGTCCTCCTTGGACTGTTTGCAAATAACTGATTGCTTGGTTATGCTAGTTACTTAAAGCTGCTCTTTTTTAATGTTTCTTGACTGTATTTGATAGTAAACCTAGCTGACAGCTGCTTCCTACTGTTAATGCTATCAGTAAGCAAGCATTTATTGTCAGCAAGCGATCCAATAAAGCTTTGGCAGAGTTGCCGAAATTCTACCGTTTATTGGCGTGTTACAATTACATGCCAGGGCTGGTAAGGGTTTCTAACATGCTCATGATGGATTTAGTTAAATAATAAAAGCCACACATTTAGCAAATTACTTCGCATTGGATAAGAAAAAGGGAAAAAAAAATTACACCCACCTTCCAGCAAACATGTGTTTCCTTTTACGATAAAAGTAGCAACATTGCAAACAGCTCTAACAGAGCACTTAATTAAAGTCAAAATCCTAATATATGTCTACTTTTGAAAATGTAAATATGTTAAATATTTTGCTTTGAGTTTAATAAAGAGTAATGATTTCCAAAATATCTCACAGGTGTTAATGAAAGGTAAGGATAACGATTTTTACTTATAAGGTGCAGCAGTGCAGTTCTACAGGCAGACTAGATGATGCGCATTCAGTGTGAGAAACTCTTGGTCATTAGAGACTTGAGACTTGAAATAGTGGATATGTGAAAATCTTTGATGAAATCTCAGAATACTTTTTTCTTATTAATGTAATTTTTCATTTGTTAATGAAGGATTCAGCTTTTTACCCTTGCCGTAGAAATATGTTTAACACAAAAAAGTAAATGAAAAGGATTTTAGAAAAAACATAACAGCTCCTTATAAAGTCGTAATTTTGTTACTTTCTGATCTAATGTCTGCATTACTAGACCCAATTGTCTCTTTCAAACACTGGGTGCAAGTTAATGAGCGTTTTACACAACGTCTACAAAAGGACACTCAAAGCAGATGTGTGATTAATGGAAATCAGCTCATTTTTTTTTCTCATTTTCTGTACATTTAATTTATCATAAAAAGATTCTTAAATTAGGAGTCCTATATATTTCCATGTCATACCTTGTACTAATATTGTAGCTGAAGCAGAGGAATATAAGCCGCCCTTCTTCATACCCCAACACAGATAAGGGGGTCTGTGGTTCCCATGGAAACAACGCTGCAGATTTGATGAATCGAAACTCACCAGGGTCAGTTAGCACCTTCATGGCAAAAGTCAACATAATAATTTACAATATTGTATGCATCTGTATCAACGTTTGCATACATGGATGCTGCCCCCGTAGGCGATGCATTCAGTAGCTTTAAACATTTTTAAAAGTTTCTGAGTCACGCCATATTAAGCTAACATTTAACTTTAAATATTTTCATTTGCAATTACACATTCAAAGTACTGCTACACAACATGCATGCAAACAAAGAAACAGAAAATGAGACAGTTTTAGCCAATCTGAGAAATAAGTACATTATGTTCCCGTGGACGAGAAACTTAGATTATTGTAAGCAGAAAAATATATTTCCTCATTATAGAGATTACAGTTATTTCAGTTGCAAAATCGTAATTTTGTTAATGTTTATGTATATAGATGACCAACAGTTCCCACTCCTTGATTTGTTGCTCAAGTTTGCTGCTGTTGCCATTTTGGGCACTTGAGCATTATAGCATGACGGACCAGAAAAACAGCCTAAGGGAGAAAGGTCTCTCCTTGTAGGCTTACAGTGCTGCAAACTTACTTTGAAATAATGCATGAAAAGAACCCCTGAGAGATTTTACATGTCTGAGATAAAAAAATGTACATCTAACTTTCATAACCCTTCTCATTTTCATTTTTACTTCAGTTTGTGGCTCAGCCAAACTGTCAGCAGCTCCTGGCCTCGAGATGGTACGACGAGTTTCCTGGTTGGAGGCGACGCCACTGGGCCGGAAAATTCATCACCTGTGTCTTTATTGGGCTCCTCTTCCCCGTTTTTGCCCTGTGTTACCTCATCGCGCCCAAGAGTCGCTTTGGCCTCTTCATTTGCAAGCCGTTCATCAAGTTTATCTGCCACACCGCATCGTACCTGACCTTTCTCTTCCTGTTGCTGCTCGCTTCCCAGCACATTGTCACCACAGAACAAGAGAGGCAGGACCGTCAGGGCCCTCCACCAACCACTGTGGAGTGGATGATACTACCTTGGGTACTGGGTGAGTATTAGAACAGATCGGGTCGGCCTGATACTGAATGTAAACTTTGTCCTTGCATTGGTTGCTGACCCAGTGCATTGCAATAGTATTATTACCTGTTCAAGACGTTCACTTTTGTGACTTCTGAAAATAGAACGAGTGGTAAACGTGGCATCCCATTTTTTTATATAGAAAAGTCAGGCTCAAACAATTTTTCATCTTTATATTTTAGGATTTATTTGGGCCGAAATCAAACAAATGTGGGATTGTGGATTCCAGGATTACATTCATGACTGGTGGAACCTGATGGATTTTGTCATGAACTCTCTTTATCTGGCCACTATTTCCCTCAAGATTGTAGCGTACACCAAGGTAACCATTTGTCTCTGAATGACAGCAGAACTGTGAAGATTTGTCTTCTTTTGTGCTTCACTCACCTCTGTCCCTTCTTCCATATTCAGTACAGTGGTACTAAACCCAGGAACCAGTGGGAAATGTGGCATCCCACTTTAGTAGCTGAGGCAGTGTTTGCCATAGCAAACATTTTCAGTTCACTACGCCTCATCTCCCTCTTCACCGCTAATTCTCATCTGGGGCCGCTGCAGATCTCACTCGGGCGAATGCTGCTGGATATTCTGAAGTTCCTTTTTATTTACTGTCTGGTAAACTCAGTAAATGCCCCTACATAAATAGTGCCTTACATAGGATATGCGCCATGGGACAGTATATTTGACATTGACTCTTTCTTCAGGTTCTCCTGGCTTTCGCTAATGGTCTTAACCAGCTTTATTTTTACTACGAGACAAAGGCTTCAGAAGAGAAAGGAAAGTGCAAAGGCATCCGCTGTGTAGAGCAAAATAACGCTTTCTCTACGTGAGTTACCAATTTCTAACACTGTGAAAATAGGTGTGATAGAGAAGACTTTTTTCCTATGTAAATTCCTACAGAGTGTAAAATATGTGAAAAGCTTTCTGTTGGTAAGAGAAACAGAAACAGAAACTTCTACGTATTTCTCAAAAATCATTATGCATTATGTAGTACCTGTGGCGGTGCATGTTAATACCGCAAGCCTCAAAGTATACAAAGTAGCTATTCACCAGAAAAGCATTTTTCTCATCTGTCGAAAAAACATTACCTCAAAATGTAGAGATAAATCCAATTAAACATCTGGCACAGGAGTTCAAAACTGATCAATGTTCCAAGATTCTAATCTAATTGACAATTACCTATTTCACAAAGAACCCTGTACACTTTATCTAGAACATTTACTACATCTCTAAAACTCCTGCAGGCTGTTTGAGACACTGCAATCCCTTTTCTGGTCCATTTTCGGACTGATCAGCCTCTATGTGACCAATGTGGATCCAGACCACCAGTTTACTGAATTTGTCGGTGCCACCATGTTCGGGACGTACAACATAATTTCCCTGGTGGTGCTCCTCAACATGCTCATAGCCATGATGAACAACTCTTACCAGCACATTGCAGTGAGTAGATTACCTCATACATATGGGAAAAAAACATGTTATTGTACATGTTTCTCAAATGTAACTAAATCTATTTGTAGGACCATGCAGACATCGAGTGGAAGTTTGCGAGAACAAAGTTGTGGATGAGTTACTTTGAGGAGGGGGCCACGGTTCCCGCCCCTTTCAACATTATTCCAAGCCCCAAAACATTCTGGTACCTCATATGTTGGGTCAAGAGACAAGTGTGTAGGAGGACGCGGTCTAAGAGAATGGAAAGCTTTGGAACTCTTGGAGTAAGTTGGTTTGATTACATGAATATTTGCTTTTACTGTCATTGTTTTATGTCCTTAACCAAACAGAAACAACTTACTGTTCTCAATTTAGTTAAGAAATCATAAAAGAAAAACTGAGACTTTATACATAGAGCATTACGATTCCTTTTAGTTGTTGCATTCGATAATATGTATTTTGTCTTTCCTGCCATGGACAATGAAAATCCACCTCTCTGCTATTTTCATCTTTGATACCACGTTTAAACTGGTAAACATAAACATATGTGAATCAGCCTTATATTTACTCTGTAGTCATACATGCCATTTGGAAGAAATTCTTTTTTATAAAGACATTACATTATGTTTGCATGTGAATTTGGTTTAATGCTGTAATATTTAGCTGCCTCCCTTACCTATTTATAACGCAGTTACATTGAGGCCTCTAGTAAGGTTAAAATAGTAGCACTAATGCAGAATTGTAATGTTATGAGAAATTTCCAGATTAGTGTCTTTCATTTTGTTGTTACCTTTTTTCGAGTATAATTATTATTATTTTTTTATGTCGACACAGAGACGAGCAGCAGAAAATGTGAGAATAAACCATCAATACCAGGTAAAAACAATCTCTCCTAAATCAAGCTGAACACGTTGACTATACGGCACTATGGTTTGTGTACACTCAGGAAACATATTCTGCCTCTTAAATGGCTTTCTGCACTTTCAATTTAAAAATATGAGCCCGCACTGTCATATTCAGCAGGACTGAAAATTACAGCCAGCAGGATATTTGTCATCTTTCTCTGCATAGAACTTTCTATTTGACCACATCCTCAGGAGGTCATGACTTCATCTGCATAGAAAATGGTCCTGTGGATATATCGTATTTTCTGTGTATATTTTTTTGTCCTTCCTTTCTTATCTGTCATTTTGATCAAGCATTTCCTGCTGTTTTAGGAGGTGTTGCGGAACCTGGTAAAACGGTATGTGGCTGCGATGATCAGAGACGCTAAGACAGAGGAAGGCCTCACAGAGGACAACTTCAAGGTACAATTAGGTCTTGCTGAATATACCTAAATAACCAAAGGCAGCTATGTTTAATATCATTATTGATAGTGGATCAAATGTTTGCCTGGTAGAGTCAAATCCACTTTAAAAAAAAAATTTTGACAGAGTAAATATGGTAATTTATTTCATATTATGCAGAGAATTGTTTTTATGATGTTCAGCAGTACTATTTTGGTTCTCTCTGACAAATCTAATGTTTCTGCTTTGCACGATTTGTTTTTGTTATGACCTGATTAGCTAAAAAAAGGCACAGCGATTAATCTGCAAGTGTGAATATTTAAGTTGTTTAATTCTTTAAGGAGGTAGACTGTATTTTTATAAGCACCAACTAAGACAAAAAATAACCCATAAACAGAAAATGGGTTTATGTCAGATTCAGCAGTTGTAAAACTGTATGTTATGGTTATTGATTTATTAAAATGCCTGGCTTGTAGTTTTAAACAAAACAGATATTTATATTTTTCATATCCTCTTTTGCAAAGACATGAGGATTTTATTTTCTGCTCTATTTGAGAGCTTTCTAAAACAATATTTTACAAGAACTGCATTTGTATTTCTTTTGCTCTCCCAGGAGCTGAAGCAAGATATTTCCAGCTTCCGTTATGAGGTGATGGGCATGATGAAGACGGGAAAGCCTGCCCTACAGGGCGCAATTGCCAGTTGCAGTTCCGTGGAATCCAGTCTTGCGTATCCTAATTCCTCACTCAAGATTTCCTCTGGACTTCCAACCAACCAGGCAAAAAGTAAGCTCAACCGATTCAAGATCACCGCATCCATCCTCAAACAAACCAGCGCTCTAGCTTCACCCAGACCTCCCGAAGCTTCCAACGGTCTTGCTAATGGACTCTTGGCTTCAGATGATGGTTGCGGTGAAACAACGAGCCAGTGGAGATACTGCTCCAAAGATATTAGTAACTTTGGCTTGTTCCAGAAACGCCATTGGAGTGGAAAAGAGGTCCCATCAGAGTCAGGCGAGGTTTTGAGAGAGATGTATTCTCTGTCAGAGGAAGCAGGGGAGTCGGGGAGCTCAGACATGGAAGAGGAGAGCAAAGAGGTTACAGCCAAGGCTAAAGAAGACCGGCTGGTGACTGAATTGGGGGACGAGTTTCCCAAAAATAAAATAGAGTTCAATGATAACACCAGCCTTGAATGTGAAGATAAGCAAACTGAAAAAGATGATAAAAGTCATGGGTCCCCCAGAAAGGAATCATGAGACGTTAAAATGGATACAGTGCCTTGCAAAAACATTCCTGCCCCATAGATTATTGCATGTCACAGTCCTACAACTGTAGATTTTATAAATATCACACAGTTATGAAGTGATATGTGTTTGTAATGGGGCATAAATGAAATCTAGTGTAAATTATTGTTTACAGAAATCACCTGACTTGACAGAGGTCATCACTGTATGATTCAAGCAGTTCAGTGAAGGACTTAGGGTCCACTTAAACTGACAGACCAGGTTAGGGAAGTGTGTTACAGGCAGGCAGCCAAGAGGAACGAGAGAGATCCACAGGTCAGATAGGAGACTCTGTGTCTTTGTCATTGTCTTCATAAATCTCACCTGTTATCGTAAAGTAGCAAAAACAAAACCATCATAGAACGAAGGTGAGAAGAACTACTATTTAATGTTTTGTAACAAGCAAGCATCTCGAAGAAGGTGTGCTCTTGTCAGATTAAATCAAAACTACACATACAAAATGTTATATATCTTTACAAAACCAGCACAGGATATCGCTTTAATGTCACCATAGCACAGCATCATGCTGTGGGCTAGTTTTTTTTCTAGACAGTGACAGCTGCTACTGTTTCCCAATAAACGTTGACGTTTGTGGTTGTGATACAAAATGTTAATATCAGGGAGTCTGAATGTTTTTGCAAGACACTATTCAGAACTACAGTCCACATAAAACTGTAAAAAAAAAGAACTGACAATCAGGACGAGTTTCAGAAACGGAAATGTTTCCAATGATTTTGCAGCTTCTAACCTTTTCCGGTTGTTTGCTACAGCAGCAACAAATGATTAGCTGTGATCTTTGGATAATTGGAGCCACGTGTAGTTAAAGTGATTTAGGAGAGCAGAGGGACTGCAGTAAAGGTGACTGAGTTTATGTGTTAGTATTCTGAGATTTAACTTGTGCTGATAGGATCATTTAATCTTCTCACTTCCTTAAAGAGGATCAGAAAATAATTATTTCCCACTAAAACATTTTGTTTAAACTATCATATTTTCCCTATAAAATCTCTCTACCTCTTTTTGTTTTCCGTCTATCCCTGCAACACTTTACTTTCCCATCCTGCCTCCTTATATCTTTAGAGCAATAGATGTGCTGTTTTCAACCTGACTTTCTGCCTTACACTGTCTGTTTCTGCACTTTACACGATTTTAAAACAGCATTCAGTCTTTCGCAGATGTGTCATGCTCTGAATATTTTTCTATGCAAAAACCCTGGATTTTTATTCGTGTCATTTTGGCAAGCCGAATTCTGTGGCACCGGTTCATTGGGAATATTCTCTTATGTAAAACATAAAAATGTGAACACGGAATAGTATATATTTAGAACACCTTTGCCATATCTCATCTCTTTAGCGTATAAGTAACTTGTTATTTTGATAGGATATCATGTTTTTAAGATGTACTGTTCCTTTAAATGATTGAAATTGATTATAAGTCAGAATAAAGTCAAAATATAATAAACACAAATGTTCTCTTCACTTGACATTTCAGTTGTTTTATGTATTTGTGTTTCTGTGGGGGTTTTTTGTTTCTTTTTTGAGGGGGATGGGGGGGGGGGGGGTAGGCTTAAAAGGATTTTATGTGCATTGTAAAATTGTGTTGCAATGAACTACAAGTCTTTGACAGAGTCTCGTAGATACCGTATTAAAAACCATGTTTCCTCTTTGTAAAAGCCAGCACAATCTCATTTTGCAATCACTTCATCAAGGTGGCTTAAATCAAACTGCTTTAGATGGTATCTAGGTCTACAGATTCTTGCCGTAAACTGTTGATGTGCATTGCATACTTTAACATTTATGTCATTTTTAAGATTTGAAGATAGAAATAGAATATCTTATTGGTTGAGCTATGTGGGATAATGTCATATTTTGTAAAAACGCATGACTTTAACTGGAAGAATATGATGCTGGATATTATGTATAGTAGGGATAAATTTACAACAAATATAATAATGTGCAGCTATTCAAAATATAGCATACCGAGATTAAAATTGAATGTGCAGCTGAGTAGATTATAGGAGAAAAAAGAAAAACTAGATGTACAAGCATAAGTGCATAAAAAAACAACAAACAGGCTATTTACAAGAAGTGAAAAAACTGTAGGCTAATTGATTAATAATTCATTGTTCATTATTAATAAATTATTGGTTAAAATGTAAAAGTACTAAATAGTTATATAAAATATATGAACATACAGGGGCAGATTTTGGCCTATGTCAGGGGACTGTACTAACATCTGTCCGCCCATAGAGGGAGATATATAGCACAGGGTGTCCTTAAGAGACCAGTTGAGCAACCATCTGAAACAAAATTTGACTGAAGGTAAAAAGTACAATTGTTATTATTATTTTTTTTTTCTAACAAGGACATAAGCAGCTATTGAGCCCCCCCCCTTTAAAACTTGATCAACTGGGACCTCATCTCATTCAGACTTTTAAACCTGAGGTTCAGTTATCAGTAATAGTTCTCCTACCTTAGAGGATACACTTGATTACATATTTCAGATCACTGAACGGCTTTGCACTAAAAACGGATTGATTATCTGTTGTCTTGTATTGACCTTACAGACCACTCCTGTTTTGTGGCTCTAGTCTAGAATTAGAAACAAAGCGAAGCAATATTTGGAACCTTCAAATCTTGTAAAACACCCAGTTTCTTTAAAATGATTTTGTTCTATCTTTGATTGATTTTAACAGAAACATCAAACATTTTAATCTGTAATCTAATCCAACTTTCTTTGCTTTACCACACCACTGCAATGTAATATTTTCAAACTACATGACATAATTCACCTCAACTACCGTTGAGGAAACTATTACAGACAATTGACAAAAACCTCACTGAGAATCCATTCCTTCACCCATACATCCTTTAATTATGTTGCTTTGTATCATGAGCCTAGGATGCTCAGCAACAGAAGCTGCTTAGGCTCAAACCACAAGAAACAACGTACCTGAAGAGGAGTCTATTTTACAAAAATGTAAAAAAAACAAAAAGCTTTTGCCAGAGATTAAATTTAGAGCAGCCATCTGACATCCCAATTACCTCAAATGTAATATATTGGCGCTCTCTTAGAAGCCTCTCAGTTACATGTAGTTTGCAATCAAGCAAACAGGTAAAAAACTGAACTGCTAGTCTTTCAAAGGCTGAGATAGGCAAATTATTCAGAAAGAAAATTATACTTTTCCAGACTAATGTACAAAAATAACTTGGTAAAATGATTAGCTTGAATAGTGTTTTCAGACTGAAACCTTTGGTTTCTTGTTCCGAAGGCCAGACTTCACACAACCAGACAAAGACAAAGATTCATTATTAGTCTGAGGTAAAAGCTTTAAGAGCTGAGGTAATGAAGAATAAACATGACAGCACAACGAATGAAGCCAGAAGAGGATCAGGATAACATTTGAAGTTGGTTCAAATAATGAATCTCTTAATACACAAAGGAATAAACCAGGATCCCTTATGGTTTATAAAGCATTCAAACCATAAAAAAATAAAAAGATTTTCTAATATTCGCAAAAAATGGTCTTTCTGTTATTATGAAAGTGATCTTAGACGATGTCATGGATTAAGGTGATGTGTTGCTAGTTGACTCGTCTTCAGAGATTATACAAGAGCAAAATACATTTTGGTCAAAAGTCTGTTTAATAAGCGATTTTTTTACAAAAGATTTTCCCTCTGAAAATGTTTAAATAAAAGACCGTTAATAAAAAAACTGTTTATTTGAAAGCATGATGTTTTTTTTTTTATTATTATTATTTGGTGTGGTTGGTGCCATGGGATGACATGGTGGTTAAGTTCAAATAAAATCCGTTTGCAAATTACTGTCAAACAGCACAAGGAAGGGGGAGACAATGAGCCTGTGCTGAATCTGAGCTGGAGGAAGGGTTTGGACTGAAAGGAAGGATGTGTGTGGCTGAGAGCAGGACGTCATGGTATGGAAAAGACAGTAGCAGAGATAGAGAGTGGGTGTGTTGGAGAGACAGGGTTGTTGGTATAAAAGCTCCCCCTTTCACATATGTGACCCCATATCTTTCGTGTGGGTTTTAAAGAAGGGAGCAAGACTGTGAGTTTGTGTTCAAAGGACAAAAGGAGAGTGTTTTGGTGACCTTGGTGGTGCAGAGGACTGATAACTCCTCAGGATGGATCAGCTGCCATTGGTGACCTTAGTGGTGGTGGCACTCTGCTTTCTAGGAACTGTGGATTCCTCAGCTTATGACAAAATAGTCACCCACAGCCGCATACGGGCGAGGAAAGAAGGGTAAGGAGAACGAAAAATAAATGAAAGGGCAGATCAGGAAAAATATTTTTATGCAGAAAATCATTTTTTTTGGCAGTGAAATAAATTTTCATTCATTTTTTATTAAAATGTAAAGCTAATGTTAAACAATTACCATAAACAATTAGAAAAACAATTTATTAAAACAATGGACAAGTAGGCATTTTTTCCCAAGCAGACACAAATATAGTCTTCTTACAATTTGTAAATTGATATTTGTTGTTTGCAGTCAGATTAAGTAAATTAAAGTATTATTGAAAAGTCAGTTTATTTCAAGAACGTTGTCACTTGGCGAAACACATAGATCACACACATGGTAGCTTGAAAGCCTTTAGAAATGTTAAATATCAGGATTATCCACTTACAGAAAGTTAAAATAAGAAAATTTTATATACAAAAATTAAAAGAATTTATAATTTAAAACAAATGTGGGGTTAATGGGGTATGTGTCATACCTGCTTTAAGGTACCTTTGTTCTGACAGCAAGCCCCATTAGAATCTACATCTAATTTATGAAATATGACTGTATTTGTTTATTTAAGATAAAACCTAGGGCATTTGTATAGAAATCATGTCAGGGATTTGTAAAAGTATTTATTTCACTGCCAAAACAACAATCTTCTCTTTTTACTTTTTTTTTCTTGTGCAAGGAATCTACACAGTTCACACTAATGTAATAACATAAGTCCTCCCCTTGATTTTTACTTCTTTTTTTATCTATGTCTTCTTATCCTCCCTCCCAAAATCCTTTCCTCTGACAGGCCCAATGTTTGCGCTATGCAACAAGTTGGGGAAACCAAGAAGAAATACTTCAGCACGTGTAGGAACTGGTACAAGAAATCCATATGTGGCAAGGATACGTAAGTCCTCTCTATATTTGCTATACCAATTGTTTCATGAAAGTAAATCCCTTCCAGCACTTTGTGTGATTCAATTGAATGAGGGTAGCTGTTTTTGAAGTCACTGTCTCCAGATCTGCCTCAGATTAAGCAAGCCTACATATCTGAGTCACTTTTGTCCCTACAGAAAAAGGTGGAATGTCACATCCCACGTTCTGTAAAACAATTGCATTCTTTGTTTTCTTGTATCCCCGATGAACCTTTAAAACATCAATCCACCAGTTGTGGATAAAATCCAGAATATGTGCATCTGATATAATAGGATTTTATGCTTTTTAAGCATAAAATCCTACTTGAGATGGACTTGAGATGGCTTTTGTGGTTTAGCTCTGGAGAAATGTTTGTGTCTGTTTTGACTTAAACAAGTTATGACTCAATGAAAAAATATCTTCATGCCAAAATCTGGAGAAATTAAAATGACTGTGATATGAGTGACATAGTCAATGGAGTGTAAGGCACAGCTGGAGCTACATACTTGTCAAGCACAGGGTAAAAAAAGAAAACGAAGCACATTAATACCCATTTCAATGAAAAGAGAAACATCTTAGACACCTGTTGGCTTGGGTGTGAAGTGAAGTAGTATGATGGGATAGAATAGAATAGAATAAAATAGAATAGAATAGAATAGAATATACATATCCTTTATTCTCTATTACTAGGGGAATTTAGGTGACTATCAAACAGAGTTAGTAGGATGAACATAAATATTGCAACAATAGGAAACATAACAAACTAAAACACTTAGTTGAAATGTACAACATACAAACAGTCTGTACAGTCATTAAAAGCTACTTAATTTTATTTTATTAATTTTTTTACAGATTTTTATCTGGTTTGATTTTGATTGATTGATGTCTTACTACACCCACAGACCAGTAAAACCTCCTCTTTATAATCATTCTTGAGTAACTCATCTGGTGGTCACAGAATACAGATTTGAATGCAGAATTTATCAAGCAGCTGTGGTTTTATTACATTTGTAGGTTTGTTTGCTGATGGTCAGATGAGTAGTTAGAAAAGGAGACTTGAAGCAGAATTAGGGTTTTTTTTCACCTTCACCATCTGTACTTGTGATGGATGTACTAGCAGACGTTAGATGTTGTATTTTTTCGCAATTGTGATATCAAGAAAGAATATAAATATAAGACTTATTAGAGTCTTGTGGGACGGTCATCCTTCATGGCATTTAAACTGCAAAGATAAATCTAAAACAGGCCTTTTAAAAACACACAGTTGAACTTAAAGTTATAGTTTCAATCTATTAGATAACAGCTAACAGCAACAAACAAATTATTTAGAATGAGTTAAATGCTTTTTTAACTTGTGAGGATTTTAACCACATCGCTTTTTGGCATGACTGTAACGTCTTTTTGCCCAGAACATCAGAGTCTGCAGTACAAGAAAGTGTTAGGAAAAACACCCGAAAAAAAAAAAAAAAAAAAAAAGATCTTATCTATCAGTTACACATTGACCAAAAACTCTGAGTTATCTGTGTTTCCAGGAAATAGGACTGAGCGCCCGCACTTAGCCGGGGCCTCAAACAAAATGTTGCTTTGCACTCCTAGTTGGTGATTATGCTGTAGATGGAATCTAACTTGGGGGAAAAATGTATGTGTCCTGGATGGAAGTCAGCAAATGAGTTGAGATGGCAGCTACTCTTAGTGATACAGTACAAGACAATGTTGTACGTGATTTTATACATACATACACTAAGAAAAAAAAAATCCAATTACAGTCAGAACGCCAAATACAGGGAAATTATTCTTGTTGTATTTGCAACTGGTACTTCAGAAAAGCCAGCTTTCAAGTACAAAGAATGTAATCTTTGCATGAGCTCCAAAAACATGAGTTGAAACCGTTTTTGTTTTTTTTGTTTTTTTTATATTTTAGGTTATAACCTAATCCTGTTAGAAGCTCTAAATGAGGACTTTACGGTACGGAACATGTATGTAGTATGTACTAATATTCTAAATAGGTTTAAAAGTGTAAAAATGAAGATCCAAAAAGGATTTTTAGAGTGATTGTATAGCAGAGGAGAACTGCAACAGTGTTCCTCAGATGAAAGTCCGTGTGTGCATGCATGTGTGGGGCATCTGTAGGCCACATTGCTCTGATGATCGGTTTCAATGAACTGCTATGTTCTGTCCCTGGTCTTTACCGCACCTATTATCCTGTCAGAGAACAAGCCAAGCAGAAATGACTTCACACCCTCCTGACTGCCAAAAAGTATGCACTACTATTTATATATTTAAAATTCTAATAAAGCAGTATGAACATTAAGGGTATTTTCACTACAAAAGCTGATTAAAAGTGATTAAGCTTTTTGCTGGAAATTGGGAGGACGAAGACAGCAATGTTGTTCAGTGCAGCTTCAATTGTATGTGATTGTTTCAACTTAAACTATTAAAAAAATCTAGGTTATTTCAGGTTATGTAATAGTAATGTAATTTTAAGCATTCTACTTGTTTAGTATTATTGATCATTTTTCCTTATTTTTGTCTTTTTTTATGCACATCTTAGGGGATGTGTTTGAAATCATGGGGCTCAAATTGAATTTGAAACTTATCCTTTAGTACTGAAGTCATCACAGTGTAGATCATGCTGCTTTATCAAAAAAGAATGAAAGAAAATTTACAACATTTAAAATTTGCATTACACAGTGTTCATGTGGTACAAATCTATTCATCTGAATACACAACTCAAAGCATTTCTTATTTCAATAATCCAATGCTGCTAATTTAGAAACTTACAAATGGTTTACATGTGTCCATGATTTTTAAATAGTGTTAACTCTAAAACAAGAGCTTGTCTCATAGTATAACACAAGTAAAACTTTAAAGGAGTTAGTAGAACAAAGCAGATTATATTATTTTATAATACTATGGAATAAATATTCTGCGTGTATAAACTCTGCTGTTTAAGAGCTAAAATATAATAAAAAGAAGACATTAAATGTCTTGTCTAGCCTTCTGGTGCAGTAGAGTGGACTAAAGTTAAGCTAACTTGATAGTCAACATCACAAAGTCGCAAAACACTTGAGAAACGATTTGAAATTTCGATTTTTCTCTGAGTTGGTGTATTTGTCTTGATCAAAGTTGAATGCTTACACCAAAAAAGTAATTTATTCCTCCACTTTTGGCAGCATGCCTTTTAAATCAGATTGTAACTCTGCAATGTGATAGACTTGCAAAGTCACCTGGTACCACTGTTTTCTTCATTCAGTATCAATAATTTCAGATTTTTACAATGAGTCTTTGTCTTACTGAACAGTCAGTGTAACCAAGCTGGTAGAAAGCGACAGTCTTGTCTTGTTATGGGAAATTCAATTCCCCATACTTGTATAAATTACTTAACTTTGATTTCATGCTTCATGTTATACTGTTGATGCATGGAGATAAATTTTATTTTGTACAGATATCCTTTTATGGATAAGTAAAAATGTATAAAATGTTTAAAAATGTATTTTTCTTATTCTAGTGTTGAATTTTTACTTATTACAAATTAAATTGCATCTCTGGTCAAAAGACTGTTTTGATTAGAAGGTAGCGCTCTGACTTGACTCAACACCAACCTTACTTGGAAATTGACATAAGACATGGGTGGAAGGTGATGCAAGCAGACAATTGTTATTTCCATTTCTGATCTGATCTGTTCAATTATTCACCTTTTCCAGTTATTGTGTGTTGATTGAAAAAGAAATAAAGATAGGAAAAGGAAATAGTAAGAATCTATGATGTAATATAACCAGGCCTTATCTACCCAGTCCAATTTGGTGTTGAGAATATTTTTGCTTACCTCTCATGTTTTTCCATATTTTCAATATCATTCATAGACTTAGGATGGATAAGTTATCCTCTACTTCCTTCAAATGTACTGCAGTCTTCATCTTTACCTTTATGTTGTGATTCCAGGTAAGCTGAGTGAAGAAACAGATAATCAGACCTACCGGTAGATAAAGTTAAGGCAAGTGTGGCTGATCCAAAGATCTTGTATGAATCCCTTTTTCCTTTACTTTTCCCTAAAATGTGTCTTCTCAACAAGATATCCTAACTCAAAATTTCTGTGTAAGAGGGAAAATGAGTAGTTCACGTTGTTTAAAAGCCGAGACCGTTGGATCCTTTAGGTTTTGTCAGGCTTCTCAAATCCCAGAAACCTTAATCATTTTAAACCCTAATTAGAAGATGATACTCTGATCAGGCATTCATATTCACAGATGTTTCAAATGGTTGTAAATGGTTGTGTATTTTATTAGAATTAGCTATTTGAAAGGTCCCTAATAAAATAAAAAAAATTGAGGTTGTGGACTGAGCAATTGTTTGCTGACACTTATAAATTGATGCTTATTGTACTCCAATGTAGTGCATGGATTCTTCTATAGGTACACGAGAAAGACTCTAAGGAAACCAAAACACAAGCCTTTCTGTTGTTTTTGTTAACAATGTTTTTCATGTAAATATGTTTGTTTCCCCAGAAATGTGAAAGCATTTGTTTTGTTACGCTTGATTGTACCTTAGTTTTGTTGCTCTCCAATTACACAAGAGATACACTATAAGCTAACCGCTCACGCTGACCATTATAAATGTAAACACTTTTTAATTCAAAACGTATAACACAGCAGGAGTACTTGTTTGTGTTGTGTCACTGTACTATTTTGTATTTCCAAAGTCTTTGACATTGACTCTCTGCTCCAGATGTTGTTTTGGTTTTTTTTTCTGTCTCCCAGCTGCCACATCTGCTCACATAACCAGGATTTTCTTCTCTCAAATTCCATTACATTCATATCTGATCTCTCTCTGTTGGACTTTGTATTTATTCTTTTGCCAAAATATTGAAAAACTACTACAGTATATGCTGCACAGCAACTGCAGATACTTAATCAAAGAAATTATCATTATTTTTGCATGTGCATGTTGTTTAAAATTGTATCAGTTGTTTTGATGACTAAATTAACATAAACATTTCAATTTATTTTTTCCCCATTTCCTAGTAATATCGTATATGAGTGTTGCCCTGGGTACATGAAGTTGGACGGAATAATAGGATGCCCTGCTGGTAGGACCCAACTGTGGTCTGCACTCATTGCTTTCGGTGTTTAATAAATATTATAATTCTCTATGATTTTCTGCTTCATCAGCGGTTCCCATTGACAATGTATATAATACTTTGGGGCTTGTGAAGGCTACAAGCACACAGAAATACTTTGATATGGCCAAAGTCCGAGAGGAAGTCAAAGATCAAGGCACGTTTACTGTGTTCGCGCCCAGCAATGATGCTTGGAAAGAATTAAATCCTGTGAGTAAAGTGGAGATTCTGAAATGTTTATCCATTTACACCACCTTGTAAAAAATGTTTAATTCATTTAGTAGTAATTAAATTATATATATATATATATATATATATATATATATATATATATATATATATATATATATATATACATATATAACCGGTACATGAACACTCTAGTGTAAGTGAAATTTTAGACCCATCCTTACAGAAACTTCCATGGCAAAAAAGGGTGCTCAATTGTTCTACTTCCACCCTGATTGAGCCACACGTATTTTGCAAGGATGAGCGAGATGTGCTAAGCTGATATGTAATACAAGAAAAAAGATTGAGATTGGACAGTAAATTTAAAAGTAGCATATATCTTTCTCTTCTTTTTCACAATTATGGATTACTCTGTGTTGTTCTGTATCATAAAGTCCCAAAATAACATTGTTGGTTGTGTTTCTGTGACAGCATCAGCCACTTTAGAAAGTAATCCTTATTTTTCAAATACCTGTATATAATTGCATTATTAACAGGTAATTAATGTATTGTACTCTCTTTAATATTATTACTTCCACAGGCTGCAATGGCTGCATTAGAGAGCAATGTGAACATTGAGCTTTTTAATGCACTTCTCTATCACATGCTAAACCATCGCATGATGACCAAAGACATGAAGAATGGAATCACTGTCACTTCAATGTACAATTCCCAGGGGATCTATATCAACCACTACCCAAATGGGGTCAGTCCATGCAGTAGGATAGGAGCAGAGTCCTGTGCTCATGAAGATTGGACTAAAAGTGATTCTCTCTCTGTAGGTCGTGACTGTTAACTGTGCCAGGATCATCTATGGTAACCATATGGCTACTAATGGCGTGGTGCACGTCATAGATCGAGTGATCAGTTCTGTTACAGGTACCATAAAGGACATTCTGGAAAATGATGAAGAGCTCTCCTCTTTCAATGTAAGCAAACTCTCAATACCTTGAAAAGCTGAATCACGTCTTATAGTGTCTGAGTTTTAGGTTCTGTTTTTTCTTGCCTAGAATGCAGCGTTTATTGCCGACGTTTTGGACAGGTTGGGCCAGCCTGGTCAATTTACTTTGTTCGTCCCAACAAATGAAGCTTTTGATAAGCTGACACCAGGCTTTATGGAGAGTATTTATGAAAATGAGCCTGTCATTAAAGGTACAAACATGATAAAGTGAAGATGAATTAACTTACTGCTTTACTATGAGTTCATCTGACTTTTAACATTTCTCTCACTCTTTAGGCGCAGCAGCCATTTATATTGTTACCACTTTGTGTGTATATATTGCATGGATTAGCCCAAAATGCTAATTGTAATAACGATTGATATTCAATTAACAAGACATCATAACTCCAAATAAATGGTAAAGACAGTCTTGTTAAGTGGATGCATGGATTTCAAATGATTCAGAAAAACATGATTTGGGTATGTATGTTGTAAAAATTGAAAAAAAGCTTCAAAAAGTTTATTTTATACTGGCGTTTCTGGTAATAAACACATTACCAAAGTTTCATGGAATTCTAGGTGTCTATCATCAAACACAATTTGTGCATTTTCAACTACATGAAAACAGGCTTTGCACACTTGATCTAGCAAGCCAGATGAATCCCTTCAAGTTTGACAGCTGGGCATTCAACGAACTAAACCTCTGTTCCATGCCAAAAGGCTTAGATCATCATCCACAACATTCCTGTGACACACAAAGATGTGCATTATGTCAAACTGATACAGTGACAGTTAGCTAGGCCTTACTGATTTAGTTTCAGGCTCACAGATACGAGGAGGATATACTAAATCTCTAAACACTAGGAAACAAGCCATCTATACAACTTCTTTTTTCCAAAATCACTGAGAGACATTTCCAAAATATGTGGCAAAACACATATTTTGTGGATTATCTAATCATTTCTGAAAATACCTTGGAAGAAACATTATCAAGTCAAGTGAGAAGTTGGCAAATGGTGACTCCATGTGGTGGAGTGACTAGACCAGAAAGACATTCTCAGTAGCGTCACCCAAAGTCAAATTGTGGCACAGGTTAGAGACAGTATTGCTGCTTCTGACTCCAATGTCTGAATGAAACAGTGATATTGAAGTGAGAATAACAAGTAACCTATGAACCAACATGATAGTTGGCCTGGTTTGACAAATAATGTTGATATTTGAACCAGGAGAGGAAGCAAGCTAAACACTAAAAATACTATTCTCTGATGGCTGTGTCGTCGTTTCCCATGGAAAATGTGATCTGTGGAAAAGCACAAATGATTCAGGAAAGGTTTGAGCCCACAACTTAGTGATCTACAGCAGTAGGTCACACATCTTGATAGATCAAGGCTGGCTTAGCAGCAGCGAGGGAGCTGAATACATTACTGGGCTGATTGTTCATAGTATTATTTTTGTGATGTAAATCCTGTTTTTCTTCTGCCGTTGTGTTTCGTAATGATCATTACCTTCTTTTGTTGCATACAAATAACCAATTTTTTTTTCCTTTTTGTTCAGCCCTTGTGAATCACCACCTGTTGAACACTGTCCAGTGTTCTGAAGCAGTTATGTCAGGATCTGTTTATGAGACTGAAGAGGGCAGTACCATACAGATCGGCTGTGATGGTGACAGTCTGACTGTAAACGGCATCAAGATGGTGCTGAAGAAGGATCTCCTAACATCGAATGGAGTAATTCACTTTATAGACCAGGTGCTCATGCCTGATTCAGGTAAGCTACTTCCCGTTGACTCTTTAATGTCAAATGCCCCAGGGAGTTGAAAAAATGTTTATAATCCGGGATTTTTTTGTTTAGAACACAAACTGAAACATGAAGATTGTATGTGACACACCAACACAAAGTAGTGCATAACTATCAAGTAAAAGTAGAATATTCCGAAACATTTCCTTGTAGATTTGACTGTATGATTACATACAGTCAAATAATACAGTTGGTTGTCCCAACTGTTTCTAACAGTTGGGACAAGCTTTACTACTTATGCTTGCCACCACATGTTTTATCACTTTTATCACTTTTTAAAACGTTTAATCATACATAGATATATGGGTAATGTATGATTAAACATTTTAAAAAGTGGTACAAACACTTAAGCAGGTATGTGTTTATGAATGAACCATTGTTGTGTGTCCTAAATTAAGCCATGGAAGTGAGGGAGCTGGTTGGAAACTCACAGAGCACTTTTGCCGACTTCGTAACTAAAATTGGTTTGACTTCATCCCTGAGTTCGGATACAGAGTACACACTACTTGCCCCACAAAATGCTGCCTTCACAGGTCAGTTGAAACTAGTCTTTTTTGTGTTTTTTTCTGATGGGTTTTACATTTTTTTAAATTGTCAAAATTTGGATGCAGAAAGGAAAGTTTATTTATTCCGATCAAATATCTTTTTTACTTTCTTTCCCCAATGTGTGCTTGTCAGACGAGGTGATAAAAGGAGACGAGGACTACTTACGACTTATTTTGGAAAACCACATGCTAAAGCTAAAAATTTCACCGAGTACGCTTTACAACGGACAGCTTCTGGAAACTCTTTTTGGCAAAATGCTCAGAGTCTTCATTTATCGCACAGTAAGAGCCTTGTCTGTCTGCAGTGTTGAAGAATGCCAAAGTACATTTATATTAGAACAAATTAAAAATGAAAGACAATGGCAGGCAGATAGTTAGAACCTTGGAAATCTGAGGTCAGTGGATAAGCTTTCAGTCAGCACTATGTTGGATGTCTTTCAGCTTTGACACGATGTATCAAAATGCTTATTATTTTATTTTATTTTATTTGTTGCTTGCTAGCATCAACAAACTACATGCATGTCTTAACAAACACAATGTATTGTTAAGTTTCAGCGATTTGGAATCAAAGAGGATGATTTGACAGCACTAACTCCCCTTTAGAGGAATTGTTTCCAGATTTGAAAAGTTATTGTCAGATGTGCAGTTGAACTCCCTGGTCTTCTCTGTCTTATAAAGGCTGTGTGCATCGAAAGTGCGTGCATGTTGCAAGGCAGTAAAGAGGGAATCAACGGGGCCCTTCATGTCATGAGCTCTCTGATCAAACCAGCCGACAAAACAATCTTTGAACTCCTGGATGCCGATGGACGATTCAAGTGAGAGCTACAACTTCCCCTTTTCCTCTTTTCCCCTTTTCCCCTTTTCCCTTTTCCCCTTTTCACATTCAGAATTAACCAAACCCATGTTGTTGTTTTTTAATGTGTGTTAGATTTAAAGATCCCTTTTTAATTCTTCTATTCACTTGCCTTAACATGCTCTTTATTCAATTTTACTGAAATTCATAAATAGTAACTATGTTGTTGTTGATGCTCCACATCCTTCATCCTTGAGTTGTAACAGAATTAATTGTTTGTTTAACCTTTTCTCTTACTGAAAAATAATTGCAGGACTTTCTTGTCACTGATGGAAACAGCTGGTCTAGAAGATATGCTAAAGCAGCAGAACGGCTCCTACAGCATCTTCGCCCCAACCGATGAAGCTTTTACAGCCCTCAGTGAAGAGGACTTAGATTTACTTAAAAGTAGGAACCCATCAACATTCCAGCATCAGCACTGGCTTGTTTTTGAGTAATTAAAGCAAATATAATGTGTTTTGTCATTGATAGGTGATCTGAATGCTTTGAGAAACATTCTTCTGTACCACTTAAGCGAGGGCATCTTTATCAATGGAGGACTACAGCCAAAAGTGACCAATCTGCTGAAAAGCCTACAGGGAAAAAACCTCCAAGTTAAATCTGTATGTACTTTTTCAATCCATACATATCCGATTCCTAAAAGCAAATGGAAATTTTTTTTGAAAATGCATAAAAGTTAATTGCATTTAGGATTAATTACATGACTTCTGTTTATCCTACTGTAGATCAGGATATAGTGGTCCCTGAAACAATTTCCAGCATAGTATCAAGACATTTCCAGAGTTCATTTTGAGTCCCTTCTGAGGAATCTGGGTCTGTCATGGCTCTCAATTCTGTAGGACAAGCCTGAATGCCTCCACAAAGCTAATATGTTTTAATAATACTTGAATATTTAGTAAAACCAGAAGCAATCCTGTTGGTTGGATGAGTGATTATCCTAGTCGACAAACATTTAAGTAGCATCAATGTGTATAAATGAGGTTAGGTAGATAGGCATGAGCAATTATACCAGCAGTAATCACTGGACTCCTCAACAGTACAAATACTGACAGCAATTGTAGCCAAAATTATGATTTTGACAAATGTGGACTTTCCGTATCATTTTCCTCAAGATACTTATTTCCAATTGTGAATTTTTTTCTATTCTGTTCAACTGTTTTACCTTTAGCTGTTACTAAAGATTGCTTCCTTTGCTGTTAGTATACCAACTAAATTCATTTTATAATATCTTTCTCTACAGAACTACAATAAACCTCAAATAAAAACCAGATGTTAGTTTTTTTTAACACTGACTCTTTGTTTTATCGTTAGCTACATTTACCTTTAAAGGGTCTTCAAAAACATGTCTTTATTATTGTGTAACAGAATTTTGTAGCCACACATACTGGGAATCTGAGCCTTGGATGTAATCCTTTCCCCAGTTCTTCATTTTAAACCGTTATTTAAAGAGTCATATATTAAGGTGCTTCAAAACCAAAAAATATGCTTCTATCTTTAAAGAACAGCCAGAAGTAAGAAATCATGGTAATCTATCTTAACCACCAGTTTCATATGTAATCAGCACTTCCACCTCCCATGGAGTTTCATCCTGTTATAGTTTACTCCTTATTGTTGGAGTTAGATCTAACAAGGTTGGTGTCTGTGGATTACACAATCCACCAAGCCCATACAAGTGCTAAAATTTTTATCTTTTGTGGAAATATATTTCTCTTTTACAATCCTGAAATAGATTACATATTTTTAACTTTTCTGTCCTTCAAAGGAAAACAATTCCATCCATGTAAACTCAGTGGAGGTGCAGAGCAGTGATCTGATGGCCACAAACGGTGTGATCCACGTGGTCAAAAATGTTCTTTACCCAAAAGGTAAGAAACAGCATTAAGAATCCTGTCCTGTAGGTTCAAGCGACATAATATAAAGAAACTCCATAATCAACAAGATACGTTGCGTAAATTGTACAGACCTTCCCGTGGGCCGTCAGGACCTACTGCTGGTTCTTCAAAAGCTGATTAAGTATATCAAAATACAGGTATTGTAGCAAAAAAAAAAAAAAAACGAGGAAGAAATGTACTATTTGTAATTTTCTGTTTAATTGTGTTTTTGTTTGTTTGTTTCTTTAGTTTGTGTCTGGATTTACTTACACTGAGATCCCACTCACTTTCTTTAGTAAGTGTTACTTTTTTTTACTGTAAGATAAGTTAAAGAAAAAAAGAAAAAAAAAAGTTAAAATTGATTTTAATACTTCACAGAAAGGATCATCACAACTACAAGTTACATCAAAGGTAACTAGCAGCACCGTCAAAATACATAGGCCCTCTGTTGTGGTGTGGATTTGTTCTTTTAGGTTATTTTAGTCAGGTTCTACAGTTGGTAATGTTGTTTGATAAAAAATAACTTTATAACTTTTTTATTTAAAAAAAGATATAACCTGCAAGTCAATTAGATGGTTTGCTAGGTTCCTCTACATTTTTTTACTTCATGTATTTATACTCAGTAAAACATGCTGATTGATTAGTTTAAGCTCTGTGGCCTGACATTATGCCGTATTCCATCCTCCCTGACTAAGCTTTAAGCTACTTTCAAAAGACAAATGGTTTAATGTTTTGCCTATTGATCCTTAAGCAATAGAGGCACAGCTGAATATGTATGATTGCAACAACAGATTTTTCTTTGTAAAACATTTTTTTTAAACATGCATCCTTTCACGTTAACTTCACAATTAACCTCTACTTTGTGTTCATCCATCATAAACCTGTTTATGTTTTTCCATTTAGCAGAAACTTCCATTCAATGGAATTAATAATGCAAATACAACACTATGGTTTGGCTCAACCTAAAAATAAGCTGCATAGTAGGAGATCTCTAGTCAGACTGTTAGAGGCAACAGTGATGACAGTGTGAAGATAAAGGGAAGCATAGAAAGAGTAGTACGCAGGATGTAACAGTTAGGGTAGGATATGCTGGCTAAAGAGCAGAGGCTTCAACAGTTTCTTTAAAGATTGATGGGGACGCTCCTGTTTTTGGGGAAATCCCAATATTATCCGCTGAAGTCTCTTGTTGTAACATAAAAGTTAAAAAGGGTAGGAGCTATAAACACTACCACCACCAATTGTAATTCTTTAGTGTCAATATCATGTTGAATCTAGTATTTTTAAATGTGCACAAAGATAAACTACCAAAGTTTAAAGATTAATTACTTCCTTACTTGATGACTTGATGCTACAAAGAGCGCATTACTTTGGCTTTGATTACAAATGTGCGCCTTGTTCCAAAGGGCTCCAGGGCACAGATTAGAGCACATTTGCTATTCCTTTTATGGCCCTATAAATATTGTCAGATAAAAAAGAATTATATGTTTGTAATAGGTTTCGAGCAGATGTTTCTTTAATGTTGACTCTATTGAATTTTGTAAAGAAAGAACTAAATTGCAAATATAGTCAACTGGAATGAGGTTGTTTTTTAGGCTGCATCCACTTTCATTGGTCTTTAGTTCATTTATCACAATTTCCTATGAGTTTTTTACGTTTTTTTTGTTGCTTAAAACTTTATAATAACTTGTCATAGTCTGTTAGAAAATAGCAACCATATGCAGGTAGAACAGAAATAGTCAGATTTCAATGATGCTATATACTGTTAAAACCTCTATCCAACATTTTTTATTGTGATTTTTTTTTACATTTTCCCCTTTACAGTACCAGAGTCAAAAACCTTAATCATTGAGGAACAACCGTCGGTCAAAACGGTTACCCCAGTTATTGAAGGGGCGCCGACCATCAAACAAGTGACAAGAGTGATTAAAACAGAAGCGACTGTCTCAAAGGTGGTTGTTGATGCGGATCCGTTGACCAAAAAAGTGACCAGGGTCATCGGTCGACAGCCTACCGTCAGCAAGGTTACGAGGATTATTAATGCAGGTGGAAATGACAGAACAAGTAGAAGGAGGACGGAAACAAGTAAGTTGCTCTAAAACATTTAAAAACCTCTTTCAAGAGAGAATTTAACCTCCATCCAACATTTTTGTCTGCTTCGAAAAATAATTTATGATCAATTTAGACTATGTCATGTGACCTTAAAAAATGCCCCATTTTTTTGTGTGACTTTAAAAATATTGCATCAAATAAAAACAAAATGTTCCAAAATTCCTGGTTCCAGCCTGAATTCAAGGCACCAAGAGACTGGGATAAAAATTATTGTTCCCAAACTGCACAGCAAAAACACACTTTCCTAGTTTAGCAGGAGGACTACTATTGGACTATGCAACATAACATTTACAAGGTTACCCACCAAGGAAGTTGGTCTCTTTTGGTCTGCTAAAGCAAAATGCCCTAGATCCAAGTAGATATGCTCAGATATGCAGTACACTATACCTGTTAAAGGTATAAGCCTTGACTCTGGCATACACATTTTTTTACAGATGGAAACTTTAGAATCTCCCTAAGAAGAGAACACATTTGTTCTCTTTAGCTTGCCAAGCAGCCAGATAAATGCATTTCTGCTGCTAACCAGGTGGCCATTGCCTTTGCTTTTCCCGGCCAGCTCTGCTGTTACAAAGGCTCCAAAATGACCAACCCATGGCTTCAATTGCTTTATGAAAATATTCAAAAAAAATAAAACAACTAGTAAGAGTTTGTTTCTGGGCAGAGAAAAATTAGTCCTTGTTTTGGTTTTTTGTGGGCTTGTGGAGTCAGGCTTAGGAATGTATACCTTGTGGGGCGAAGATTAGGTAAAATAATATATATATAGTTTTTTCAGAAGAAGCTTGCCTTAGAGCAAGTCAAAGCTAAGGTTGCTCCTAATATTTAAACTTCATTCCAGTGAGTGTTTTTATCACTTTCTGTAAGCCTATATAAAAGATTCCTAGAAATACATTTTTCAGTAAACCTAATTTAATTGCCACCTAATAATAATAATTATCTTCAACTTGTCTGTCATGTAATGAGCCAAGAGGTCATTAAATTAGACATATAGTCATTGAAATTAAATATAAATACAGCTAAGATTATAATCTAAACAGATTTTTTCAGAACAAGCTTTGAACAACTGGTGATGTTAATCGCAGGCCTGTTCTCTCGTCTGGCATCTCACTAGCAAACAGCCAAGGGATCAATCCTGAATGATCTTTTATATGCAGTATAACATATCGTCTCAGAGTCAGCACCTTCTATATACCAAAATACTACATTATATCCATTGCAGAAAAAAAAAAGACAAAAATAGAGATAAAAACCCAAATGCAATAACAGGAAGCAAATGAGTTACTTGTTAGAAGTGTAACACTGTTAAACGATTTGATTGTCGTATTGCTGTCCATATCCCAAAGGTGAAACCAAAATCACAGCGGCAAAAGAGCCTCAGATCATTGCGGGTAAGGTTTCTGCACATTCATACATAAAAGGAGCCGAGTGTAATAATGCTTGTTTTAATGTAAATGAATATTTGAATAAATCAATATCAATACATGTCCAGGATACCACTCACATAATAATGCATTCACATTTGTTTGTTTGCACATTCAGTCCCCGATTTTTCCAAGATAACCAGCTTTGGTGAAAATCCAACTCTGCTTAAGGAGGAATCTGACAAAATCACCAAAATGATCCAAGGTGAAAACCCTAAAGTTTTACCGCTGCACCTGCAATACTGACAACGTTGTTTCATTTTACAGCAGGAAGAGGATTTGCTGCAGCCAGGAAGGCACAGAGTAAGAAAACGATTAGACGTGTAAAACAAAAACATGAACTTCCCTTGTCTTTCAGTTTCTTTGAACTTTTTTCTAAAGTATCCACCATGAAATTCTGTGTACTTGTATTCATTAAAAACTTTCTAAATGTATCACTGTGTCGTCTTTTTCAGCTGGAATAAGGAGAAGAGGACGTCCGGTCCAGCGTCAAATTAAACCGGGAAGTGAAGTGTAAAAAGAGACAAATTCATGTCCAGCGCTCCTGGTTGAGTTCTGGTGAATTTGTGAACTCACACAGCTCAATCAACTGGATCTAGCGATTTCTTTGTCTTAATGCCATCTAAATCAAACCTGTGTGGTGGACAGGATTAGTTATAGTTTCATAAAGAAATTAATACACTTTACATGTGATTGTTGCTAATGAAAATCAAATGGAAGACCTCAGATTGGGATTCATGTGGGTAAAAGATAAGACATTTTTCAAATAATCTTTATTTTTGGAAATGTTTGCTTTGTGTCTTAAAAAGACTTTTGAAATGCTTGTAGTATGTGTTTATATATAAAATGATACTTTTCATAGTGATATCAAGCATAGTTATATCAAGTGCCTTAATATAACTATGCTGTTCTTCAACTTGTAGTTAAAAACTAATTGGAGTTTTTTTTTTTTTTTTTTTTTTACAGAAATTGTTTTTTTTTTTTAGATCCTTTGGTCCCTGAATATAAGCTTGAACAATGTGTGCATCTAACTAAGTTTAAAAATGTTGGGGAGAGAAATAAATCAGTTAATACAAATCAAACTGACTTTGTTATGTATTTTTAGATGGTGTATTGAATCCGCTTTTAGTGTTGTGAGCATTGTTCTAAGTCGAATTCTCCTCAACAAAAAAATTTACTAACTAAAGTCTTACATGATTTATAATATTAAAATGTATTTATTACATATGTTTCAGTTACAAACGGTCAACAATTTAACATCAGAGAAATCCATTATTCTGGATTTGTTTGATAAAATCTGAGGTCAAGAATACAAACACTGCTAAAATTTTCCAGAGGTATTTGTCAATAAACATATTGTAGTATTTAAAAATGGAAATTGTTTTAGAAATAGAGATGGTCATCTATATATATATATATATATATATATATATATATATATATATATATATATATATATATATATATATATATATATATATATATATAT
>JAVLVB010000205.1:528098-564431 GCA_032876305.1 Orestias chungarensis
ATATCACTGACTCTAATAGATCCACAGATATAGTCTAGTCAAACAAACACTCTTATTGAGAAAGTTTACCAAAATACAATTAAGAGAGTTTTGATTATGAATACAGCTAACGGTAGTACATAAGTACCTCAAACTTTAACAATTACACATTCACCTTTAATGCGTGCAATAAGTAGATTTTTGTTTTAAACTTCAAATACAAAACTTTTAAAAAAGGTTAATAAGGAATGTGTTAAGGAGGGCTTAGTCCGCATCGCTCTTTTCAGGACAGTTGATATTGACATCTTTAGGTGTTTCATCAACAAAGACACAACTAAAACTGAAGAATACCTGTTTTACCATTGACTGTTTAAGGGGTTTATTATCACATGTGTCCTAGATCCTAATATTTAACATTAATACTCTGGGTACTTCTAATTCCGAAGAGATTTTACCTCCACAATTGTCTTTGCAAGTACCCTAATCTCGCCATAAATTAGATTCAGAATAAAGAAACGTTATTTCAACATGTGTTCTTGGATCTGCACCTGTTTGGCCTCATTTGACAGGTGTATTCATTCTGTAAATGAAAAAAAATCTTTTTTATGGTTTAATGGCCCACTAGAAATAACTGTTATAATATTAACCATTTGCAATAGTGAGACTGAAGATATTGCAGGAGCATGTCTCTGACAAAATATATATTAATCTGAAGAAAATCCACATATACCATGAACTAGTTATTCAGTTTCAATTCAAGTGAATGTATTTTGTCACCACCACCAAGAAATGCAGCCTGTGTTCTGGTCTCTTAGCACTAAAACACATTGCAATCTCTCTCCCAGGATCTGATTTGAAATATTCTTCCTCTCCAAGTGCCAGTGCAGACAGTTCCACTGCTATTACTTCAACTTTAAATTAAAACCAGCTAACCATAGCAGCAAATCAAAAATCTATGGAGCCTGAGGGGAGTCCCATCCAGATTTTACTTTGTGATTGATGAACTGTAACCGAAGGGGATTTCCAAATAACTCCAAATGCATGACTAGTGTAAATCCAAGACAGGGGGAATTAATTCCGTTTGGTTTGTTGTGATCTGTATAAAGAAATGAACAAACACATGCAGTCATACTTAATAGTAAATTAGTTGATCATTTTCTGCTCTGGTGTACACATGAGAAAGTTCACAGTGACACAAATGTATAAATTCTTTAAGAAATTCAGCTTATATCCACTGAATTATAACATAGTTTGTAATTAATGTTAAAGTTTTCAATTGTTTATGAATAAATATTGGCTAGCACATAAAGGCAGACCTAGAATAGTAACCCCCTGGTAGTGTTTTTGTTTTTTATTTGAACAAAGGGGAAAAAATGGGCATACCCTTGCCAGCCTTTATTCTATAAGTGATCTCATAATGATTCACAAGCTGCATCATACATTTTTATTCCGAAATGTTAAAAAAAGAAGTCAAAAGCAAAAGTTTAAAAAAAATTGCCTTGGCTTTATAGAAAGAAAAAAAAACAACAATCAAAATTATCCACATAATCATCCCAAGGTGAAACAGGTCAGCAACTGATTTGACATTAAAGCCATTTTACAATAAACTTAAAACCAAAAGAATAAATATGACCTTAATGAAAAATAGTTAACTTAAATGTTATTACCTGACAAATAAATGCTACTCTAGCATAAATGTATCAGATTTCCATAGATGTTTTGTATTTAAAGGATTAATATTATGTACATATCAGATTTCCATAGATGTTTGGTATTTAAACGAATAATATTATGAAGGTATAATAGTAGTATGCATGTATATTGTCTTTGTTTTACTTGTATATACATTTTTTAATGTATGTTTGACCTATACCACCTAAAAACACATTTAGATTTAGCCAAAGAAAGTAAGAAAATAATTAAGTTACGTTACTATATATACAAAGTGGAACACTTCATGTTTTTATTTGTACAAAAACAATTTTCAGAAAGGAAAGAAATGCCTGGGAAATTGTCAATGTTTCGCAACCCTAAACAGACAGCAAAATCTGCCTACACAAAATCTAGAGCAGACTCAGATGAGTAGAACAGTTTGTGCCTCTGGCATTTGTTCAGAAAGAAAGCAGACTAAGCGCCATGTCTAAAGAGAGAATGATGTCATGCCTTGGAGAAGCCCTTTGGGAACATCTTGTCTAATGCTGTTTAGTGTGTAACTCCCTATAACTATGTGCTTTTTTCATAATAGAAAAAAATAGACTTACTGTAATCATAAAAAATGATTATAGTAAAATCAGGTTACTGGACTAGTGCAATTTATTCTAATGCCATTCCACCACAGAGTAGTTATTAAACAAAAATGAATCAAAAATGTGGAAGAGTTAGGAAATACTTCTGCATCCATTGAGCCCTTTATACAAACCATGTCAAATACCTCCGATTTTAAGGGAGTGGAATAATTTATAACATGATTTTATCACTGATTAAAGATGTTGGTAAAAAATGCAGATAAACGAAGAGCGGTGACATGTCCAAGGTGTTTGGAAAGGTGTGTTGAAAATGCACTCATTAACCTTTATTATTTTTTATTCTGCTTACATGCAGAAACTTAAGGAGATTGTATATGTTGACTCAAAACATGGTTGTGTTTTACTGTAGTAAAAAAAAAAAAAAAAGACCACAGAAGTCAGTGGTTTTAGTGTCAAAAAATATCCTAAAGTCAAACAGCTGTACGTATTAATATACATGCCAATATGTATTTTTCCACCATACTTTAATAACTCCTTGTTGGTGATTATATCCCTACAATTTTCCTGCAATGTCGGCAGTTGCTAGCTTTTATTTAGAGCACTTGTTTGAAAAGCTTTCAGCGCACAAACGTGATGCTATTACATCACAATGAGAGAGAATTTTCCAAGTCAACCAACACAAGGCAGGGACAGGAAAAGGGCAAGTGCTGGAACCGAGTGAGGCCCATTCACCGTTACTGAGATCTGTTCTATGAAGACTTCATATATCCGTTCTGTAAATGTAAAGGTGTTATGGTAAAATGCAGACCTCATTAAGCAGGAATGAATAAAGTTAGGAACAAATATTTTTATTACATGTTCCATTATGAAAAACAACAATGTGAATTATTCATCAAAAACAAAACAGATGTTAACTTTTGAGACTCACCTGCAACTAATATAAAAGTCAGAATCAGTCAATAACGTATTTTGTGTAAAAATGGTAAAGGCTTCAAAGATTTGCTAGATAACACAAGGAGTGAGAAACAGCACAAAAATGTAATTTTTACACATTTCCTGATTTCAGTTACGGAACTTTCTATATATACGCCCGACTTAAAATGAAAATGAAAACTAAAACTGTAAACGACAAATACCCTTTAAAGCCAAATGTATTTCCCAATGCACATTGTATTTTTTAGGTCCAAAAGGGATTTAAATCCTGTTTATACCAGGACTTTTGATCAACTGTGTTTTAAAAGTATTTTTAATTAGTTGAGAAACTAAAATCTAAGCTTTCTATACATAACGCTTAATTTAATTCATTTGCCTTGTGTATTGGCGTTTGCACTAACCCATCAAATTCTATAGAAATTCCTCAAATGCTAAATAAAAAATGTAAAGGTGTGTTACATGTTATACTAAAAGTACTAGAGCAAAGGTCAATGGAACCCCCTCCAGGGTTTTCTCGGCATGTATCACAGTTTTAGCAAACCTGCAGCCTTTAGTAATCCTGATGATTAGTGATCTGTTGACAAGATTGTCAATGGGTTACTCATTGTGAACCACTGACATTGCTCTTGAACACTTGAACAATTGACCGCAGAGTAATAACTGGTTAAGAGAAACAGTTTCAACCTAAATGCTTGTTTAGGATCAAACACTTCAGGATCAAAAGGTCGTTCTGCTGCTGTGGATGGTTGTGAAAAGGAGATAACGTAAGTTTGTACAACTGCTATACCTTTAAGCAAAGTTGACTGAAGTTAACTTTGTTTGGCTTTTGACTTTATCCTTGTACAGCACAAAATCCTTGCGGCAGTAAAAACAGAAAAGAGGAGCACAGTTACAGCACTCATCAAAAACAGTAATACATCTAAGCAGTAATATGAGTACCAAGGCATCCTATAAGCCTTTGTACGCAGATGAGGAGCCCCTTTGTGGCGCATCACATACTCAATCCAGAAAGTGGCCAGATCCATTGGGGGTGTTGGCTGATCTCGGTGTAAACGTGACAGTCTTTGCATATTATCTTTGTAGCTCTCCCTATAGAGCACTTCCTTAACACCTCTCTCAAAGGTGTGACCATTAAGTTCATGAAGATGAATAATCTTTGCTGCTCCTCTTCCCTGCAAACGCAGAAGGTTGTCATACTGATCAAATAACAAGGGTATGCCAAGCACAGGGACTCCATAGTAAATGGCTTCTTGCACTCCGTTTGTTCCTCCATGAGCTACGAAGACTTTAATCTGTGGATGGCCAAGGAGGTCCTTTTGGGGCATCCAGTCCACTATAAGAGTATTGTTGCCCAGATTAGACGGGTGCTTCCCTTTGTGTTTCCAAATCACCTGATCAGAGAAGGCATTGACAATGTGAAGGTTCTTTGCACACAACGTTCAAAAGAATGTGCATAGTAAAAGCCCATTATCTTCCCAATCTTCATTGTAAATCTAATTTAGATGTACTAAATATATAATATATGACCTAATCTCCTCATTATTGGATTAATACCTGTATTAACCTTCATATTGGGACTGAAGTCTTAAATATTAGTTAACAGGGATGTTTATGGACATTTTTAGTGAAGAGATTCTAAAAGCACACATACAGCATAAAAATTATAATCATTAATCAAATGGCATACGTTACCTTTTGGGGCATCTTCGCAAAAACGCTGGCAATTTCATCCGCAACCACTTCAGGTAAAGCATTGACAAAAGTCCCCAGAGACATGATGATGACTCCTTGCTCTCCAGCACTTTGAACAAACTCCTCCAGGTCTGCTGGTAGAGCCTGTGCAGGCTTACACTGGAACCCTCCGATGTAGACAACATTTGGCATTGTTGGCCGAGGGAAATCAAACACAAAATCTGATCTAAACAGCCAAATGTCAGCATCTTGAAGCAGTGACACAATGTCACACCCACCCTCAATATATTTTTCACACATAGTAGCATAGATAGGACTCACAAGAAACCTATCCTGGAACAGTATGATACTAAAGAAGAATACATTCTTCACCCTCTGGAAAAAATCCATTTCGTCTGTTAAGCCAGATCCAGGCACTGGAATGTAAGAGAGGGGTGAGGGGGCTAATACAAAGTGACCTTCTCCACTAGGGATCCAGCGGACATTAAGGACTAAGGGCAATTTAAGATATTTAGCAACCACAGCCCCTGGACCCATGGCTGGATCAGCAAGCACTAAATCATATTGGAAGTCTTTTAAGCTTTTGACCAAACTCTGATCCTCAAAAATCGGAATTGTAGCATTGCACCAAAGCAAATGGGCGTGAGTGATCATAGAAAGAAAATCCCTTGTGAGCCTTAAGAAGGTCATCAGTGAAGCCCCTTCTCGTTGTGCCTAAAGAAAATAAATAAAGTGGTAAAAAACATGACTTCATTAAATACACATAAAAAATGTAAACGTTTGCATTTACTAATTATACGGCAAAGTTTTTGTGAAATGAGAAATATTGTGAGAAAACTGTTGAAGATTAAAGCTATTTTGCGTTTAATGTACTATATCATGTGAAATTCAATTGAAAAACAAAGAAATCTACAATGAAAATTGAAATAAGAAGCTGCGTTAATCTGATAGTAAAAGTGTTAATTCTGCTATATTAAGTTGAAACTGAATTTCATTTAATTGCAATATTCTTTTAATTTTGTTACATATCTGAAATCGTTTGTAGATAATATCACTAAATACAACAAAAATTTACATTATTCATCATTTTCTATTTACAGTCCCTAAATTAAGCCATAGTTTGCAGAAAGCTTTCAATACATCCAAAAAAAATCCTCTCATGCAACAATATTTTTTAACAGTTGCTACTCTAATTGCACACAATACATTAAAATAGGAATCTGTTTTAATGTGTTCTGACCTGGTAGATCAAATATGTATTTAATGTTATCTCACAATAACACATACCCTCATTTGCTCCTGCAGGTATATGTCAAAAAAGTTTTCAAAACCTTCGTTCATTTCAATTGTGATGGACGTGTAGAGGGGGGATTTTTCTGGAATAAACCCACTGGTAGATGACCTGATCACGCTGATGTTGTGTCCCCTGGCATGAAGTTCTTCCAGTAATATCTTCATATTAATCCAGTGGCTTCCATCCACTGGAAACACCAGTATGTTTCCTCCATTGCAATGGGATGTGAAGAGGATCAGGTGAAAGGACAATATAATTATAAAGAAACGAGTCAGAGGCATGGCTCCTACAATGCAACCAACAAAAATAAACTTGTTTCATTAGTAAATATACAAATCAAATCAAATAAATTATAGATAAAACTTTTTTTTTAAAACACTAGAACAATTACAATTGCATTACATTAATTTTTAGTTAGAGTTATTTATTTATTTCACTTACCTAATGTCAGTTGTGGCAGCAGCAGCTTTTCTTTACTACACACTGTCACCCTGTTCAGGGGTAACCCTGTAGCTATTTGAGTTCAAACTACAGCGTCAAAGGCGTCAAAGGTTTATCTGGTTCATCTTTGTTTGAGCACGAAAACTTTTTAACGGCTGTTTTAAACTGTTAAGCAAGAAAGGTGATTTCATCACAGTGAAACTATGACCTCTGTAATAAGCGTCTTTAAGAGGATTACGCAAGGTTAAGCTTCAGACCCTGCAAGTGCAAATGCACATCTAAAGGAAAATACATACATTTTATTTCAACCTGATGTTATTTTAAACCAGTCTTGGAAGAAGATGGATTATTATTTGATTAGCATGACTATTCATTTCACGTAAAAACCTTTTTTGTTATTTTGTGGTTCTGAATTTCCCCAAAAAATAAATTGAGAAATGCAAACAGCAAATCAATTAAATTTACACTACAGAATTTAATAAAGTAAGCTGTTTAATTAGAAGTTATTATTGCATTTCATTAAAATGTTGTCCATACACTTTGAGAGTTATTAAATGTTTGGTATTTTAGAAACCAGGCAAGAAGTTGCCAATTTCAATTAAATATTCTAGAATTTATAAGAATGAAATTTCAGAACCCATCATCAGAGTCACAGATAAAAACAAAGATTCTACAATGAATTCAAACTAATCAATAAAATTCTAAAAGATAAGTTCTCAGTTATCTATTTATTTTTAGATTAGCTCCATCTAGAACCAAAGCTGACCAACTAAAGTCTTCTTTGTTACAAATTGTCAGTAAAATGTTTGTTTTTTTAATAGTATAGTTTGTTTGTATAAAGCTATTACAATGTAGTTTTATACCAAACGTAGATTCTTAAGGTTGCAGTAAACAATTTCATTAGTTTAAAAATAGGAAATGTATATTGTTTTATATACTAATATGAATACTACATATTTAATACTATATTTATACACGTATGAAACTTGTATTAGATCATAGAAAAAACTAAAAGTTTTTGAAAACTACATTTGTTTCAGGTGATACAGAAAATTGTGTTTGCTTACTTTAAAGTCTAAATTAAACCTGCTGTAACACTATTTCTTATTTACCATCTTGTATGCTGGTGCACACAAAAGTTTGTTTAGCATCAGCTTTGTTTGCATAAAGAAGTAAGACTATGTTTAAATGAGCATCAATTCTTGTCATGTTGGGCTTTTAATGTGCTTCATTTTATACACATAGCATGTACTGGGTTGAATGCTCTAAAACTCACAATTGTTTGTTATATCATCTATAATAGATCTATTAGTGTCCTAAATAGTCAATTTATATATCTTGGCCATGGTTGCAACACATTGAGTGATGGACATGTGTGATATAAAGGACTTCTAGTAGCTCATGCCATAACATTTTTAAAAGCTCATGAAATTTAATGCATAACACAGTGACAAGTATGGATGAGGGCAATGCTAAAGTATTTATGTAATACAATATCAGTAAAGCAATGCAGATACACAATAACATATGGGACAGTCTGATATGCATGGCGACTTTGTTGTGAGGACGTATCTGTCTCTTAGTGTAAAGCACAGTTCAATTCTAATAAAGTTGAAGTAGGTAACTTTTTGGAATTTTTTACATATTTGTTGAAACTATCATCCCCCTGTGACAATATAATAGAAGACATATAATTTGTGAAAATAAAATACTCCCTGCAAAAATACACTACTACCTGTCAGAAACAACCAATAAGAGCCAGGAGGAAGCTTTCAGCACGTCAGTCACACTTGTGAACATGTTACTCAAAATAGCAACCTATAATGATCTTATGTTCATTGTAGCCCAATTACTGAATGACAAAATCACAAAGCTGGTCCTTCACTTTTTTTCCAAAGATAAAATACATCAGTAATTTCATGTCTGGTTGATTGGCATTAAGGCAAAGTTCTGCCCTTCCTGTCCAGTGCATGCTCTCGACTCATGGGAAACCAACTCGGTCAAGACACCTGTTTTACTCCATCTGTGTTAATGGTGTAGAAACAAGTTACTTTGGAAAGGAATATTGTTTGACTGCCGTCATCTATGACCAATCTCATGCTTGTTTCTGACAGGCAGCAGTGTAAAACCTCAGAGAAGTCAAAGGAGCTAACATTTTTCACACATCGTATGTCTAATTATAAACTTTCAGGATCAAGTGGCAGTTTTGAAAATATTTCCTAAAACACATTTTTATACAAGATAACTACTTCAGCTTTAAAAATTTCTGTGACCGTGTGAGGTCACAGAAATCACATGTGAGTACTCACTCTTCAAAACCTAGCTCTTATGTTCAGGGTTTTTTGGGGGGATTTTTTGTTTGTTTTTTGTTTTTTGTTTCTTTGATTTTTTTGCAGCTTTATCAAAACACTTTTTGTTTAGTCAGACCACAAAGGAGAGTCTCTGCCCGGGGACATTTTGACATTCATTGACTTCTCCATCCACAGCTTTCCTTGCACATCCACTTTGGGAGGGTGTGATTTCCATTTTCAAATGTTGTCATAGCGAGAGAATTCCAATTAACATCTCAAAAGATCTTGTGTTATAACATTGGATAACAATATTTGTAACACTCAATGTACATGATTGTTGTATATGATCACTTTTAGAAGATAATGCCATGCTATCATTGAAATAAGACTAGATCTGACCTGGCAGTATATAGATCAAAAACTCTACATCCACAAGAAATTCATAAAATCGTACAAAATAGAGAATTGTTTTTCTCTAACCAACAAAATAGTAAGATTAGGTAAAGAATTTTTAGGAGAATTTGTTTTTATTTTTATTTATTTTTTTTTATTAGTAGTAGTAGTAGTAGTAGTAGCAGTAGTATTATTAGTATTATTATTATTATAATAAAAATCTTGCTAATCTTGTCTGTTATCAAACATATATGTTTGATAACTGTCACCCCCCTGTGACGATATAATGTGGAAATAAAATCAGTAGTGTCATGCTCCCTTCAAAAATACACTGATCCCTGTCAGAAACAACCAATAAAAGCCAGGAGGAAGCTTTTAGCTCATCAGTCATAAAAATCATGCTAATCTTGTCTGTTATCAAACATATATGTTTGATAAGAGACAAGATTAGACAAATGATAGATAATGATGGCCAAAATTTAAAGGTATTACTTCTCTTCTAAAATTAATTATTTACTTTAGGACATAGAAAATGCTGAATTAATGACTATTTAAAATTATAGTATTTTTATTAATTACTTTTAATGATAGTTCACTTCTTTTTAAGGGTTCAAGAATACTTCAGTTTTAGTGGGTTATAAGGTAATTAACAAGCATTGAATATATAATGTTATATTATGACATTATCAGTCCAATATACATGATTTTTTGTTTAGCTGATTTCATGGTTAATTATATCTTAGGAAATTAGATGTATGGAAATCCTTTGTTAAAAAAGTCGTGATTAGGCAACAAGTAATTTTCTTTCAACCAAACATTACCTAACAATCAAACTATCTAACAATTAATTTTAAACAGAAAGCATTGAACAAAGTGATGAATAGTTCATTATTATAAGATGGTGAACTGAATGGATTATCCCTCTATGGTTATGCCATAAAGACCATTTTTCATAATACTCCTATACAAATATCAAGAATACTGCAATTTTTGCAATTTAGTTTTGTTTATATTTTCTATTTTTTCCTTTGCATATTAGAAATCTGAAAGACCCAAAAACAGAGAAGAGGAACACAGTTACAGCACTCATCAAAAACAGTAATACATCTAAGCAGTAATATGAGTACCAAGGCATCCTATAAGCCTTTGTACGCAGGTGAGGAGCCCCTTTGTGGCGCATCACATACTCAATCCAGAAAGTGGCCTGATCCATGGGGGGTGTTGGCTGATCTCGGTGTAAACGTGACAGGATTTGCATATTCTCCTTGTAGCTCTCCTTATAGAGCACTTCCTTAATACCTCTCTCAAAGGTGTGACCATTAAATTCATGAAGATGAATAATCTTTGCTGCTCCTCTTCCCTGCAAACGCAGAAGGTTGTCATACTGGTCAAAGAACAAGGGTATGCCAAGCACCGGGACTCCAAAGTAAATGGCTTCTTGGACTCCATTTGTTCCTCCATGAGCTATGAAGACTTTAATCTGTGGATGGCCAAGGAGGTCCTTTTGCGGCATCCAGTCCACTATCAGAGTATTGTTGCCCAGATTAGACGGGAGTTTCCCTTTGTGCCTCCAAATCACCTGATCAGAGAAGGCACAGACAATGTGAAGGTTCTTTGCACACAAAGTTCAAAAGAATGTGCATAATATAAGCCCATTATCTTTCTAATCTTCATAGCAAATCTAATTTAAATGTACTAAATATATAATTTGTATCATTTAATTGTTTTTCTCTGTGGCAGAGCCAATCAAATCCAGGCATGCCACAAAGTCACCTCAATGTGTATAAGGATTTTTCCCCGTCCCATTCTGCAAATGTGTTGTATTAGTTGTAATAAATGTTTTAGACCCAAACTGCAGCTTATGTCGGAGTGGAAAAATTACATGTAGACGGATTTCAGAGTCTGAGATGTAAATTAGAAATCTTTCAAGTATTATTTTGGCAGCTGGTTAGGTGAGATAAAATCCTCACAATTGCTACTTTGACAGATCTCCTAAATGAGGCTGTCATACAAAATATGACCTAATCTCCTCTTTATTGGATTAATACCTGTATTAACCTTCAAATGGGGACTGAAGTCTTGAATATTAGTTAACAGGGATTTTTTATGGACATTTTTAGTGAAGAGATTCTAAAAGCACACATACAGCATAAAAATTATAATCATTAATCAAATAGCATACGTTACCTTTTGGGGCATCTTCGCAAAAACGCTGGCAATTTCATCCGCAACCACTTCAGGTAAAGCATTAACCAAAGTCCCCAGAGTCATGATGATGACTCCTTGCTCTCCAGCACTTTGAACAAACTCCTCCAGGTCTGCTGGTAGAGGCTGTGCAGGCTTACACTGGAACCCTCCGATGTAGACAACATTTGGCATTGTTGGCCGAGGGAAATCAAACACAAAATCTGATCTAAACAGCCAAATGTCAGCATCTTGAAGCAGTGACACAATGTCACACCCACCCTCAATATATTTTTCACACATAGTAGCATAGATAGGACTCACAAGAAACCTATCCTGGAACAGTATGATACTAAAGAAGAATACATTCTTCACCCTCTGGATAAAATCCATTTCGTCTGTTAAGCCAGATCCAGGCACTGGAATGTAAGAGAGGGGTGAGGGGGCTAATACAAAGTGACCTTCTCCACTAGTTATCCAGCGGACATTAAGGACTAAGGGCAATTTAAGATATTTAGCTAACACAACCCCTGGACCCATGGCTGGATCAGCAAGCACTAAATCATATTGGGAGTCTTTTAAGCTTTTGACCAAACTCTGATCCTCAAAAATCTTAATTGCTGCATTACACCAAAGCAAATGGGCGTGAGTGATCATAGAAAGAAAATCCCTTGTGAGCCTCAAGAAGGTCATCAGTGAAGCCCCTTCTCGCTGTGCCTAAAGAAAATAAATAAAGTGGTAAAAAACATGACTTCATTAAATACACATAAAAAATGTAAACGTTTGCATTTACAAATTATACAGCAAAGATTTTGTGAAATGAGAAATATTGTGAGAAAACGGTTGAAGATTAAAGCTATTTTGCGTTTAATGTACTAGATCATGTGAAATTCAATTGAAAAACAAAGAAATCTACAATGAAAATTGAAATAAGAAGCTGCGTTAATCTGATAGTAAAAGTGTTAATACTGCTATATTAAGTTGAAACTGAATTTCATTTAATTGCACTATTCTTTTAATTTTGTTACATATCTGAAATCATTTGTAGATAATATCACTAAATACAACAAAAATTTACATTATTCATCATTTTCTATTTACAGTCCCTAAATTAAGCCATAGTTTGCAGAAAGCTTTCAATACATCCAAAAAAAATCCTCTCATGCAACAATATTTTTTAACAGTTGCTACTCTAATTGCACACAATACATTAAAATAGGAATCTGTTTTAGCGTGTTCGGACCTGGTAGATCAAATATTTATTTAATGTTATCTCACAATAACACATACCCTCATTTGCTCCTGCAGGTATATGTCAAAAAAGTTTTCAAAACCTTCGTTCATTTCAATTGTGATGGACGTGTAGAGGGGGGATTTTTCTGGAATATACCAACTGGTAGATGACCTGATCACGCTGATGTTGTGTCCCCTGGCATGAAGTTCTTCCAGTAATATCTTCATATTAATCCAGTGGCTTCCATCCACTGGAAACACCAGTATGTTTCCTCCATTGCAATGGGATGTGAAGAGGATCAGGTGAAAGGACAATATAATTATAAAGAAACGAGTCAGAGGCATGGCTCCTACAATGCAACCAAGAAAAATAAACTTGTTTCGTTAGTAAATATACAAATCAAATCAAATAAATGACAGATAAAACTTATTTTGAAACCACTAGAACAATTACAATTGCAGTACATTCATTTTTAGTTTGAGATGGTTTATTTATTTCACTTACCTAATGTTGGCTGTGGCAGCAGCAGCTGTCCTTTACTACACACTGTCAGCCTGTTCAAAGGTAACCCTGTAGCTATTTGAGATCAAACTCCAGCATCAAAGGCAGACTAAGTGTTATTTAACCAATAAAAAAGAACAATCACATGTATAAAGTTCAAATGACAATAAAAACCAAATAAAATAGTGTTATTTTCTCATGCTTTTTGAGTTTTACCCCTGCATTAACACTATTAAAAAGCCAGTGAGTAATTGTTTATATGGTTCATCTTTTTTTGGAAACGTAAACTTTTGTACGGCTGTTTTATATAGTTAAGCAAGAATGGGGATTTAATCTCAGTGAAACTATGACCTCTTTAATAAGCGTGTTTAGGAGGATTACGCAAGGTTAAGCTTCAGACCCTGCAATTGCAAATGCACATCTAAAGGAAAAGACATACATTTTATTTCAACCTGATGTTATTTTAAACCTGTCTTGGAAGAAGATGGATTATTATTTGATTAGCATGACTATTCATTTTACGTAGAAATCTTATTTGTTATTTTGTGGTTCTGAATTTCCACAAAAAAAAAATCTGAGTAATAGACAAAACAATTACCAAAAATCTAAATTATGCAAACAGCAAATCAATTAAAATTACACTACAGAATTTAATAAAGTAAGCTGTTTAATTAGAAGTTATTATTACATTTAATTAAAGTGTTGGCTACACAATTTGAGATTTATTAAATGTTTGATATTTTAGAATAGTATAGTTATTTTAATAGTATAGTTTGTTTGTATAAAGCTATTATAATGTAGTTTTATACCAAACGAAGATTCTTAAGGTTGCAGTAAACAATTTCATTAGTTTAAAAATATGAAATGTATATTGTTTTATATACTAATATGAATACTACATATTTAATACTATATTTATACACGTATGAAACTTGTACTAGATCATAGACAAAACTAAAAGTTTTTGAAAACTACATTTGTTTCCGGTGATACAGAAAATTGTGTTTGCTTACTTTAAAGTCTAAAGTAAATCTGCTGTAACACAATTTCTTATTTACCATCTTGTATGCTGGTGTATACAAAAGTTTGTTTAGCATCAGCTTTGTTTGCATAAAGAAGTAAGACTATTTTTAAATGAGCATCAATTCTTGTCATGTTGGGCTTTTAATGTGCTTCATTTTATACACATAGCATGTACTGGGTTGAAAGCTCTAAAACTCACAATTGTTTCAATTATTTTCATAACTGAAAGTTATATCATCTATAATAGATCTATTAGTGTCCTAAATAGTCAATTTATATATCTTGGCCATGGTTGCAACACATTGAGGGATGGACATGTGTGATATAAAGGACTTCTAGTAGCTCATGCCATAACATTTTTAAAAGCTCATGAAATTTAATGCATAACACAGTGACAAGTATGGATGAGGGCAATGCTAAAGTATTTATGTAATACAATATCAGTAAAGCAAGGCAGATACACAATAACATATGGGACAGTCTGATATGCATGGCCACTTTGTTGTGAGGACGTATCTGTCTCTTAGTGTAAAGCACAGTTCAATACCACTAAAGTTGAAGTAGGTAAATTTTTTGGCATTTTTTACATATTTGTTAAAACTGTCACCCCCCTGTGACAATATAATGTGGAAATAAAATCAGTAGTGTCATGCTCCCTTCAAAAATACACTGATCCCTGTCAGAAACTACCAATAAAAGCCAGGAGGAAGCTTTTAGCTCATCAGTCATAAAAATCTTGCTAATCTTGTCTGTTATCAAACATATATGTTTGATAAGAGACAAGATTAGACAAAGGATAGATAATGATGGACAAATTTAAAGGTATTACTTCTCTTCTAAAATTAATTATTTACTTTAGGACATAGAAAATGCTGAATTAATGACTATTTAAAATTATAGTATTTTTATTAATTACTTTTAATGATAGTTCACTTCTTTTTAAGGGTTCAAGAATACTTCAGTTTTAGTGGGTTATAAGGTAATTAACAAGCATTGAATATATAATTTTATATTATGACATTATCAGTCCAATATACATGATTTTTTGTTTTGCTGATTTCATGGTTAATTATGTCTTAGGAAATTAGATGTATGGAAATCCTTTGTTAAAAAAGTCGTGATTAGGCAACAAGTAATTTTCTTTCAACCAAACATTACCTAACAATCAAACTATCTAACAATTAATTTTAAACAGAAAGCATTGAACAAAGTGATGAATAGTTCATTATTATAAGATGGTGAACTGAACGGATTATCCCTCTATGGTTATGCCATAAAGACCATTTTTCATAATACTCCTATACAAATATCAACAATACTGCAGTTTTTGCAATTTAGTTTTGTTTACATTTTCTATTTTTTCCTTTGCATAGTAGAAATCTGAAAAATGCAAAAATAGAGAAGAGGAGCACAGTTACAGCACTCATCAAAAAGAGAAGTACATCAAAGCAATAATATGAGTACCAAGGCATCCTATAAGCCTCTGTACGCAGGTGAGGAGCCCCCTTGTGGCGCATCACATATTCAATCCAGAAAGTGGCCTGATCCATGGGGGGTGTTGGTTGATCTCGGTGTAAACGCGACAGTCTTTGCATATTTTGCTTGTAGCTCTCCTTATAGAGCACTTCCTTAATACTTCTCTCAAAGGTGTGACCATTAACTTCATGAAGCTGAATAATCTTTGCTGCTCCTCGTTCCTGCAAACGCAGAAGGTTGTCATACTGGTCAAAGAACAAGGGTATGCCAAGCACAGGGACTCCATAGTATATGGCTTCCTGGACTCCATTTGTTCCACCATGAGCTACAAATACTTTCACTTGGGGGTGTCCAAGTAGATCTTTCTGTGGCATCCAGTCCACTATCAGAGTATTGTTGCCCAGAGTCGAAGGATGCTTTCCTTTGTGCTTCCAGATCACCTGATTGAAAAACATACAAAGAAAGCGAACCAAATATTAGCATACCTTTTATTCTAAGATTCAACAAAAAGTGTTAAATATAAATCAGTCTTTGATACATAAAGGTCCTTTTCTAAAGTTCATTGAGTTTGTTAAAAATATTTAGAATCAGGGTTAGATTTCATTTGTAGCAGTTTGTACTGTATGCTCAGAGGGATTTATTTTTCATTTATTCTCTTTTTAGTCTGACACAAAATTTAAACCAGACATTGGTACCAGTCAAAACTCACAAAGTAATCAAAACAAATGACCCTATAAATTATATAAATGAATGTGGAATAAGAGAAGGGAATTCAATTTAAGAGGCTTACTGGAATGTAATCTTTCCTAGAAAGGACTATTTCATTGTGGTAACAACTTTAAAAGGTTTTTTAAGTAGAGAAAAAAGTTATCTATTGGAAAGGTATGATTTAGACCCATTCTTCGTCACTTACTTTTATATATTTAAGTTTTTGGTGACCTTATCTATGCACTCTGATATTAAGTGGTTTCGGTAGGTTTAGACTAACTTACCTAAAGATTTCCATAGTTTTAATTTTCATAGTTTTCTTTCTTTAAAAACAAGGGTTTCTTTGGCTTTAACCAATACCACCAAAATATTGTTATATATTTTAAAGACTTTAAAATATATAATAATATGATCTTCGTGGTTGACTTACTTCTTAGTGAGTGTTTAGGTAATGAAAGAAATTTTTACATGTCAACAGTTAGGACTAACCTAATATGATCATTGATTGAAGGTTAAATGTTTTATATGTTTGATGTTCTTTTCATTTTATTTTCCCTTTATATCACAAATATTTTTATAATACCTAATTTATTGTGATTTGACCATTTCTGTGGATGATTTGAATTGATGACTATGAACATTTTCATTGCTTTATGTATTCTGTGGTATTCAGAAACAACATGTTTTAAAAACATGCCAAAAGGCCAAAGTGTGATGCCACAAATGGTACAAAGAGTCTTTTTATATTTAATTGAGTTTGAAAGATGAGGAAACTCCAAGATAATGTATTACCTTTTGGGGCATCTTAGCAAAGACAGTGGCTACTTCATCTACAACGTCCTCTGGTAAATTGTTAACCAAAGTCCCCAGAGTCATGATGATAACTCCATGCTGCCCAGCACTTTCAACGAATGCCTCCAGGTCTCCTGTTAGAGGCTGTGCAGGCTTACACTGGAACCCTCCGATGTAGACAACATTTGGCATTGTTGGTCGAGGGAATTCAAACACAAAGTCTGACCTGAATAGCCAAATATCTGCCTCTTGAAGCAGTGAGACAATGTCACATCCACCGTTTATAAATTTATCACACAAAGCTTTGTATGCAGGTCCTACCATAAACGTCTCCTGGAACAATATCAGGCTATAGAAAAAAATGTTTTGGATTCTCTGTGTGAAATCCATTTTGTCTGTTAATCCAGATCCTGGAATCACTGGGACATAAGAGAGGGGTGAAGGTGCTAAAACGAAGTGGCCTTCTCCACTTGTAATCCAGCGAACGTTGAGGACCAATGGCAGTTGAAGATATTTAGCTAACACAACACCTGGTCCTATTCCCGGATCAGTAAGAACCAGATCATACTGTGAATCAATTAAGCTTTTTAGCAGCTTTGGATTTTCAAAGATTTGTACTGCAGCATTACACCACAGGGCATGGGCCTCAGCAATGAAGGACATAAACTTCTTTGTAAGCTTGAAAAAAGTTGTCAGTGAGAATCCTTTTTTATGCACCTAAAGCAAAAACATAAATAAATAAATACCAACTTGATGTACAAGTTAAAAAACACACACACAAAAACATGCACTTATTAAAATCACATACCCTCATTTGATCTTGTATAAACTCATCAAAAAACTCCTTCACATCTTTACCCATTTCAATTGTGATGGATTTGTAGATGGGGGACTTTTCCTGTATGTACCAGCTGGTGGAAGCCCTGATAACACTGATGTTATGTCCCCTGGCATGAAGTTCTTCTAGCAGGATGTTCATATTGATCCAGTGGCTGCCATCCAGAGGATAAACCAAAATGTTTCCCGCATTACATTTCGGAGTGAAGAAAATCAAAAACGAGCCGCAGAATAGAAATATTACACCCACACAGCGAAAAAGCATCGCACCTAAAACGGATTAGAGGAAAAATTTTCTCATGAGACATGGACCCTGAAAATCAAGAAAAAACAAGAAAAAATAATGTGCTATCATATATATAATACTACTGACAGTCACTTACCCATTTCCTAAGTTATCACAAGCTTTACGTCCCCAAACGCTGTCACCCATCCATGAGAGCTTTGAGTTCAAACTCCAATAAAAGAGATAGAGCCCCTTAACAAGTAAATGAGTTACAAGTGTCACCTAGCACATGATTTGGAACAAATAACATGTACTATTTTTACAATAGCTTGTGTTGTTTTATCTTTACAACCGGTAAAGAAACTTCTATTAGGATTTTAATCAATCGTGGAATACTTGAGGCAGTAATCTTGCAATCAGTTTATTTAGTTTTACAGATTTCTGTTTTTAGCATTAGCTTAATTCAGGGACTTTCGGGTTAACGTTATAAATGGGTGTTAAAAAGGCGCATTCATAGACACCTACAAATCCACACTTAGCTTTATAATGTAAAGGTCTAACAATGGTAACTAGACCAAAGTTCAGATCTCACTCATCAGAGAGGTCCCTTGTATCTGATGGTCAAATTGTAATAAGGCCAGAGTCTGGTTTGAGAAACTGAACTTTCAAAAAATGTGGTTTTATCACAAGGTAATTACGATTTAACAGGTACAAAAGTTGCTTTTCACATATAGCCAGATTTTTTTGGATAGGTTACCTCAGATTATCGGAATCTAATAACAACCTTTATATGAATTTATGAAAGTTTTTAGTGCAAAAGAAAAAAACACTACTGTATACTGTATATTCACATATGAATATGTGATGTTTAGATGAATGCCCAATCCAAAGTAGAGTTGGCTCAAGTAAGACAGTAACAAATACCCTCTGGTATGAGAGTTTACCCTTAAATAAGAAGTCGCTTTGACTAACTAGGAATTTAAAATGTACAGACTCTTAATTTCTGCAACCTATTGTGCCACACTGGCTAAAAAGACAAATTTGTGTTAGTACAGTGTATGTGCACAGGCTGAGTGAATGTGACTGGTGTTGTCTTTTCTTTCTCAACAGGACCAACCTGCTGATAAATGAGTAACGTAAAAAAACTGAAAAGTCTAAATCAACCCGATGAGGTTCTTTTTTCTTTTGCTCACCTTCTTCACTAAGAAAAGGATTGTTTTTATGGGAAAGTATTTCAAGCTTTTTTTTTTCATGTAGTGCATACCTCAAAACTTTCATGTGTTTAAAATAACAGGAAAAACCAAAATAGATTCCTAAAATCAGGTTGTTAAAAAGCCATTGGCTTTTCTAATCTCTCAAGGATTGTTCTGCAGTCCAGTCGGTTTCAGCCTCCAATCTATTTAGCCCTGATTTACCTACCAAAGACCAAGTATTTCATTGAAGTATCATTTAAGTTTATTTATCCCCAAGTCTTTTATTTTGGATCAAGTACACAGTATTTCAGTAGAGAGTGACTTTATATGCTTAGATCTAGGAAATTAATGATGTATATAAACCTTGTATCACAAAGTTCAAATAGAGTACATCTCTTTTTTTATTTACCATTCAAAGTATGAGCCTAGACAGGGACATATTTCTTATACTGAAAGAGATACCCTGGGTACCTCAAAAGAATGGGTTTTTTGTTGTAAACATGAAGTTGTTGGATAACTAGGTAAAGTGTTTTGCATTCACAAAAACTAAAAAAAGTAGCGAAGCAAAGCTGAGTATTATCAAAAAACAAAGTTCAAAGCCTCTCTTGCCCAAGATAATAAATTACATTTTGCAGGACAATTTGAAGACACTGATTAACTAAGAGTTAAATTGAATAAACAAAAATCACAGCTTTCAGCCTTAAATCATTAACACTTTACAGATAAATGGGTAAAAGATTGACTTTCATATGTTTTAGGGCAAGTTTCTTCCTCCCCATATTTTGTTTTTTGCTAGTTGAGAAGGAAAAATCCAAACATTCCCATAAAAGTCATAAACTTTCAGACTGATAACCTCCACCCAGAACTTGTTTGTAGCTTCTCTAGCAGTGAAGAAACCGTTTCTAACACCATGCAGACTAAGGCATTCTTTCTACAGAAATGAGCTGAACCAATTTGCTTCTGTTCGATCATTTTAAAAACTGCAAAAACAAAAGGAACTTATCTGATTTAATATAGGGACGAATACCGATGCAATTTTTGGGTCACATGTGAGACTGTGATAATGTAAATAATTTCATAAATGGTATATGACCAGATGTTTCAAATATATCAGTGGATAAACATGGCAGAAAACCTAAAAGGAAAATACACACATGGAGCTTGTTACAGAAAACCCTCTTAGTGTGCAGTCATCCTGCTGCATGATCAACTTTGCATTGCTCTGATATATTAGTGCTGAGTGAGAGAATATATAATTTACATTTAGAGTGGTAAAATTTATGCTGGCTTCCTCCTGTAATAAAAACAGAAAAATAAATATACAACTAAAACAGTAAACAGATGAACATTTGCTATCTAACAACAATTATACACAACAAAGTAGAAAGGACATGTGCACTTAATCCTTCATATAAATAACTTCTCTTGTTTTACTTGGTTTGTTTCTTTTTGGATCACTACTGTATTTCTTTCTTAAAGGCAAAACTAAATCCTAAATTTAAAGCCGACAAGGAATACGAATGTCAAACTATGTGTTCACCAATCTGTTTATATAGTATTTAGTCTCTTCTGATAGTTTTGCATTAAGGCAGTGTGTTCAAAAGGAAATCATTAGCATATTGACATATCTGACTCTTTCATAGACAGACAGCAGACTAAGGAAGGACCACATTTATCTTATCCACATTGAGACAAGCCACACTTACTGGAGATGAATAAAAATGCAATAACACTGCCAATAGAGCTGATGGTTTCCGATGACTGCAGTTACAGCAGAGTACAAGAAACACAAAGACAGATGATACAAAAACAACTCTTTTTGGTTACTTTAAAGTGTGAAGTAAATCTGCTGTAACGCTATTTCTTATATGCCATCTTGTAAAGCAGATATATACAAACATTTGTTTTGCATTAGTGTTTGCTTGGATAAAGAAGTTAAGTGTATTTTTGTGGAGCATAAACTCTTTCTATTTGTTGCTTTTGATATGCTTCATTTTATACACTCAGCATGTGCTGGGTTGAAAGCTGTAAAACACACTTTTTTTAAATTATTTTCATAACTGAAAGTTATATCATCTATAATAGATCCATGAGTGCCCCCAAATAGTTGAATAATTTATCATGGTCATGTCTGCAACGGATTTAGTGGTGGATATGTGTGATATAAATTACTTCTAGTCACTCATGCCATAACAATTTTAACAACTCATAAAAAGTAGTGCATAACACAGAGACAAGTGTGGACGAAGAAAATGCCAAAGCACGTATTTAGTTAAAGCTTGATATCAGCAAAGCAAGGCAGATACACTAAAGTATGTTGAAAGGTGTGACATACGAGAAGGCGAGTGGATTAAACATATTCTGACAGTCTGGCATGCATGGCCACAAATGGTACTTCTAGACATACAAGAATAGTTAATGTCAGAATTTCTTAGCACATTTAGAAACTGATTAAATTCCTCTGAGCTCATACAATTCAAACTGCTGCACACTCGAGGCAGCTTGACAAGAAGCTGTCCATTGTTAGCAGGAACAGAGCAATCCAACATGCTGCTGTCTTTCATTGGGATGCTGCAGTTAAGTTAGATGTTAGCAGCCTGTTGCTAACATAAGGAGCTAATATTCTTCTGACCTTTGTTGGTTATTTACCTTTTAGCCACTTTTTACTAATATATGACACCACAAGGGTCCCATAAGCCCCCTTGTTTTTGGTTGTTGTTTTTTTAAGATCCTTGATCCTTGAGAGCAGCATGTGCAGTTGGTTGGGGTGATAAAGTCTGGGTAAAGTAAGCTTTAAATGCCCTAAACAGAAAATATAAGTTCTTGTGATTGTGCATAGCTTTTTTTTGCTTAATCTAGGATTTACATATATTAGGTAACAACAATTGGTGCTGTTATTGAACTAATTAATCAGACAGCAAGTCTTTTCTGTTTCTGTTTTTTCTCAACCCTTTAGAGACAGCTGTCATTAATGCATTTACTTTTTCTAAAATTTTTAGTCAGTCATACTTAATTGTTTTGATTTGCATTAAAAGTGAACAACTAACTAAGGCTTTTAAATTCTTGCAAGGTCTGGTGTGAAACATTCCAGGCTGAACATACATTCCTGTACAGGCAGAATAGATTTAACGCCACTGTCAGTTTCATCGCTTTACAGCAGGTAAAACAACATAGACAGATGTTCATTTGTTTTGCTGTAGATTTGCTTTATACAGAGTAATTTACAGGAATAGCATTTGCAGAAGTTTCCAATAAGGCTGACACATGGCCATAGTGGCAAGGCAAGGCAAGTTTATTTGTATAGCACATTTTCGTGTACAAGACTATTCAAAGTGCTTTACATAGGAAAACAGATCAGAAAATGAAACAATAAAATCTGCTTTAAAATTAAGAGAAATAAAATAAAAATAAAAATAAAATAATAATAATAGTAAAAAACATTCTCAGTAGCTATATGCACAGTTAAATAAGGCTGTTTTCAGCCTGGATTTAAACAACGGCAGAGTTGAAACCTGTCTCACCTCTTCAGGAAGACTGTTCCAGATTTTAGGAGCATAAAACTGGAATGAAGCCTCCCCTTGTTTGGTCCTGACTCTGGGCATCAGCAGGAGGCAACTACCTGAGGTTCTCAGAGTCCTGGCTGGTTCATATGGCTCTAACTTGTCAGATATGTACTTTGGGGCTAAACCATGAAGAGATTTGTACACAAGCAAGGCCGTTTTAAAGTCTATTGTTTGAGTGACAGGAAGCCAGTGCAGAGACTTGAGCACTGGACTAATGTGGTCATATTTCCTGGTTTTGGTGAGAACTCGAGCAGAAGCATTCTGGATGTTCTGAAGCTGTCTTAAGCCCTGTTTAGAAAGCCCAGTGAGCAGGTCGTTACAGTAGTCTAACTTGCTAGAGATAAAAGCATGGATAAGTCTTTCTAGGTCTGGTTTAGAGACTATTCCTCCAATTCTGGCAATGCTTTTAAGATAGTAAAAGGCTGCTGATGTTACTGATTTAATGTGGCTGTTGAAATCCAGTATTACCCCAAGATTTTTGACCTGATGTTTAGGCTCCAGAGAGAGCGTCAGAAGGTAACTGATGACACTTTCTCTTTGTTTCTGTGGGCCAGCGATGCCAATGTTCCACTGCCAGGTGTACTAATCCACAAAATATCTCACTCTAAACCAGTTTTTCTTTTTTTTCTGCAGCCTTATCCAAATTCACAGGCGCCTTTTTGTTTTTCATTGAGCAGCAACATGACATATGAAGTCGATAATCTGGGATTATTTTCCTTGGGTAGTGGGGATGGGTGGCAGTGAATGTTTGTTTAGTGATATACACACTTCATTAAAGTAAAAATGTTGTAAGATTTGGACTAGATGTGATGCTTTTTTTATTAATATTACCACACTCAAGTAAAATCTTATAAGCCAACATTTCTTTTGTTGAAATTGTTGAAATTGCTGGAATAACGCTTAATTGGGAGACCTCATTCCAGTAAGAGATAAGGCCAATAACATTTAAATTGAATCAAAGATCATACTTGAATTATATAGCAATGTCTATTTAAATGGAATGTGTACAGATAGCTCATCAAATTTTGTGTCTTTTTGTAAGATTTGGTAGAGTATTTAAAATGTCATTATGTTGTTGACTGTGTAATCCAGAGGATCCAATAAAGAAAAGACTCTGTTGGGACTCAAACCCACAATCTTTGAATAACTTCTTCTGTCTAGAAGTCCAATGCGCTGTCCATTGCGCCACAGAGCCCATTGAGGCAAATATTCTTGATTTTTTTTTAAATACTCCGAACAGTATTATTGCTTTTCCTAAAGGCTGAGTACAAGGCTCAGTACAAGCAGCCATCTGCCACGACCGACTGGGGGTTTGAAAAGACAGAAAGCTAAATTAGAAGCACAGGATACTGAAATAAAAGAGTTTATAGCAGCAGTTGTTAGTAGATGAGCTTTCCATTTTACCTCGGATCCTCCAAAAAGTCTGAGCTTTGGGCTTCCAAAAAAAACTAAAACACCCTTTAACTTTGTTTTTATATTAGTTGTTTCAGTGTTATGAAGTTTACCTTATCCCTTAAGTTTTATGGAGTCTGGAAACAGTTTTAGCACCGATGTAATAAAAAGTCATCTGAATTTGAACTGAATGCACCGATCTGTTTTTTCTAATTAGATTAGAAAAACTATAGGACAAAAAAACATACACAATCCTAAACATTTCTAATGTTTAGGATTGGAAATATTTATTACATCTTACACATATCTAAATTCTGTTAAAAGACTATATTGGAACCCAAAAGACCTGGATTTAAAGATATTGTATTGATTTTTTTTTCTCACGTACATACACATTAAGAATACAAAATTAAATTAGGCTAATAACTATAATCGATTCATTGTCAATAAGCATATATTCACATACATTCGAAGGTTTGTGTTTTTACAAGTTTTAGAGCTATTTGAACATTTGTCTGACTGACAGATCGTCTCCATAACAAAGTAAAAACAAAGCATGTTGAGGGAGGGGCAAATCTATCATCATACAAACTCATCTGCTTCATTTTCATGTTTGCTTTCTATCATATGAATTTTATTTATTTTTTTGGAAGTATCCAGGGAAAGTTACAAAGAGCTCCTTGAGCACCAGATCCTACATCTAAGGGGGAAAAAAACACATTAAGCAGATTATGTAGACATACCAACGTGTTCAAGCATGTGCTTGAAATGGTATGATAACCTTATTCCTACAGCTACTAAAATTACGACAAATGATATAAAAAGCATTTTTGATGCAGAGGTATGCTTAATAAAAAGAATATTATTACCTCTGTGAAAGTTATTTTTAAAGGTAGTTTTAGACAAATGGGCCTTATTGGTACACAAATATTTTATTCTATTAATTTATGGAAAATAAGTTTATCTAAAATATGATAATTATGAGGATGAAGAAGCGTAGAGCAGATTAATTGCACTAAAGGTAACTTTTATAAAAAATAAAAAAATAAAAATAAAAACATTTCTTTTTATATATTTGTTAAAACTGTCACTACCTACTAATGCACAACTTACTTTAGACAGGACAAATGTTTATAGGTCGTCTTCAGTGGTTTTGTGGTCTGTCCATACTCAAATGTAAAAAGAGAAAAAAAATCCCAGAATCACATTTTAAAATCCCAAAATTCATGTCTCTTTTTTTTGTTCTAATTTATTGCGGAAAGGAAGGGAACCATCACCCACAGGGCCTGTGCTAACTGGTCCTGAACAGACTTCAGTTGTTTGGTCTCCTAGCTGTACACACTTTGTTACCATGAATGACGAAGCAGATGGAGGGATAACAACTCAACATCTGCAGAGGCCAAAGCCAAGCCATGTGTTTTAATTTGATACACTCTTAGTCTTGCAGGTTTCAAGATTTACGTATTTGCTTTTTAGTAGGGGTTGCAAGTCTCCATGTAATATAAATTTACACCTCTTCAGAATAAAATCTGAGTAAATCTTGTCTCTATGGGGAATAGCTACTGTAACAATGACTCCCAGATTTGCTTTTATAAATATGAGCTATGTAATTTGAAATAAACATTTAATCCCTTTGGTGTTACAATACATTGACAAACACTGCAACCTTACTGTCCCAAATTGATTTCAAACGGATGATTTTAACCTTAAAGAGAAACAGCAGAAAAAAATGCTTATTCCGACAAATAAATCAGTAAATGCATTTAATCATCATTAATCTGTTATTTTATTGTATTTATCACTCAGGACAGAATATAACACACTATAATCCATTTTTATTTCATTTTTTATTGACTTTTTTTTAAAATTGAACATAATCTTGACAGGTTACAATTGATGTAAAGAATGCCCTGAATAAAGTTTAACTGAACAGAATTATTTCCTTTTGATGACATAATGACATTTTCAAAACTGAACAATTTTAAACTGTTTTTATCAAATATCAGGATTTTATTTTTTTTTATTTTTTTTTTTCAATTCAGACCACAAGTACAACATTGTCAGTTAGTACAAAATAAACCATCTAATAGCTTCTTTTTTTTATCCAGACTTGTTTTTCACACCACCAGTTACTTTTATCATTTGATTATTTATATGAATAATTTTAATTAACCTGATCTACAACCTTTTTGGTTTTAAACCAAACATATGGTATCAGGTCTTCGATAGAAAAAAAAAAAAGATTTCTTAACCTTAAAGAAAAAAAGGAGAAATACATGTCGAGAATGCTGCACACAGGGTTTTATTAGGATTGTTTTTATGGAGCATTTAAAACAATGCATTTATGCTTTCATTCTTTTTGTGCAATTTATTCAGCGTTATCTGCTTTTAATTAAAATTTACCAACTAAGCCACTCTCCCATAGCATGTTGCCCAATTAATACATGTGGTTCACCACTTTGTAACAAAACCTCAGCCGCTCTGTGAAGGCTTCAAATGTTCTGTAGAGAAAATTACTGAAGTGTTGTAAACCCAAATTTGGGAATATAATGTGGCAAAAAAAGTGAAAAGGCTTAATAAGTTTGATTACTTTTAAAAGCATTCTTCTACTTGCTTCGGACATTTTTTTACATGTTTATTTTACTACAGCCAACTTATAAAACAGCTTATCAACTTTTGACCAAACATTTGACCAAAAGATTAAGTCACAGACAGTATATTTTCTCGGAAAAGTTTTTGCTGACTTACTAAAACTTTCAACTTGTAGAAATCTTTTCAGCCACGTGACAGAGATAGCAACGGGTTGTGTGACAGTAGTTACGTTCGTGACCTGTTAGGCTATGTGGCAGTAAAGGTAACGTGTATATGAGGGGATGGAGGTCAGTGTACATAGCAAACAGAGATTATTACCCCAGCATTTTTTTTTTACTGTGTAAAGTTGTGCCTCAAAAAAGTAAAGGAACAGACATACGAGAGATACACATACCCTACAAAGTAACATTTTTGCTATTTTCCTGTTAGATGTGTAAAATGCTTAAGGCTTTGATTCAGCTGTTTGACAAGCTTGCTACCTTTTCACTAAACACAAACATCTGCATGTTGAATTTTATGTCTGATATTCTGACTCCTTCTCTAACACAAACCTCGGAGGAGTAGTCTGGAAAGAAATAGATGAAAGCTGGACTGCTAATGTGTCATGGAGCTCATATGACATATTCGAAGACATGAAAAACACTACTGGGAACATAAACTTTTTACTGAACATTTGAGTTTTGAAGGTCCACATTTGTTCCAGAGCATTTCTGAATATTTGTGAGAAAGTGTGTTTTTAATTTCAGAGTTGTATGTTCTAACTTGTCTAACTACATCGTCAGTAGTTCATGTTCATGTTTTGCTAATTAGGTTTAACACCGAGACAATTTTTTATCTTCAAAACTATCAAGACAGCAAAGAAAAGAGCACTTAGAAACACTTAGACACTGGATTGGGGAGGTGCAGTGACATGATGACTATTGCCCTGAATCTGGCTCAGGACTTTCAAAACAGCTGAACTTTGAAGATAAAACCTAAATGGAAGACCGACTATTTTGTTGTATCATTGTTTTTTTCACCCAGTTGGAATTCAACTGTGTCCAACATAATTTAAAACAAAACATAATTGTGGCTGTTTGAAACATTTGTTTTGACAGGCATTCCCGAAGCTGGCAACTTTGCACTAGACAGTGCAAAGTCCCTGTTAGTAATGTCAAAACCAATTTCTTTTAGAAGATATTTTACGAGGTTCTTGTCTAGGCAACAATAAATGTCACATTTTTTTTTTCACACACAGTACCTGCTTTTTAGTTTATGCAGTTTTATTGAATTTTCAAGAGTATGTTCGTTACTCTTTCGTTACCATCCTGTGGGTTTCGTAATCAAGGGTTGGATCATACTGGAACACAAGCAGTTCACAGATAACTGATTGTTAAAGAAACCATGTGCTGTAAAAAAAAAAAAAAAAAAGTCAGAACTTTCTTTCTACTTGTTTATTCATTGTTTTTTTTGGCTAATTGGTAAAATAATGGCAAACATATTTTTTTATTACTTTTTAACTTACTCTTCCTTTCTCCTCATTCTCTACATTTGTTGACTGTTTTTGTAGTTAATGTAACTAACCTGGTGAGTTACTTATTGTGTATTTTGGAATACCCATTTATGCCCAAAATACATGCAGTCATTTAATTAAATTGGACAATTTAATTTGTGAGAAATTATATTATTAAATTATATTATAACATCCTGAATAAAACTCTATTGGATCTTATTGAAGCTCATCTGGATGTATTTTCTATGATATTGTTTTAGCCCGTTTTCTCAGTATAATTTTTTTATTCCCCTCTTCAATGTTCTATAAAACCATGTGTTTATAATATAGTCAAACCACGGCCTCAAGTTTACTCCTGCATATGGCAAGGATACCCAATGGGGTTCACATCTGGACTGTGTTGTGGCCTGAATAAAGTGCTCATGTGAAAATTATGTTTCTTTCTCCCTCAACAATTCTCTCTCAAGCCGATGCTGAGAATTCCCAGTATAGTCGTCTTGGAATATACTCGCGCAATTAGAGAACAAAGAAATCTTTAGCTGGAATAACCTGGTCATGGAGTCAATTCAAGCAGAAAGTTTACTTAATTTATTTGGCACCAAACATTGCTGAACCTATAAAGAAACAACTAAATCAATCCCAAATCATAGCTTACCTTTTTCTGCTTCTCTCTTCTTTCTACAACAGGGTAAAAGTAGACTAATTGGAAAAAATTTGTAGTTTTTCTGAAATTAACTTAGGTACTTCTTAACAAATGAAGTATTTTTGAATTAAATGTACTGACAAGTATTTTATGGAGCAACACAGCTGATTAGACTAATTAGCTTGAGTTTCTTTTTCATTTGTGCCTGTGGAAATTCTTAGTTTTACCAAAATTAAAAGCCAAAAAATTGATTTCTATTTTCTTCCTTATTAGATTTCCATGTTTTGTATAAGTGTTGCAGAACCTTTTCCATTGTTTTTTTTTTCAGTTTTGAACTAAGTTTATATTTTTCCAAACATATCTTATGAGCTAAATTCTTAAAACATTTTGATAATAAAGCGCATAACCATGCTAATATTAGCATAACACTTCTGCAAACTGCTTTATGTGCCAAAGTTGACGAAAGCAGGAGTTATTACTGCAGATCGCAGCAGTATGTTTTGAGTTAGATGCCTGCTAATAAACCAGACTATTGGACAGAAACTCTTGTTAGTACAAGTGGACATTTACTCTTTACTTTTATGACTTCTTGGATGTTCAGGCAATCAGTACCAATGAAAATTTGTGGACTCTTTAAGTTAGGTGCTTTGCAAATGCGCAAGTCAATATGCAATTCTGTATCAAGCAGCTTTGCAACCTGGTGTATCTTACCAAGCTTAATTTTCTGCTAATGACTTTCAGGAATGAGAACCTTTCAATGAAAAACCTTCTAATACGTGCTTCCATGAAAAAAGGCAGGCATCCTCTGGTCTATTTTTGTAAGAATGTCTTGAAAAAGTATTGTATTTATTGATACCAAACAGTTAGTATGTCAAAGGGTTGAATAAAAATAAAACAATTGCTGAGGACATTCAATAGGTAACTTATTTTGTATATTATTGTGATATAATTTATTATCTATAATTATCTTACGTTTACTTTATACCTTAGAAGAATTGTTTACTGTTACCAAAATTATGGCTTAATGTTTCTTTGGAAAAGCAATTGCAGTAAAATACATAATGCTGCAACAAACATCGGGACAGATAAAAACAAAATGTAAAAAAGAAACAGAAAATCCATGGACTTTTGAATTATTAAGCATGTTGTATGTTATCAGGGTGTTAGGAGGGAATATGCATGTTTAAAGGTCATTAGAATAAAGTCAGACATGCACAAAAATCAATCCGTCATTTGAATTTATTTCTTTTCTGTCTTTATTTTTATGGGTGCGGGAGCTTGAAAGTAACGGTAAAGTAGTGCCAAATCAGATACAATTCAAAACAGATGTTTGGCTGTGACAATCATCTCCCAAAAAAAAGAAAAGTCACATCCAAGTCTGAGAGAATGGCTGTAGCTGTCATTTTATGCATTTTATCAAACTGTGAACTAAATTAATAGCAGATTAGCATATTTGTGAGTGCAGCAGGGGGAAAGTATTACAAAGAAAGAGAGTCAAAAATATTTAGTGGGAAAAAAAATAGTTTTATCAAATGTTTTTCTTAAATACACAGGTTTGTCACATATTTTGAGTTTGTAGTGTTTAGAGTAAATTTTCTTCAGACCACTGTATGGTATCTTTTCTTTGGATAAAATCTGCATGAACAGAAACTGGAAATCAGTTCACGGGCCAATAAATCTCATTTACATGCTTGATCTCTCAGAAGTCCCATAAATCATCACCTCAAGTATAGACATGAGAGGAGCAGATTTTGATGAAAGTGGGGTCAAAATAGTGATTTCAAAGTGGAGACATTTGGGAAGTTTGGAAAAGGCAAAAGTCTGCATTTCCAGCGTCCTCTGGCAACACTTAATCAGGCTCCCGGTGAGATCTGACCCAATTGTTTAACAGACACGCTCAATCCTAACCCTGCACTCTGAGTTTTCCAAACAAGCATAAGTGTTAAGAAAAAAGCTATTACAGTATCATTTTATAGGCCACTGATTTTCAACATATGAGCTAATTAAATTTTCTATTTTTAAAAATAGAACTGGGGGACTATTTTTATAACATACGTTTATGTTATTTCTATCCAACTCGGGACCGACATGAGTAAAATAATAAATAGATTAACTGCTACAGTCATATGAAGCATAGTAAATCTAGTAAAATGTCAAGGCTTTCTATAAATGTTTGCTTTCGATTCACAAGTAGGAAGCAACTTAGGAGGCAGACAATCTATAAAAGTTGAGTTATTTTCTGAACAACAATAACAATTATCAGGGAAAGTGCCCAAGAGGATTTTCTGGCTGAAACGAATGGAAACGGCAACGTGGGGAACCAGAAGCTCCGGAAAGGATTAAATGGTAAGTGGATTTCCGGGCTGATGAGTATATTTTATATTTTTATATCACTTTGGTTGCAGGGAGGTGGACCACTGTTTCTTGCAGGTTTGGATCTTTGGTTTGCAGGTTTGCATAAAAAGGAGTGGTCATAAGGAGGCATCTGTTTAGCCTACATGAGGGAGGACTACTAGAGACTTGCATAAGGTCATAACAATGAGAGAAAAACATCAAACTCGAGAGAGTACGCAGAGACTGCTTGAGAGTACCGGGAATGACCAAGCATTCAGGTGCCGAATAACTGCAGAGCCGTTGCTCTTATTCTCCCCAGCCCAATAAGTAGATTGGCTGCACCAGAGGCATGGACAAGCTACCAGCTCAGCTGACCAAGCGAAAACAGCAGCCACCCGACGCCCTCCGGAGACAACACCGAAGAACAACAACACACCCAGCTAACAATACCTGACACAGGTAGACTTTAGGTCAGTGTTTTAAGTGGAAAAAAACAAATGCAGGCACTCCCCTTACTGTTAAAAAGAACACAATACTTCCCAAATATTTTTTTTGCCAGTTAACTAACCATCTTATTAAATGAATATTTATTAAGCAATTCTTCTCATCTTTACAACAGTTCCCATTGTTCAGATTGAAGCACGGGCGTGCAAACTGAATGCAAATTGAATTTCCAGCTCAAACAATTGTGGTGGAAAGTGAGCGGCTTAGTCATAGAGTAAACTTGTCACAGCCTTGGAAAACATAGCACATGTGTTCACTGGCCCTGCGGGATGTTTCCTTTGGCCAAAACCTCATGCTGTGTGGGCCCACACGGACCCACAGACCATTCCTGTCAGAAAAGACTCTTTGAAATACCCTCATAGCTTCTTTCACTGTTGTCCTTCTGGTCAGATGGAACGAACACATTAATCGTATGGCTCTATTTCCTGCTTAATACCCCTGAAAGTGTCCAAACCTTGTCAAAATAAAGAAAAGATGGAAAAAATGAGTGCCATATCCCAAAGCAGGTTAATATGTATTTATATGACTCATATTTGCAGTAACTACATGAAATAATCTCAAAATGTATTTCCAAACATTTACCTTGCTGGACAGAAATTGTTGGAATAACTTTTAGGGTATGCAAGCTTAAACCATGATTTCAAGAAGACTGAGCTGACCCTAGGTTTAGACTTTCAGCTTTTCCAACACTTCAAAGGTCTTCAACAGGGATTTTAAATGTACTTCTGTGCCCTTGGCAGCACTGTAAAACTTTGGGTTTAAATCCGGACTTGGGATCTTTCACCATGGAATATGTTCTTCATATAGTGCAATTGTATATTTTCAATTTGATGAGCAAAAAGTTCAATTTAATGAGCATAACATTTTTAACAAATCAGTAACATTTTTTATATCTTTTTCTCTTGTGTAACAAATGCTTTTTCCTTTTGGTTTGAGTGGCACTTTCTTTTTTTGCCAGCCATAGACATCAAATAGTCAATTTCACAACTCATTCAATCCAATATTAGGAAATAAGTCCTAGAATGCTCCAAACTGATGCCCATTAATTCTTATTCTAAATAATTTTGGTGTTGGTATCTCTGAGTTTTTTTGGATTTCCCAGATTTTTCCAAGTACATGGATAATCAAAAAGTACTTCAGTCGTAGGGGAGTGTAAGATTTATGCTGTTGCGGCAGTTTGGGACAAGGCTTTGTCCTTTTTTAAGTTTTCTGTTTGAAGAACTTGGGCTCTGTGATCTTGTACTTGGAAACTTTCCAAAAACATGACTAAATACTGGCCCCCATACACTACAGCTGCTTTTGGACTGTTTCTGTATGCCCAGATAAGGTACTTTGTTAATCAGCTGGAGACAACAAAAATACCTTTGAGCTGCTATTCCGCCCGGCCAACTGTACCCAACTCTAAAAATCCTGCATTTATTGGTATTTGGATTGAGATAGTATATAAATGTTATACAATGAGAAAGCATATGCACAGTATTAATAAAAAAAAAGGATTTTAATTTGAAAAATATGATGGGTGTTGTTGTGGATTTTGTTGCCATTGTAACAGTTTCAAGCTGGCCCTGTAAAAATGGTGGTAACCTCAACAACTAGTTTATTTCATGAGCTTCTTGAGTTTTAATTCTGTGGTGAAAAGTTTAGGAGCAACTGTTAAACGATAACTTTAAAAGGTTATTGTAGAATCTGATCTCTAAGAGTCATCAGCTGCATTTTTGTTTTCTATTTTATAGTTTACTTAAGATAACCTTTATCATTAAAACATTTTAATTCATTTTGATTTTTTAAAACACAACTATATAATTATATTTTAGTGCAGCAAATGTAACAACACATTAACAAAATAATTCACAAGATTTTTATGTAATTTGACAAATCTTTAGAGAATACAATTACAGAGCATATGTTAAAAAAAAATGCTAATTAGAGCAAGAAATATCCCTAAACAGTATTAACCTGGTGAGCAGACTTCCATGAGGATATTAGAGTAAAGGAGCAAGAACCATGTTTAAGTTTAGTTATTATGTTTAAATCTGGGTTAATTATGATCATGTTCTACGAAAATCTTAGTTTCTTTGTGGCTCTTAGACCAGAAAAGACCCTTATGCATACACAAAGTTCAGTTTTACACAGGGCTGACTACAGTTGTATTTATTTATTTACAGATTTTTTATTATTAAATTACAGAATCCAACTACAGAATCCAGTTTTACTGGTTGTTTTTAAAATATAGGTTTTCTGCTATTTATTTATTCTTCTCTCCCTATCTAGCTTACATTACTCTCAACCCGTATTTACAGGCTCTGTAATAAGCTCAGTCTGTATTAAGCTTCTTATTATTCAAACTTCCAGAGACCCACAGGACTTTTGAGAAGAATTAAAACCATCTGGTTGAAAAAAAAAAGGCATGGCGTTGTATATCATTTACATTAAAAATACTTGCTAAAGATAAAATGCTCATAGAGCAGACTCCTTTGCAGATGTAACGATTCATTATGCATTAAATCAAGCCTGCTTGTTTGTATGTTTTGCTTACACAGGCAAAATACATCCTAGGACCCATCATCTTAAGCCAATAGATATAAACACTCTTTTTTTGGATAGACATTCTCCATTTATGGTTTTGTTTTTATTCATATTGCATCCAGAATCTCGAGTTTCTCCTCAGCACATGATTGTTGGTACTTTGAGGGGATTTTTTTAGGGATGACTTCCAATACTAATGTGCAGTTTTCTTAATCCAGCAGTTCCTGTGTTGGTGCTCCAACAATGAGTCATTAATAGCTGGACTAATGACAGCACAGGAAAGAGGCCCCAAAAGTGCATAAAAGACCCCAGAAACAATGCAGCGTCTCACAGCAGGGTGCAAGTGATTATCCGAACCGGATTACTTGGAAAGCCATAAACAAGTGCCTGGGATAGTGTACAGACACATCTATATAGAAAACGAATTGTAAACTACCAGAAAGCGGCAAGTACCTACCAAGGTGGTGAAAATTCACTAAGGTAAGATGATGTGATAGTAAAAGCTTCAAACAGACAAAATGGTGATGTTGAGCCATTCAGACATTTCGATAAGCAACAGATGAAACCCTATACATGATAAGAACATTAGGACAAGTGAACACAAGGACCACGAGAAAAACCAAAAGTCTGAGGAAGAGCTCAAATGAACCTAAGTCCAGTAATTATGTCTGTAGCAATAATGGACTGAATTATTGCTAATTGGAGAAACCATAAATGAAATCCTAATTTTCTCATTTTGTTATCTCCTCCAAATTTTAAGGATCGTTTTCTCGTACCATGCTGACAATTATTGGAGAACTCATTTTAAATGTATTGGAATATTTTTTTTGTATTATTTTCGCTGAGCGTCTGACAGCCTGTACTCAAGCAGCTGAACCAAAGAACTGCCACACGTCAGCCATATGGTAGGGAACACTGGCAACGTTTCAAAGCTTAGTTTCATCGTCAGTGCAACAAAGAATAAAGAAAACAACAGATCTGGAGAAGAAAAGAACATGTCACCAAACTTGATGAAAGTCCTTCAACAAATGTGTTGGGTTAAGTACGTGTACAACTGCAAAATGGATCACAGATGTGGTTTCATTCTAGTGAAAAAAAAGCAAAAAAATGAGACTATGGAATGCTCTCCTACAAAGCTGTAATCTTTGCATAACATTTTATTCTGGAAACCTAGTATTTTTGTTGGCTTTTTACATCGTAAATGACAAAGATGTCTTTCCATGTTGCATCTTTTTATTTTTGTACGACAGATGAGATCAGCATCAAACTCACAGAGGGATGATGACTTGCTGCTAAAGAATAGCTTAAAGCTGGGCTAATTTTATGTTTAGGCAGTGCAAAGAACTGGAGGTCTTTGAACCAAGGACAAGTTGTATATTTGCACACAGCCCGCATGAAACAAACTTTTTTCTTTGTTGTGTTTCACCATTTAATGTATTATTATAACTTAGAATCTGGACTTTCTTGCTTATCTACAAATCAGTTTGAGTATACAGCCTAAAATTGTCATTATCAAGCATGGATGAGAAATAGAAAATCAATTATGAAATCAAGTTTGACTATAAATACAATCTTCATTCTAGGGTTGGGTTCCTGTTGATAGCCAGCCAGGTCTATGTGCTTTTCAGATATTTCCTCAGCGGTGTAATCCTATAACAAAAGTAAAGAGATCATTGTTTGGAACAAAAGCTGAATCATAAGATCAATCTGTAGGGTCCAGAAACAGAGCTACAATCCCCTGCAGACAACTTTGCTCACACACACACACACACACACACACACACACACACACACACACACACACACACACACACACACACACACACACACACACACACACACAC
>JAVLVB010000205.1:564531-590271 GCA_032876305.1 Orestias chungarensis
TTATTGTGCTGCTTTTAAATAAAGCAAAGTATATTTTTTTTGGCAATGTTCATTTAAAACACAGCATGTAAATATTTGAACATATTAAGTTGCACTGTTCTATCCACTATTTGAGAACACACATAATATTCCAAAACCAATCCTCAAAGTCATATGATACCAGGAATAAACTTTCTAGACTTTATGCACAATGGTTTGCACACACATTAGCACAGATACACACATGTAACGTCATGATAGTTGCAGCTTCATGCGTTCTTCCACCCTTTCTTCAGCTGGAACAAGGAGGCTGCATTTGATGGGAAGTTGAAGGTTAGTGAAGAGTTAACCTGGAGGAAAAACGTTTATAGGCTGCAAAAGACTTTAAACTGGAGTTCTCGTATAAACGCAACATACAATACAGCCAAAAAATATATATTTTGATCAACACATATCCTTATGTTTAATTGCCAAAGTAAAGATCTTATTATAATTGATATTTTATGGGGAGTATTGAAGTCCAGAGATGCTTTGTATTCAATCCTACAGAGCTTTAGCTATTGTAAAGGTGTTTAACAATGTAATTGCAGTGACAAGTGTCGTAGTGAAAAAAATAAGGGAGCTTTCATAAGCAAATAAATAACTCTGTATTTATTGTTACAGATTAATATCCATCATATCTTACATTGTAAACTTTATTGTGTAAAATTAACAGCTAGACCGTTTGTTCCAATAATGTGAATTTATTGGTTTTAGAGTCTGTGAATTATGACGTCCTCTCCCCATACGCACAAGGTTTTAAACACTCTCATAGCTGCTATACTTTTCTCGTCATCTGAAAGAAAAAAAAAACGAAATCTCCATAGGTCTCATGAAACCCAACCTGTTGAAACACAGGAGGTGTGGGATTTAAATGAATTGAGGGTCAGAGAAAACCAAAGTTATGCCATTTTTCATATATTTAACTGCTTTGTTAAGGCTGGAATCCTGAGAGGTTGTGTTAATTATTGCTAATTTTAAGCAAAAACATGTATTCTGTGCGTGTCCTACTAGTGTGTGCATTTTATATCATTCGAATCAAATCGAGGGGATTTTTTTCATATAGGGCCGCCATGCCCAGGTTTATTGTAAAGGAGCAGGGATTTCTCATGCTTTGATCCTCAGACTTGTTTTTGTCCTCTATATCTGCTGTATTGTGATCTATTTAGAAAAAAAACATCTTACATCTCGTTCCACTGCCATGATGACGACCATCAAATGTACTCAGCTCTAATGAAAAATATGAATGATCTATTTGGCCCATGTTTAGGTGCACTGATGACATTAATGGCCTGAAATCTTGTCTTGATTGCTTCTTCTTTGAAAACAAAACAGATGTTATTTGGGTCAGCCAAACTGTGCCTCACACATGGCTCTTGCCAACCTTGATTACCTGGAGCCATACAGTTATGTTACCAACTAGGGAGTAATTACAGATACTGGTTTTAAATTAAGTAAGCAGATATTCTCTGTGTTTTTCTTATATAAAAGAAATGCTTCTTTCATTTAAATGAGATATTTTTTTCTTTTATTTAAGGCAGGCGGTAAATGTTTAGCTAGTTCCATCAAAGTAAGACCATAACTCCTCTTGACTACAGCAATGCACTTCATGGAGCAATCAGTGAACCCTCCAGCTTGTTTAAAACGCTGTTGGCTTTACTTTAATTGATTTTGAAATTCTCATTTTGTCTTATGAATGCAAGAACGCTTCTGCTCCCCATACCCCTGATTTGCTTCAATCGTATGTGTGCCCATATCATGGGCCCTTAGATTAGTTGAACAGCTGTTTCTGATTGTGCCAGACAGGCTGAAGCTCAGAGAAGATCAGACCTTCTCGGTCATGGTTCCCACACCTTGTAACAAATTGCCTTCAAATATACTTTTATGTGCATTTGAATTAAAGAGGAATTTGCTGTTCTTGATCTGAGAAGGACACCGTTTAAGTATTAAACATTCCACTGTCATCATTGCTTCCTGTTTTAAGTTGTTTTGTCCCAAAAACTTTTTAAAACATAGAGAGATAGTTTATTACTTTAGATTTTTCAGTTATTATCATTATGTTTTGGTTTGACAGTCAAGCCAATCTGAAGCTCATCACCAAATAGAGCAGATCAAGATAGTAGTGAAAGTGTGCAAAACAAGTGGGTCACAAATATAAGACAGGTTTGTTGCTGAATTCCCAGTAAAAAAGTCTTACAGACAGATTTTGTAGATACAAACAGTAGAAATATTTTTTTTGTAGGTGTGATTGTTATTTTGGTTTACTCTTCATTCATCCTTGGGACCAAGGAGATAATGTACAGTGTGGAAGAATCCTTTACATTTGTAATTGCCACACAGGCAGCTCTGACACCCTGTAAAGTAAGAACAGAAAACAGATGAATGTGCATTGCATCAGCCTGCTCAACATCTATCTGCCTGCCAAACATTTCTCTTCACAGGAGAAAGAGATTTGCAAAGCCACGGAGTCATAATCGTTGAAATCATCATCACTGTCGAAATGGACTCAGTCCGACTTATATAACTGGATCAGTTTGCCAGTAACAGCATGTTTAGCTTTGCTTGCTTAGAGAAGTATGCTCAACATTCACTAAGAAAGATTATCTGTAGTATGTCTGATTTCTTCTTTGTCTTCTTACCTCACCTTGTAATAGGTTTTCTGTACAGAGTTTTTTTTTTTTTTTCAAACAGTGCCCAACTCTCCATATGGTCAATATTATGTGATAATATCTGCCAAAAAAAACAACTAACTACTGTCTCTAAGGATGAGGACATAGGAAAACATTATTGTCAGAGAGTGTCAGTTCAGCAAAACCTTACGAGTTCCCAGTATTGTAATTGGTGCAGAAAATTTGAATACAGAGAAAAATAAATTGACTATTTTGGTTGCAGAGATCAATTTGAAACAGACACTACTGCTTATTTCATTTCTTCGTTTCAGCAAGTTTTAGTCAGTGGGTCTCCCTAAAACATCACTCTCTATATTGACTAAACTAAGAAACTGTTCACAAACCCACACCAAACAAAAAGTATTAAAACTATTCATTCTATACAAATTCTTTCAATCCTTTAGTCAAAATATGTCACATATCTGTCCTAAAGCAAGGCAAGGCAAGTTTATTTGTATAGCACATTTTCATGTACAAGACAATTCAAAGTGTTTTACATAGGAAAAAAGATCAGAAATGAAACAATAAAAATAAGAATAAAATAAGAATAAGAATAATAGTAAAAATATTCTCAGTTGCTATATCCACAGTTAAATAAGGCTGTTTTCAGCCTGGATTTAAACAATGGCAGAGTTGAAACCTGTCTCACCTCTTCAGGAAGACTGTTCCAGATTTTAGGAGCATAAAACTGGAATGAAGCCTCCCCTTGTTTGGTCCTGACTCTGGGCATCAGCAGGAGGCCACTACCTGAGGTTCTCAGAGCCAGCCATGTGGACTGTAAGTGAAAAAATATATTATTTTTACCAGTTTGCAACTAGGTATGACTGTTTCTACCTGAGCCATGGACAAAATTACATTTATTAAAGCCACTCATAATGATAGAAAAATATGAAAAATAACTTGACTATTGCAAATGCTTGTATAAATAAAATACAAATTGAGGAAGAACATTGTGCGATTTTAAACCGCAAGTGACAAACTGCAAGTATGCATTACATTCACCCATTCCTTGATGTTCCTATAGTTTTATAAACTACCTTGTTTTATAATTATATTTTAAAAAAGGAACTGCTACTTATGTTTTACATAATAGTTGTCTACTGTTAAGGTTCTTCCCATCATCCATTTTAAAGAATCTGATGTCCTGCTTTGCCCCCTACTGGTGAGTGAATGAATTTCAAAGGCCATCAAAGATAGGATGTAAACCTGAGGAATTATGTTTTAGTCCTTATGTGAGTAAATAAACTGAACTCCACACATAACCTTCATGCCTTTACCAATTGCCAGAGTTTAGAAAGTGTGGGTTACTTTTTTTAAATCCATACTAAAGAACAAAGAAAAGGGGATTAATTGAAAGATTATGTTCCAGCTATTTTCTAATTCATCCCTGTCTCAAATACAAATCTAAAAGTACAACAGTGACTGATTTTGGTGTACCGAGGTTTATTAAACTTTATTTGACCTAATCATTCTGATCAGTTCCACATTGCCTAAAGAACCGAGCTGAAAAGTGCTTGACAGTTTCAACAACTTTCTGTGATTTAGCGTCAGAATTAGCATCTGGAATATTGTTGACATTCACATCAAGCCCAACTATTAATCAGTTTAGGTTTGAAAGTGCAACAAATTTAACAATTTATTAAATCTTAAACATTTTAGACCTACCAGTTATACTAATTGCATTGTACGCAAGTGCATAAATCTATAAGTAAAAGAAATATAAAAATCCAGTTTTTTTTAAATCAACATTTTTAGGCTTTTAAACACATTCCCTTTTAAATATTAGTAATTATTAAGTCTGGAAGAAAGAGTTATTCTCAAAGGCATTCAAATGCCTCTTTTAAAATTAAGCACTCTTCAATTTATCTACGTATAAACCTACCAAAACATGGCCATCAACCTAATTATTCAGAACTGGCCAGTGGGAAATTAATCATAGAACCAACTAAGAGGCCCATGGTAACTTTGACTGAGCTGCAGAGATCCAGAGCTTAGATCCGAGAACATGTTGGTCAACCATTTGTTATAAACTCCAAAAGTCTGGCCTCTATGTAAGACTAGCAAAACAAAACAAAACAGAATTAGTGAAAAAGAGACCACTAGATATTTATTTTGCAATTTTTCACAAACTGGATGTCCAGACATGTTTATGAAAGTGTTCTGGCCATTTAGAAATAAAGGCAAGGCAAGTTTATTTGTATAGCACATTTTCGTATACAAGACAAATCGAAGAGCTTTACATAGCAAAAAATAGCAGAAAATTAAGCAATAAAAAATAAAATAAAATAATTAAAATAATAATAATAATAATATTCTCAGTCGCTATATGCACAGTTAAATAAGGCTGTTTTCAGCCTGGTTTTAAGCAACGGCAGAGTTGAAACCTGTCTCACCTCTTGTGTTTTTCTGATTTTAGGAGCATAAAACTGAAATGAAGCCTCCCCTTTTTCGGTCCTGACTCTGTGCATCAGCAGGAGGCAACTACCTGAGGTTCTCAGAGTCCTGGCTGGTTCATATGACTCTAACATGTCAGATATGTACTTTGGGGCTATACCATGAAAAGACTTGTACACAAGCAAGGCTGTTTTAAAATCTATTCTTTGAGTGACAGGAAGCCAGTGCAGAGACTTGAGCACTGGACTAATGTGGTCTTATTTCCTGGTTTTGGTCAGAACTCGAGCAGCAGCATTCTGGATGTTCTGAAGCTGTCTTAAGGCCCGTTTAGAAAGCCCAGTGAGCAGGCTGTCACAGTAGTCTAACCTGCTAGATATAAAAGCATGGATAAGTCTTTCTAGGTCTGTTTTAGAGACTATTCCTCTGATTCTGGCAATGTTTTTAAGATGGTAAAAAAGTGCTGATTTTACTGATGTGGCTGTTGAAGTTCAGGTCAGAATCAAGTAGTACCCCAAGATTTTTGACCTGATGTTTAGGTTCCAGAGAGAGCGTCAGAAGGTAACTGATGACACTTTCTCTTTGTTTCTGTGGTCCACAGACAATGATTTCAGTTTGGTCTGAGTTTAACTGGAGGAAGTTGACACAATAAATCAACAGGCTCATGTTCTCCTGCTGTCAGCGACACTTAGATGTGAGTGTCATGAGCATAGTTGTGGTAGAACACATCATGGCTGCATTTTAGCTTGCCCAGTGGAAGCATGTACAGATTGAATAAAAGAGGTCCCAGGATCGACCCCTGGGGAACTCCACAGGTCACACCCATTCGGTCATAGATGCAGTTCCTAACTTGAACAAAGTAACACCTGTCCTCTAGGTAGGACTTGAAAGCCAGAGTTGAGAGCCATACCAGTGATTCCCACCCAGTCTTTTAACCTCTGTAATCAAATCACATGGTCATCTGTATTAAAGGCGGCAGCAGAACTAGGACAGAGACTTTGCCTGCATCTGAGTTTAGGCGGATGTCATTTGTCACCTTGATCAGAGCTGTCTCAGTGCTGTGGTGGGGCCTAAAGCCTTACTGGAAAGCATCAAACACATTATTAAACAGGAGAAAGTCACTCAGCTGTTGGTATACAACTTTTTCCAGCACTTATCCTAAGAATGGCAGGTTTGATATGGGCCGGTAGTTGTTCAGTATTGTGGCATCCAGACTGCTCTTCTTTAGAACAGGCTTTATGACTGCAGTTTTCAAGGCCTTTGGGAATATTCGAGTCTGTAGTGAGATGTTGACTAAATGAGCGAGTTGTGGCAGCAAACTGCTCAGCACAGACTTTAGGAATCTAGTGGGTAACTCATCAAGGCAGCAAGTAGATTGACTCAGGCTGCAGATAATCTGTTCAACTGTTGTATGTAAAATATGGATCACAATCTTAGATGTACGGCAGTGGAACGGTTTGAATAAAATAATACTTGTTTAATATGGAGGCAGACAATTGCTGAAGGGAAAATCTGAAAGAGGAGAAGAAACTTGAATGGATCAGTCAAATCCCAGACCTACATCTAACTGAGCTTGCCGCTGGTCTTCAGGATGCATGTTCATATTTGTTCTATATTGAATCTGATTCTGAGCTACTTTGTGAAAAAAATGCAGCAGATATGTTCAACTCTGAATGTGCAAAGCTGGTAATTAAATGGTGGACCTTGAGACAGATGAGTATCAGACCAGCCACATAAAGGCTGTAAAAATAATTTGATTGGTAAAATATAGCTACTCAATTTAGAAAAAAAAAAAAAAAAGCATTTACATAATTCGGCTGATGTTATTTCCACTCATTGATTTTTTTGATTTATTTTATTTTTTTATTGAGACTGATAAGAATTAGCAGTTGGACAGATGTGTTCATTTTTCATTACTGTTCCTCTGCTCGGGAAAAAGTGTTGTTACTTTATACAAAAATAAATAAAACGAATTTTACTATTTAAACGCACTATATGTGTTAAAAAAAAAAAAAAAGACCCGAATGAAGATATGGTAATTATTGATCAGGTTATTGATCACTCGTGAGTTCGAGGCTCCGCCCACCGCCGCTCAGACCGGAAGTTTAGCTGTTGTTGTCACACTGGAAGAAAATGGCTGCTGCCCCGACTTTTTCTCACTGAAGACACTGATATTTCCATCTCATTCGGCTGTCCTTGCCCTGGGGGGGACTGCTCTCCACCGCTATGCAACCTCAAAGGCAAGTGAGTCCCGCTCGCTGACAGCGACCCGGCTCGGCCCGGCCGCGTCCCGGACCGGAGAGGCACCTTTTTAACTTCCAGCCGGAGCTAGCGTTAGCCGGGCTAGCCTCCAACGGTCAGGCACCACCGAGCTTTTTGCTGTTCTCTCTCTCTCACTCTCTCTCCCTCTCTATCTCGACTCCATTCATTGTCACTGGAGTTTCATCTGCCACATTCCTTTCATCCACTCTCACCTAATTTATTTTTAATTGATTTATTTATTGTTTTTACATGAGAATAAAGATGAAGCAACTTAGATGTCTGGAATCGTTGCTGTTTGAATGCATCTGATTGAATGTCAGCAGCACTGTGCGAACTGACAGCCATTCTCAGTGCATTGATCCTGATTGGTTTGCTGGACTGCTTGCAACGTCTCTGCTGTGCTCTGCTGTGCTGTGCAGGCTGTGAATGGTCTCTCTAGGAAGGTGACGGTGTGGGGCAGAAAGGAGAGCATTTGAAACTGTCACCCGCCTTGCAGCTGGCAGTGGACCACAATGGTAAAGCAAGTTTCCACCAGTTCACTTCACAGGAAGAGAATTGCTTTGTTTTCAGTCTAGCTGTTTATCAGATTGCACCATTTCTGAGAGAAACCTTGCACACGTTAATGCAACTGATCTATTTTGTTCTCGTTTGTTTATCCACTTCAAAGCAACAAGTTCTGGAATATGCATTGGATCGAGCCGAGGTACAGTATCATTTCAGCCACGCCTGTTTGAAAATCTTGACTATAACTGTTTTGTTCTGCGCAGCTTCCCCTCCTGCGTTTCTTATTTAATCTTTTTGCGTGTGTTTCTTTTTTTTTTTTTTTTTAGTACATCGTTGAAAGTGCTCGACAACGACCGGCCAAAAGAAGAATCTCATCCAGCGGCAGGAAGAGTTTGTATCAGAAGCTCCATGAGTTGTATATTGAAGAATGTGAAAAAGAACCAGAGTTAAAGGTTGGCTGCTTTATTTGCAAATAACTACAGGTGTATCTTGATAAGTGATATCAATAAATACATTATTGCAGTAATTCAGTTCAAAAAGTGACGTATGCAAGCTTATATGGCTCTTAATTTGGTTGATTTTAGGTTTACGGGTTTAAAAACCTCCAAGATTTAGTAACTCAGAAGTCTTGAATGTTGAATATGATGAATAAAAATGTTTAAAAAATGTAAGCCTTCAGAAAAGTTTAAATTGGCTGTGATTGTTTGAATGTTTCTCAATGTTGTTCTGATAACTGTTGCTTGTTCAATTTTCTCAACCACACTTTTTCCTTACACTCAACTTTAATATGATTGGATACAGCTCTTTGTGAACGGCAACCTTCCATGGGGATGTTTGCTTTTTAGTTCACTGTGTTTATACCGGATGTGATTGATTATTTGCTGGACAGCCGTTAAGCCAGTAATACTCCCACTGTTTCTTTATGCCAATATTTCAGTATTACATTTTCTAATTGGGTTTTATTTCATTTTTCAAATTTCCGAAATAATTAAAATCGACGCCAATAGATCAGTTTCACTATTTTTATTGAACAATTCAAATAAACTTTTCAATCCTTTTACAGTAGATTGCGGCGTTTTTTGTTTTTTTTTCATTACAGTATTTGTTAAAGATAATAATTAAACATAAAAACAATGTAATATAAAACTAATATAATCTATTTTTAGGAGGAAATGGCATTACTTATTACAAAAGTGAAAAAAAAAAACATTTCTGATTATCCATTTACTTGTTGCCAGGATGACTGTACTGATTATGTATTTAAATGAAGACTAATATCAATGATTTATCTTTTATGTTGAAGTGTTCCAAGTTTTTTTTTTTTACAGCTTTTTAAATTGGTCCATTAAACATATGTCACAAGTTCGGTGCTGCTTGCAACATATTAAAAAAAGCAATACATTGTCGTTTGGGTTTCAAAAATTGTTAAAGCATCTACTGATTATGTGTTTTGCCATCTCTTTCTGCAGAATCTGAGAAGAAATGTGAATCTACTAGAAAAGCTGGTGTCTCAGGAGTCTGTATCATGTCTGGTAGTCAACCTGTACCCTGGTAATGAAGGCTATTCGTTAATGCTCAGGGGCAAAAATGGATCAGGTAAAATTAGTCAAATGAACCAGCTGTTGAGTGTTAGTATCCCCCCCCTTCTTTTACGTTTATGTAATATAGCATGTCTAAATAATTGTTTTGCGCTGCTGTCTAGACTCTGAAACCATTCGTCTGCCATATGAAGAAAGGGAGCTTCTGGAGTACCTGGATGCTGAGGAGTTACCTCCCATCCTGGTGGATCTGTTGGAAAAGTCACAGGTATGTAGGCAGTGGGGATTCTGCAGCTAGAAATCTGCAGTAACGGCTTCTGGTTTTATGGATAATTGAGCTAATTTGTTTTTGCATTATCTTGTTTTTTTAACTGGTGATTGTTGACACCTTACGTGTTTCTCAGGTTAACATCTTCCACTGTGGCTGCGTAATAGTAGAGGTGAGAGACTACAGGCAAGCTGGTAACACAAAGATTCCCACCTATCAGACCAGGCACGTTCTTCTGAGGCCAACCATGCAGGTAATTCAGCGTCTGACATAGTTCGACCTCACATTAATAGTAGACTGGTTTTCAATTGTTAACCATGTATTATTTTCCTTTTGCCGCCTACAGACGCTAATCTGTGATGTACATGCCATGACCAGTGACCACCACAAGTGGACACAGGTAAAGTGTCTCTCCTGTCATTGAAGTCATGCATCTCAGTGTCTCACATCCATAGTTTACAATGCATCCACGTAGATGCATCATTTATATCCACAAGGAACAAAGTCTAAAATAAGGTTTTGTTTTGTACTTGCAAAACTCTGATTGCATTTCTTAAAAATCCCTTTACTAATACAAACCACTTGATGCATTAGTGCTTATATGGTCAGAGAAGAACATTTAAAATGGGAGTTTATGTGTTAGCAGCCTGGTGAATGGATATTTAAAATAGGTTTTCAGCACTATTTCCGTATAGTATCTTGTAATACTTTTTGTCAGTGGTTCTTTTGCCAAAGCTTTAATTTATTTGCATAATATAATAATAATTATTTTTTTTCTTTTGGTTGATGCTTCTAATTAGAGCTTATGCCAATGTTCCAAAATCTTCAGGAAAACCTATACGGTTAGGGTTGTCTCAAAATTGAAGAAAAGGTAGCCCTCTGATCAGTTTTACTTTTTTGCTCGGTAGGTCTGGTTAACACATTAGACAGAAAGAAGAACAAGAAGATGGGTTCCTCTTAGTACTGTTCAACTGCAGTTTTAACATGGATTGACCTTATATACATTTTTTACACACTGATGGAAATTTGAAAGCCTTTATTTTTGTTAATTACTATGATTTTTCACTTAATGCTAATGAAAACATAACAAGTAAAATATAAATATTTCATCACATCTTGAAAAGATATTTTTTAATTCAAGAGGTGGTCCGTGAAAAAGTTTCCTTTATACCTGCTTAGACTTTTGGTAATACTTAACTTTTTGTACACAGATCCGTATATTGTTACAATAGCCTCTTGTGTCCATTGGTGTTGAATGATCCTGCGTAGATGCTTCTGCTTTGCTATTCCTTCTTATCCTTTAGTTTTGTAAATGTGTTTTCATGCAACAAGGATTAACTTTTCCAGGCTGGTGCTGTTTTTACTGTTGAAATAAAGCATATAAATTTTCGATGTATGATTCTAACCACTTTCCACGTTTCTGAGTCGTTTTGATGTCAGCTCATTTGTTGTTGTTTTTTTTTTCTGTTGTAGGATGATAAATTGCAGCTGGAGAGTCAGTTGATTCTGGCCACAGCTGAACCTCTGTGCCTGGACCCCTCCATTTCTGTTACTTGCACAGCCAACCGTCTGCTCTACAACAAACAGAAAATGAACACTCGCTCGATGAAACGGTACTGAATACACTCGACGGCGTTGGCAAGAGCTCAGATTGTTCTTAGTCATACAAAAGGGAAAATCTGAAATAGTGGATATGAAAAGTGACGCCATGAAATTGTGGAAATAAAGCTGGGGACTGCTGCAAACGTTTTGGCCTCAGACATATTTGTTTGTTTGCTTTGTAGGTGTTTTAAGAGGCACTCCCGGGCTGCCCTGAACAGGCAGCAGGAATTGTCCCATCTCCCCGTGCCACCACAGCTAGGACTCTACGACTATCTACAAAAGAGGAAGGAAAGGAAACCTGCTCCTGTCATAGACTTAAAAATCTCAAAGGTTGGAAACGTAAGTGGTCACCATCTACTATATTTTGCTAAAACATTGTCGTGGGCACGAAAGGTCTGAACATACTTGCTAGTTTTGTCTAACAGATTACTAGTTAGCACTGTAGCATCATATCTGAGGCTTTCACTGTGACTGTTAATCACATACATCAGCTTCCTGCTGAAACTGAACAGTAGAGGTGGGAAATATTTGCTAATGATTTATATTTAGCCCACACTGCATTTACATATGGCTTTACTGTTTTAAAACTGAGTGGTGATAGGGGTTTATATTATAATTCGTTTTTAGCATCTTTAAGTAGAAAGGCTGCTTATTTAATTAGCTTTGTTTTTTTTTAAACATTTCTCGTTGCTACAAACTATGTTTTACGTATTCTCTAGAGAAAACTGTTCCCTAACTTAATAGTTATTTCCAAGGGGACATTAACATTTCCAAATCCTGTTTGTTTCATGATAGATTAGCAATTAACCAGTATTCAGATCAGCCATACTATTATTTTTGTCTTTTGCAACTTAAATGTACCAAATAAATGCCTTTTGTTAAAGATATTTCTTTTAAGTAAATTCCTTCATCGTTAGTTCATCTGGCCTCAACTTTTTGTCACTCATCAGCCGGATCATTGTCAGACAATCATGCTGGATATCTGTTCACTAGTCATTATTCTGGCTCCCGGGTGATGCTGGAAATGATTTAAGTAGGTATACAAAACTGATAGAGAAACAGATAATCTGTGGCTTGAGGTTTAAAGACCATGAGCAAGACCAGCTGCATCATGAATCTCCCTTTATAAACACACGAACCAAAGAATGCATCCGCTAACATCTCTGAGAAATTGATTTGTTAGTCAGTTTTATGCTCGTTTCACAGAGCATCTGCTGTTGGTGTGAGTTAATGGTCCAGTTTGTTATATTTTCCTTTTGAAATTTCCAAACTTATATGTCTGCTTTTTAAAATAACAGGCAAAACATGTTGATATTTTACTACAAACTCTTTGTTTTGCCATGCTTACTTTAAACCCTTATTTGTTTATGCTGTCATGTGATCGCCTAAACGATTAAAATTCACAGTGTGTCGACATGTGGAAGCAGAACCACTGCCAGCTAACTGTACCGAAGGAGATTGATGTAAGTGACATGAAGTCTTTAGATTGCTTCTTTTAAAACTAACAAGTGATTTGTTTTTATGTGGACCCGGCCGTACTAATCTGTTTTGTGGTCGTGCTCTAGGTGGAAAAGTACGCCGTGGTTGAGAAATCTTTGCAGTTGGGAGACACTCAAACCACTGTGATCTGGCCTGCTGAAGTGAGTTTGGCCGATGCATTTAACGCTCCCCGAGGATGAAAACTAATGCTAGCTGTGGGCCGTCAGAAGAAAAAGCTGCGAGTGCTTGTTAAACATGTTTAATGACCTCATTAAAAACCAACTTGGTTATTTTGAGACACTGTATTGTGCAACCAGACCACATAATATCTTTAATTTATTCAACATGAAGGAAGTAATAAATATAGCAACACTTTGAAAAGTTTTTGAATTTTACTCCTGCTTTTTCAAATGTTTTTTTTTTTTGGTATAGGTTTGTTGTTTCTTCATAGATGCAACGTTTCCTACAAAAAAGTTAAAAGCACTATTTTTCCAACCATGTTTGGCCGATACTGTTCATCGCTGTGTTTTTGTCTGTTGTGCTTCCTTTCATCCTTCATTTCTTGTTTCCTTCTTTATTTCTTTCCGTCCTTCCTTCCATTCCTTCTTCAATCCATCCACCTTTCTAGCCACCAATCATCCAACAGGTTTTATTAATTTCCTTCCATATCCATCTGTTGTCCATCCGTCCATTCATCTTATCATTCCTGTGTTGTTTACTTATATCCATCCAACATTTTTTCGTTATTCCATCTGTTGTCCATCCATCTTTTAAAATGTTTTCTTCCATCCATCCATCCATCTGTCTGTCCTTCCCTTTCCTTCTTCCTTCTTCTTTCCTCATTCTCTTATCCTTCCTTTTTTATTTGATTCCCTTTGTCCATAAACAGATTCCTGTTTAAGTTCTGAGCACAACTAAGAGGTTTACCAATACTCTGCAAATTGTTTTATATTTAAGCTCAAAAAAATTATATTTAGATGTAAAAATGTATACTTCCTCAGTTTGGAAGGTCACTGACAAAAAATAGAATATTAGAAAGAATAGATAACACCCAGGAGCACAAGACAAATAAATAAATTATGCGTTCCTCTCATGTTAAACAGAAGTGTGTCCAAAGGAGAGGAAAGTCTGTGCTGCCGTGTTTGCCCCTGATGTAACACTCGTGGTCTGTCCTAACAGGAAGTAATTGATGACTACACATTTGAATGTGAAGTGGGGGGCCAAGCTCAGAGGACCAAGGTGTCCATCTTCCAGTCGATGGGAGACCCGCTGGTGTACGGGAAGATCTACTCTGCTAAAGAAACCAAAGCGGCAGAGGAGGACAGCCCAGAACTAAAGCTCATACATCCCACGTAAGGACGCCAACATAAGTTGAATTATTCGTGACAAATTTGGATTCAAATTTATTTATGTTAACGTGTGTCATTTTATTTTTTTCAGTTTCCTCATAGGCTCAAAGATTGATGCGGAAAGGTCAGTCTCGTCTTTAGCTCCTTGTTTGTCTCCTAATCAGGTCACGTACAGCCTATTTTGTTCACTTCTAAAGAAGTCAGTACATTTTGTCCTGTTTCACAGGTTTCTTACTCAGTACAAAGGAGTCTATGAGAAAGATTTGAAGTGTGAGGTCAGGATGTCCCATAACTCAGGCATTGTGGTACAGGGGCCTCCCTCCCCCAACAAAGATGAGGTAGGTTCCTTTTTTTAGTTTGAGGATTTGTAGCTGCTGCTTTATTAGCAAATAATCCAGGTGGTTCTAGGTTCTGTGAGGTCTTGGTTGAGCTTTTATTATTTGGCATGATATCATATGCAGGGTGATGGTATTTCTCCTCTGGTACAGACGTCTTTATTGGGAAAAGGGGTGAAGCATCGCCCCCCTCCCATAAAACTGCCTTCAGGATCGGGCAGCAGCTCCTCAGGTACGTCTCACAGGGTTCCCATGCATTTTTACCTAATCCAGATTAAAGTCTATAAAAAGAAAAGGAAAAAGTCAACTTCCGTTAAGAAGTTGTATTTGTCCAATTACCAATACATGTCTGATACCCATCCATTTATTTACACCAGATCTTCTGAAAAGATTTTTAAAAACAAAATTTTTTATTTTTTTATTTAATTTTGTCTTCTGTGATCTAACCTTAATTCAAGGTGAAATAAATTAGCGCTGTTGAACACACCTATAACAACAAATAGAAACTACATGAGTGCTCTGGTGGAAAACTAATCCAGATTAAAAATATATATATATTTTTTTTTTTTAAAAGACACTCGGCCCCGTCATCACTGATTTATTATTAATGGTGTTTGGAAACTCCAAAAAGAAATGCAAAAATAATTGATTGTTTTTTCTGCAGTTTGTTCCATTAGAGCTATTAATTAAATTATATTTCTATATGAAGTTTAGTTAAGCCAATACATTTTTTTATGTAATTTTAAATTGGTGTGTTTTTCAAGAGAAGTATTTGTGTTATTATTACTTTATGATTATTGCTGCAGTACCACAATATACTGTGGTGCAATTTTTTTTTATCCATATCACCCACTCCAAATATAAACCCTACCAAACCATCAGTATAAAACTAAAGGTTTCTGGTACATAATTTTAGCTTTATAAGGGGTTAGACCGAACAAACGGAGCATTTATGGAATGTGTATCTTCTTTTCAGGTAATCCGTATAGTTCGCAAACCACAAGTGGTCTACTAAAGTGTCCTACGCCGCCGCCTCCTGCCAAAAGCCAGTCTCTGAACAGGAAGCACTCCATGGAGCTGGGCCAGGTGGGCCTGCTGTCACCTGCCTCCCTCTCCCCGATGGGCTCCACACAGAGTGAGTGCTGCCAAGTCTGACTAACTTCTGGACTCGCAATGAGCCGCGCTGGAGCGTGCTCCTCCAGCCTTTCTCACAGTTTCCAAGTTTAACAGATGTGAATTTTATATGACAATTTCTGATGGATTACCCCTGCAAGAGACCAAATCTCCAGAACTTTGGGGGGGAAAAAATATGGCAACACGGTTAGAACCTTTGGGAAATGTTGGAACTGTTTAGTACATATCATCCTTTCACTAAGTAATCCTAAAATGACTTCTCTCTAAGCCTCATATTTATCCTGGTCATTTTTTTCTCTTATTTAGGATCGGGAACCCCTAAGCCTTCTACTCCCACACCCACCAACACACCATGTTTGACTCCTCACCCTACCGACTTGCTCTCGGTTCCCCTCTCAGTCACTCCTTCCCCTTCGGATCCAGCCATGGTTTCTGGCCCGTCACAAGCTCCCATGCTCACACCCTTCCCCCAGCAGCAGCTGGCTCTTAGCCAGACTCTACCCGTCATGTCCATCCCTCTTCCCACCATGGGGACGTCCATCACCACGGGCTCCACCTCTTCGCAAGTCTTGACAAACCCAGCAGGGCTCAACTTCATCAACGTGGTCAACCCTGTCTGGTAAGAAATGAATAGAATTTGATGCTGCCCTGTCATTTTCTAGCCACCGATTCTCATAATTATGATTTGTCTCTGCAGCAGTCCCCAGACTTTAATGAGCGGTTCCAACCCCATGCTGGCTCCAGATCTTAATCTAGGTGGAATCCTGCCACCTACAGGGTTGATGTCCACCATGCAGTCTGGAGCCCAGACTGGTGAGGAAAACCTGGCATGACTATCTAAATTGCTGTAGCCTCTTACTCTTATTCATATAAAGCATGCAACAATCAGGCCGGGCCGTTACCATCAGTTTCACTGTAACCTGCAAAAACATCAACATTAAAAGGTGTTTGATGAATCATACAAAAGGATTAAAGGTGGCAGAACATTTACAGGTTCGTGAATCATGATGGTATCCCATGTTACTCTGCAACGCCCGAGTTGGTCATTTATTCCTTCAGCAGTTTCATGTCCATTGATTTAAGAGACCACTGATTTAAGGGCTAAACTGCTGATTTTCTTCCTGCTTCACAGCAGACTGGAATAATCGTAGGATATGGGATTCACAGGGGAAATACAGTTTTTAAATATCTCCACTGCTCTTACAGGTTTAAATGCTACGGAAATCTTTATTTTACAAAATAGTCATTGTTATAAGGATGCTTGTTGATATCACATACTATATCATGATACGATTTCAGTCCATAAAACTGCGATCGATGTGATCTATCTGTAAATGTATTAACATAAATCACTTTCAAGACAGAAAGCAACCATGCTTACTTTTAAAACACAGTTAAAATCAATCGCTAAAACTATTAATACTCATAAATTTATGTTGAGAGGTTATTAAGTTTGTCGTTTATTCTGTTGTGTCCTGGTTTATTACAGGGAGTCCTTTTGGTCTGAACAACAGTGCTGGCCTGAGACCACTGAACCTGTTACAGGTATGCCTCTCTCTCAGTCAGTCAATGTAAGGAGCATGTTTATTCACCCTTTTGTTACCATGTGACGTGTGAACTAGTTGCACAAATTAAACTTTTTTTTTTTGTCCCCTTTCATCTCATTGCATATAAAAAGCAGAACAGACTACCTCTTCTTAAAGTTTGCATTTGATACACTTAGGAAAATAGGAAAATACAGTTTCTTCTGTCTAACAGCAAGCGCTGAATCTCTTTGGGAATTTATTTGTAGGAGGAACAGTAGTATACACTTTAATTCTGACTATTTCTTTGTAGGAACAGTCTAAGTTAAGGTCCGTTTTAACTCTCCCATTTCCTTCTTCTTCCCCTTTCCATCACATGTATACGACATCACTTCCTGCGCCTTTCCTGTCCTCCCGCTCTCCATTCATCCTCATCTTCTTGTGTTTTACTCCCCCACTTTTTGTGTGTGCGTGTGTGTGCGTGCGTGCGTGCGTGCGTGTGTGTGTGTCCATGTTGCTCATCTCCAGATCCCCAGTGGTTCTTACTTCTTGAACTCTCTACAGCAGCAACAGCTGTCCCAGTTCTCCCCACAGCAGAGTCAATCAGCAACATCCAGTCCTCAACAGCAGGGGGAGATGGTGAGACATATTTTTAACATGCACTGCCAGGATATAAGACAACACTGTCACGCTTACCTGTACATTTTTCTACATTTGAAATAACTAATTTAGTCCTAACAGTGGGTGTGGTTTTAATTTTAAAAAAATTATGGTATGCTATCAATCTGTCAACTTGTTAATTCTGTAGATGTTGGATCAGTTTTGAACATTTTAATTCTGGTGTGTAACTTAGACATGCTAAACATTAGCCTTAGGACAGAAGTTAACTATAGAATGTACTAATCAGAATTTCTGGGCCTATATCTGAACATTGATTTATTATATTTATTGATTTGGCTTCTATTTGATGATGTTTATCATAGAAGACGTAATTCTACCAGGTGTCTTTGTTAGAGCTGTATTAGATGTCAGTATAAGAACAGCATTGAAAATACTGTTTCTAGACTTCCCGTGATGAGCAGTTAACAAAAATAGTTATTTATCAATTACATTATTTCAGATGAGACATCTGTGATTAAGCAGTCTAAAAAAAATCTGGTTTGCTAATGTTTCAAAGCAAAGACGAGATGTTTGCAGCCGAGCTGCGATGTTTTATTTGACTTCTGTGCTCATCATTTATTGTCTATAGCAAACGGTGTGTTCCTCCATAAGGGTGTCCATTAATTGCTCTTGGCACCAGGACACCTCAGCTTTTGGTTTGGCTTTGCTAACTCATCTGATCTCTCATATGGTGAGGGAGAGGGCTTGCTGGGAACATCCGACTTGACCTGTCCAAGTGAAGGTGCGGGACATTATATCTGAGTGGGCCATGTCTAGGCAGATGTCTATAGATGGATTATTCCAGTGTAATGCAGGACTCTGTTGTGTTGAAGAGAGAGATGAGCCAAAAGGCAAAGCTTTTGATTTACGAGTTGGTCCACGTTCCTATCCTCGTATAGCTCTTGGTAGTGAGCGAAACAAACAAGGTCTTTGATGCGAGCTGCTGAAATGAGTTTCCTCCGCAGCGGGTCTGGGCTCTGCGTCAGAGAAAAGGGAGAGATCCTCAGTCATCCAGGCGGGTCTCAGAGTAGAGCCGCTGCTCCTCCACATTAAAAGGAGCCTGTTCGGGTGGTTTGGTCGTCTGATTAGAAATATTTACTGGGTTTCTTCTTGCTGAGATGTTCCAGGGACGTCCCAGACAAGCAGAGCATAATGGATGGGGAATAAAAGCGCAAAAGCATAAAACAAAATAAAACATTACTATATTTCTTGCTGACAGTCTCACTCTCTCCCAGTGTGATGAACTGCTGGTGTGTCTTGATGTGATGCACGAAACCTCTTTACTTTAAAGATGACGTTACTTCAGGGACTTTTTCTGATTTTATATTGAAAGTTTCCCTCATTTTGAAAGTAGCTAACTTTGAAGTCTCTCTGTCTTTAACAGTCTCCAAACTGATAAGCGTTAAGGAGACCTTGGATCGTTTACGCTTCAAGCATTTAATAATCCAAAGAACATCTGACTTTTTATTTTCCAACCCTGTCTACTCATCGGGACTGCTGTGTAAAAGATGTGTAGCTTTCTGACTAAACCTGCTGTAGAACAAATGCGTAGAGGTTTGCTGAGGTTTGTGTATGCTGTGCTGAATCTTCATTTTCTTGTCTTGTGTTGCCTGTTTGCTGTCTTTTTAGAGCGACCAAGGATCTGATCAGAGTTTAGGAAACCAGCAAACGGCTGTCATCAATCTCGGGGTCGGGGGCTTCATGTCTCCACAGGCAGCAGGTGAGAGTCGCAGTGTCTCAGGGATCCAATAGCACATAACTTATGTACTCTCAGTCAACACTTTAACCTTCGTCTACACAGATGACGCCATAGCACTGACTAGTAAATCAGATGCAATTTACTGTTGCTTTGATGATTGTATTTAAAGATTATGATAATAACCGTGATCATTTTGTTGAAGTTAGCTATTGTTCTTCTCTTAGAGAAACGTGTAAAACTGGCAGAAGAGACTCAACCTCCCCCTCTTCTCAGCATATATTGTTTTCCCCCACCCTGTTGCCTTTTCCATCCTGTGATGTATTCTTCTGCTTTTTCTTAATTCACGCTGCTCCTTCGTACCCTAACTTCCCATCTAATTTATGCTATTTACTCATAATTCCTGGTCACTTTTAATGTGCCCCTGGATTTCCCTGCAATGTTCTACCCTCTTCTCACCCACACAAATGTTTTCCTCTTTGTGCCAACTCTGTCCTGAAACTTCACCTCATACCTTTTCCCGACCTTCTCCGTCTCATCATCATCATCATCATCACCCATTTCCTTCTTGGGGTTCTCCCTTCTCCTCCTCCCCCCTCCCCTTAGTGCTGTCCCAGTTGGGCTGTGGGCTGGATGGGTCTGGGCCCCCACTCCCTTCTCCAAGGCTTCAGCAGCAGCACCAGCCACAGATACAAGTAATACAGTAACATTAACTTTGATATATATTCAGAGAGTTCTGTAGGAGCAAAAACGCAAGCAGCCAACTATCTATGGCTTTATTTATCAGGCAGCTATTTGAGAAAATTAAGTAATGCATACATTTTTTTTTTCATATTTCAAAGCAGATGTAAAGCAGATGGGATTTTTCTATTAATTTTGCATTGAGTGCATTGAAAAAGTATTCATAATACTTGGAACTTTTTCACCACTAACTTTATTGTATTTTAAGCAAAAAAACAAAACAACGCAAACTAGTACAAAACCCAAAAAAAAACTATGCTACAAAGTTAAAAATCTGTAAAGTCTGGCATCCGTTCATATTCTGACCTCTTTTCTCTGAAATGCCCCATTGTGTCAGAACTCACCTATGTAGTTTGTAAAGGCATCAGAGGTTTGAGTGCGTCGTCAAACTAACATCCCTATGAACACCAAGCGCTGATTCAAATCATTCAGCGTGGCTTGCTTGGATAGATCAATTGACATAATAAAGGAATTTGACAGCAGTGTATCATATTAATCGAATTTGATTGATTAAATATGGCTGATTGTATACTTCTGCTTGATAATTGGAAATTGATTTTTGTTATACATTAGAGCTGAATAAATAAACTGAAACTGACTTGACAAAAGCTTCAACATAAAACCAGACCTAGAGTCAAATGGTGCAACCGAACTCCATTCAGATGTGTCTTACAGAACTGTGGTGTGCCATCACTATCAGAACAAAATAGGTCTTCTGTTGCAACTATGTTTTCCTTTACATTAATTTGTGGTTGAGAAAAAAAATGTGCAGAAGAAAATTTAAAATAGAATATGTTTTCAATGCACTTAATGCAATTAGTTTTTGATCAGACATACGTTTTATAGTTCTAGTAATGTAATAGGATAAAATATGCTGAAAACAACAAGCAGTTGATTTTTTTTCTGTTTTTCTCACAACAAGCAAAAAAAAAAACTTCCTTCCAAAAACAAAAAAAAATACTCAACTTATTATGTTTAAGATCTACTTTCTGCTGTGTTGCACATATTTGGGTTTCTCCCGACAACACACATATTCAAGCTTATATCACTTTCAATGGCAGCGACTAACAAATGTGTCACACTGGGAGGCAGGCATTGGCTTAAACAGCATTTATTGATCGGATGTTCAGCATCTCCGTTGGCGGCGAATAGTTGAAAGGTTGCATCGTGACAGCTATCACAGGCTGCCGGCATGAATTGAAGGGTTTTTCCCTTAATTTCCTCGCTCTTAAGCAAAAAGCACGGTTGCTCCGACGCATGTTTGTCTTCGCTGGGATCATAGCCAATCGCGTGTGTTCCTGGACGACACTGGTGCTGCTTGACTGCATCCTGCCTCACCTCCCTTACACTTCCTCTCCCTTTCCCTTCTGAAATCCATTAACCTGTCTTCCGTGTTTCTCTGCACACACTTTTCTTGTATGCTGTGCAAACCAGCCTTCAAGTCAGCTTCACTAACCCACGCTAATGTGTTTGAAATAAAGGAGACGGCTTCACGTCAGTGGCAATTAGGGTTTTAACCGATCTCGTAGACGATTACATGGAGATAAAGAAACTTTTCTGATTCGTTTCTTTGCTTTTTCATTGAACAGTTGCAATTATTGCAGCACCAAATGCAGCAGCAGCAAATGGCTACGGGAGCGGCGCTTCCTCAGGTGGGAGCACCGCAGCAACATACCGGCAGTCAGCCAAGAAGTAAGAGGAAGAGGAGCACACCGCAGCCCCTCCCAAAGTCATAACAGACAGAAGTCACACTAAAACCTTCCCCCTCACCACACACACACACACACACACGGACATGAAAGATCTATACTGTGCTGTTTGTCTGCCTCACTTTTAAGACAGCAGACGAAAGACTTGTTTATGCTTTCTTTCTAGCTAAAAAAAAAAATTTTGTACGTATTGGTTCTCAGAAGTTTTGGAGGGGGGGAGAATCCACTGTGGAGGATCAGGTTTTTTATAGCAGGGAGCCCCAACCTTTCCAGGTGAGGTGGTCCGGGAGACAAGATGGGTCTGGTAAGCAGTGGGCTTCTAGTTACATTTTCCTGTTGGGAAGACATTTTTGGTTTTGTTTTTTTTTTTGCTTTTTGGAGTTTTTTGCGAGGACTGAGAGGATCCCAAATGCACACTCTCAGGAGGATTCTGTTAACCCCGCCCCAGTAGATACTGCCCTTTAAGCACAGATCCAAGCTGAGCTTATATCGACACCAAATCCTCCATTGAACCACGATGACTTTGTGAAAATGCAAACCTGATCTCGGGAGTATTGCCTGGGGGCAGCTGTCTACCTCTCAGTCTGTTGGAAGTGTGTCTTCTGTTAGCGGTTCCGGCAAACAGGACTCAAGATCAACATGCAAAGACGGTGTACTTTTTTTGTACAGCACATTTTGAAAAAGGTGTCTCCTTTTAATAAGTCCAGGAGCCATGAGCATATTCTTTACATGACATCAGCTGAGCGCGCGCAATGCATTTCTGGACACTGAGATGATTTTTTAAGCAGTCTTTGTCATCAGTTTTATTGTTATAAAAAAAAGAATATATATTGACAGTGGAAAATACAGCTTTTAGATATAAAACATTGTCTGGACTGTTATTGTGTCGTCTTCACGCTGTCTAGAACCTTGTCGATCAGTTTGTGGATCTCTCGCTGCCGCACTGTAGCTCGGTTGATGCACTCCTGCAACTTCTCTCCTGACAGTGAAGTTCCACCTGAGCCAAAAAAAATATTTGATTTTTTTTACAGTTCTTTACGTTATTTATGTAAAAATTTTAGAATCTAGTTTTTAGAGATCCAAGTTTATAAAGTCTATCAAATACTTCTTTACTATATAAGGCTTTCAACGTCTCATCAACAAACTGGAAGGAAGACTAGGTGAGAAACAAAGGTGCAAGGACAGAAGGAAACGATGGAGAATAGCAAAAATGAAAGGTCAATGGATGGATACATTTAACACAAGCGCACAGGCAAAAATGGGGATTGAGACAACAAAAGTGGAAGGGACAAAGGGGCGGAAAAAACAGAAAACAACAAATATACTTTTTAAGTTTAAGGCATTAACTTGATATTTTTAAAACGGAGATGCTTTTCTGCATGTTTGATGCAATTTTCACTGAGTCACTACGTCCTGCATCGTACCTGGTTTATGTACAGAACAAAGCCGATCCTCCTCATCTGTGACCACAGTGAGATGTGCAGTTGACAGACTCTCCTCCTCGACTGTGGGGTCTACAATCACTATAGAGCTGTGCAGAGAGGGAGCAATATTTATGTTTATAGCAGAGGTTCAGGCTGGACATAAAGCACAGATTTGAAGAAAACGGATCCATATCCAGGCAAAACTATATTACATTGTTTACATACCATGAAAACTAGTGTTTTCCTTTATCAGGTGTATCAGTTATTATAATGTCATAAGGGCTTATGAATGGTACAAATTACCGTCGCACAAAAAATAAACTTCTTTAAATTTGATAAACGTACCCATCGAAGACGCAAAAAGTGGCGCCGACAGGATGTTTGTGAACGTTAAGGCTTTGTCGTTTTTCCAAGTTCACCTCTGGCGAGCAAGTCTCTTTGTTGATGGTCACTTCGGGAAGCTGGGCTGGAACAAAAGCAAGGCGCGTTAACTAACATGCTCGGATCGTTTAAAACAAACTCAATTTAGAAGTTCAGAACTATGTAAGGTGTACATGAAACACAAACTTTCTTTCTGTTTATTTTGTTCTAATAAGCTGTAATTTCCTGAATGCTTTTCATGTCTGTATTATCCCTCCATTGAAAATGACTTAACATCACATACTGTTTTTTAAAGCGGCCAGAAGGGCGATGATGCAAGCATCCAGGATGTTCCCATCATAGTCGAGACACATAATGTCGCAGTAGAGAACCCAACAGAGCTGCAACAGCAAAAAAGGCCAAATCATTCAAAATGATTTATTACACCGAAAAAATCACGACGTGCACTAACTCCTGAACTTACCTTTCCTCTGTCAATGCACAAGTCCTCCGTTCTGATCACCTCGGAACTGTGGCACGCAACACAACAGATTAGTAAAAGCACTGACGAGCAATAAGACAACGAACACATGCCGCAGCTCACCTTTCAATGACATCAGCAATAAACTGGCTGGCAGCCTGGGCTTGTTCTCCTGGTGGACCTGGCCGAAAGCGAGACGAACACAGAGGCGGCAGGTCCACGTTGGGAACTAACAAGGCAAAATCAGACACTTCCTGTTTGTTTCACAAAAGCCTTTTTATGTTAGGACCATTTAAGTATAAAAAATAAATAAATCCTGGATGCAGTAAAAAGAGATTTTTTTACATAAGAGTACTTGCCAATGTAGCCTTTATTAGGGGTCTCCGATGTTGGGTTGGCCAGCTCCTGACAAGAAAAGATTATGGTATTTTTTTAATGAGCAACTAAACGATAGAAGACTGCTTACTGTGTCTCTGAAAGAAGGAAAAAATAATAATGTTTTACCCCAAAAATTTTTTGACTCTGTGGTAATAAAAACAGTCGGGAAGTCAAGTGTACGTCTCTACATCAGGGTTTCATGAAATTGTACTTAAAAGCACACAGAAGCAAAAAATGTATTCTGTGACAAGAGGCAAAAAAGATTTTGCCTTCCATAATTTCAACATAGACTCCTAAGCAGTTTCAGATGCAATGGTAAGATTTGTTAAATACTTTTGATCAAACTGTTTTCTGTTCACGTTTCTTACTCCAGTAAAGGCATAAGCTTTGCTGTATGCATGGTGGGGACAACTAGTGGGTTTAGTCTCTCTCGATCTGCATCTTCATGCATGTAACTTTGACCCTGACTTGTCCTCATCCTCAACACAACTAAACACCGTCGCGTTTCGTTTTTTCCTTAAAGCCTCCCCATGCTGTCACTTTTGGCTCAAGCGGTTTAGCTGCAGACGGAAAAGACCGTTTTCCCCCCCAATGTGGTGAAATAAGGTCATGTTGAATCTAAAAACCTGAAAAGAAAAAATTATACATTGCAGTTCTGCAGTGGGTAAGATATACCCAAAGGGAGTTGGACTGATTTTATTTGGGGAAGGGGGGCATGGAGATTAATTTTAAAAGCAGTTTAAAAGAAAGAGAAACATAAGATTTTGTTTGTTTGGTGCACTGGTACCGCTTTGATTCCGCAGATAATTGTTGTGTTTCCCATCTTGACCAAAGCAGAACCATCAGCTGTGGATATGGATCCTAAAAACAAACAAGCAAAAACGAATATATATTTAATATATCACCAGAATTGTCCCTTAAATAAAAGCAAGAGTGTGCCAGGTAGAGCTCGGCTCACCGATGTTCAGTGTTGTGGTCCTGAATTCAGACAGTTCCCGTCCATCAGGCCGGCATTTTTCTTTCTAACACAGGAAACATTCGGGAATTTAATAACTCTGCTTTTAATTAATAAAGAATCTGAGACGATCGCGAGCATTTTCACAAACCAGAAAGCTTCTGTGATACTCCAGAGGCTCCGCAGTCCTGGAAGACAGACAGAAACACAGACATCAGACAGACCGAAACACGTACATCAGACAGACAGAAACACAGACATAAG
>JAVLVB010000205.1:590371-601192 GCA_032876305.1 Orestias chungarensis
AGACAGAAACACAGACATAAGACAGACAGAAACACAGACATCAGACAGACAGAAACACAGACATCAGACAGACAGAAACACAGACATCAGACAGACAGAAACACAGACATCAGACAGACAGAAACACAGACATCAGACACACCAACACAGACATCAGAACCGCTTAAAAAAAAAAAAAAACTGACAACTGGTCAGAAATAAAGTTATCAAAGAATCAGACAACAAACGGGTCTGATGTTTTATTTCTGGAGCTATAAAAGCGAAGAAAGTTTGAACAATCTTACTTAAAACCGGCCGCCATGATGTTGCGTTTAACCACGTGGGTTTGTAACTACGGTGGCCGGTAGGTTGAGATTCACCAATAAAAAAAATATATATAACTAATGAACTAATTTTGCAACAAACACTATTTTTTAACTCTCCTAGGAAAAATATTACTGGAAAAAATGGGTTGTTTGTTATTAAGCTTTATAAAGGAGAATTGCGCTCAGATGCTTTCTAACCCAAATAAATGTACATTAGCTGGACTCATTTATTCAATAAGGTTGTTTCATGTCTTAATTAATTAATTAAATTTATATCTTAACGCATCTGGATTATTTATTAGATTTTAGGTTGTTTTTTTTTTATCCCACTTCCTGTCTGGCGGTGGCGGTAGCGCTCTAAAAGTAGTCCGCTAACCGTCTTTATATCCATACAAGAAGAAGATGGGGAACGATGACGTGTGCAGAAGTGACAGCAACTTCCGGGTTGTAGCTGTGCGCGCCTGTGATTGGAAGCAGAGTTCGCCGCGTTGTTTCACCTCGGGAACAATGCGCATATGACGACTTGTTTGTCGTTATATTTCATGTCGTTTCGCTGAAAACGGAGCGTCTCTCTGCAGCTTTGAGTTCAGACAGAAGAGAAACGAGCTAGCCGCTTAGCTAGCCGTTTAGCTAGCCGCCGAGGCTGCCGCTGTAAGGAACATGGACGCTTTCCTCTGCCAGATACTCCAAGCTGTTTCAGTGTTGGCAGCGCTTGGTCTGATTGTGGTGAGTAATGTTCAACAACGATGCGGGGTTTTATGTTAAAACCTAGATATGATCCTCATGTGTGTCCGTAGTCCTTGGAAAACCTGGAGACTGACTTCACTTTGTAATGTGGGGTTTTAGTTGAGTCCATACTAGCTGGGAAGAATGAAACGCACACAAATGAGTGCTTCAGCATAATACCATATGTGTAACTCAGGTTAATATGTAACAGGAGGAGTCTGCACCATTGAATTAGAAAAAGCATCATGGCTGCTTTGAAATGGCGTTTATGGGGGCGTGATAGGAAATATTTACACTACTGTCATTCTGACTCACTTTGAATGAAAATGTGCTATACAAATAAACTTTTCTTGCCTTGACACCATTCGTGTGTGAGTCTGCATTTTTTTTTTACAAATGAAGAGGTCCTTTAGCAGTTTTGTCTGAAGACTGTGACAAATAAAGAATACTTAATGATGCTCAGTGCATTTCCTAACAGGGTTGATTTCCTTATCCTAAGGTAAAGTGACAACTAAGTAATAAAAATAAAAAAATGTTTTTGATCTCTGACTTGGAAAGACATAGCAGGAAGTCATATTTATGTGTTGTCTTTAGTTGTATTTATTTTTTTGTGTGCAAGGAAAGCTAATTTTACACTTGTATAGATGAACATTGTTCTCTTAGTCAGCCACAAGCATTAGTCATTAATTAGAAGCTACAAAGCTAGAAGTCAAACAAAACAAACTTATCAATGCCTAGTAAAGTGTGCTGCATTTCTTCTTTCCAGTTTGTCTAAAACACTAAGAATATTTTGTTTGCTACAATATACAACTAAATGCCCAAACATTACACTGCTGTGCAATGTTTGCAAAATATTAATAACGAGGCTTGTGAGCACTAATATATTTATCCCCCTTTAGTTGCTTGTGGTCGCACATTTAACGGCAGGAATGATCAGCCTGACGCGCCATGAGAAGGAGAAATACTTCCTCACAGCCACAGGGGAGAAGAAACCTTTTCCGAGTCTGCATGATCCGTTCTCCAGAGAGCTTTCTGTGGTGGTACCTGCCTACAACGAAGAGCTCCGAAGTGAGTAGTCCCTGGTTTCCTGCCAGAAACATATTGAAGACTCAAATGGGAAAAAAAATAATTTAACAGTCTGAAAACGAATTTAGAATTTTTAAGAAAATATAACTAATTAAACTGAACAAATAATCCTTACTACAATAAAAAAAAAAAAAAATTAGCTGTATCCTTTTGGTTTCATCTCTGTATGCAACACCGGAAAATTAAAGAGACCTACTCATTTCAGTGCCTGTGATGCTTGATGAAGCTATGGACTACTTGGAAAACAGACAAGTGAGTACTAACCCTGGTAAATACGATCACATCAAAGTGTTACTGTCTTACTTATATAGCAAGTTCAATTTTAATTTTCATCTGTTTTATGGCAGCACCATTTGTTCACTATGAATTCATTTTCTATAACCATACACCGTCTTTCTAAGTGAACTTTTAGGCAATTTAAACGATTCAGAGTAAAGTTGTAGGAGGAGTCTTGAGCTTTGGAGAGCATCTTCTCCTTTTTCCTATTGTTGGTCTTATTTCTAAGCCCTAACACTAGGTGGCAGTTTTGATCCGTTTAAAAAGTGCTGTGACAGAAAATCCTTTCAATTATCCAACCGCAGAAACAAAATCCCTCTTTCACGTATGAGGTCATTGTGGTTGATGATGGCAGCCAGGACAAAACCACAGAGGTAAATGGTTCTAATCCATTGTTCCTAATAATTCCCCCACAAGTCCTGCTCTGCTTTGCTCCGTGATGCATTTCAAAGCTGCAATATATTTTGTGATGTTCTGCCAGGTTGCTTTGCGTTACACCAACAAATACAGTGCAGATAAAGTGAGGGTCATGACCTTCGTGAGGAATAGGGGGAAAGGAGGAGCCGTACAAATGGTGAGACTGTAACTGTAAATTGTAGACCGCTTTTATTTCTTTTATGAAGTGCTGGTCGATTTTATGTTGGTATTACTAATATTTGATGCTCTCTGCTACTCCTAAAGGGAACTCTGAGCTCCAGGGGGAAGCTCATACTGATGGCAGACGCTGATGGAGCCACAAAGTTTTCCGATATTGAGAAAGTGGAAACTGGGCTTACAGTCCTCAACCCTGGACCAGTTGGGTTTTGTATTGCTTTTTCTATACAGTGTCTTACAAATATAAAGTATTGGGTCTATATAAAGGGGAAAAAAGACTTTTCATGGTCTCTTAATATTTCTCTTTCAATTCCTTTCTTAAAAACATTTTGTATGCAGCACATGGTTAAAAAGATAGGGAAGCAGACAAGTAAAGGACGAAACATGTTCAATCCTGAAAAAAATTTTAACAGATGCAAAGTTTCTGAAGATGAGAATCGTGCAGTTTTTAGCTTAAGCTGCTGGGTTCCATTACAAAAACATTTGATTTAGTGCGGATGTTACAGAATTCGGAAAAAGAGAGTTCGGTAATGTTTGGTAATGAAAACCAGAGATGCATTTAGCTAATTTAAAAGCAAAATTGTTTTAAGACTTACCCTTGGTTTATTAAGGGGAGAGAAAGCAGACATTGCCCTAATTGCTAGTATACATTGCTAAAAGCAGTTTAAAAAGTTTACAGACTCTGTTCTGTTGCACACAGTGTCATGTCAACTCCGCTCCTAAAATAAGAACATGATCTCCTACAGCATGCTGCTCTCGTGTTTTTGGATATTAGTTATTTAGCAAAAGCAAACCTTCATTTATTTTTTATTTTTTTTGCACGATTTGACTTAACAAAACTGATCAAATCGTCTTCCTTGTGACATTCTGATGATGAAAAAGTCTAATTTAAAGTTTTTTTTTCCGGGGAAAGTATGTTCAAGGAACTAAATACCCTTGTTCTTCAAGATAGTTGTTCTTTCAGTTCGGATTTTAATGGCTTAACAACAATATAAATGAAAACCTTTAGAAAATAGTCATCAGACAAAAAATGATTGGAAACAAAAAACGAAATGAAGGTTTTAAATTTTAAAAAAGACTAATAAAACACTGATTATCATGCACTAATAAACCTGTCCCTGTGTCACGCAGGAAAACCTGGCCATCTCCTGTGGTTCTAGAGCTCACCTAGAAAAAGACTCGGTTGCCCAGGTAACTTGTTTGTTTTCTTAAAGATTAAAAACTAAAAAGCTATACATTTTAAATCCAAGCAATAAAATTGGCAATTTTCCTCTTCAGCGATCTGTGTTTCGTACATTCCTAATGTACGGCTTCCACTTCCTGGTGTGGTTGTTCTGTGTGAGGGGAATCAAAGACACGCAGTGTGGCTTTAAACTTTTTACACGTGAGGCTGCTCTCCAAACCTTCTCCTCCCTCCATGTAGAGCGATGGTAGGTAACTTCAGATCCACTACGTCATGTGTTACTTTGACTTTAATGTCTGTGTTTTTAAACCGTTCTGTAACGAAGGTTGCTCTGAAATTATAAAGGCTTTATTTGAAGCTCATGTTGGATTACACGAGCTAATAAAATTAATCGTACCTTTGGAAACATTTTTCACCTTTTCTCACGCTATATTCGCAAATTAGCAACAATATATGTTTTTATACGAGTAAAAACCTCAACAGTCTGTCCTGCTTTTGCACTCAGCCCACATACTGCATTTACATCTGCAGGTCATGTGAACATCTGCATCCTCCTAACAGGTTCTCACAGTCTATCTTCATCAACTCTAATCAGCTTCCTTGTCCTTCTTTGTTTTTTATGCACGGTTGTTCATATTAGTTGTTTGAACAGTTTATGACCCCAAAGTGAACGTTATAGGCTAAAGAATGTAGAAGTCACAAACCTGCGTAATGTGTAGGGAAGCTTCTATGAATGCCGCCATCTATTGGTCGGTTTTTATGCTCTTGAGCGATGCCGACCACATTGTCTTAATAACACAATAAGATGAAGGAAGATAAGAAAAATGAAAGCAAGACTCAACACTGCTTGCTTAAGCTGTTTATTCTTGACTTCTACATTTTTCCATACTTGGCTTTTTTTCCAGTGCAAAATGTAGTAGGTGTGTTTCACGTCAATTGCATTAAAGCAAAAGTACTACTGTGTGAACATATCCTAAAAGTTGTAGAATGGACTACTAGAGACGACCGATCTACTGCGTGATCTTACATTTTTGTTTGTTTTTTGGACATTTTACTACTTCAAGGCCTCCTTATTTTAAGAAATGGATGTGTCTAAATGTATGAATGCACCTTCTGTAACATAAATACGACACAGCATTTTCCGACTGAATTACGATGGCAGTTCTCAATCTTAATTTTATAAAGAATGAAATATAAAAAGAAGCATTTAACCTCGCCACTCAATAGAAGTGTTATTTTATGTAGCTGCTGTAAAGCCTGAGTGTATTGTTGGAGACCTGCTCTGTATATATCTGACTTTGCTCCCTCAGGGCTTTTGATGTGGAGCTGCTCTACATTGCACAGTGTTATAAAATCCCTATAGCAGAAGTGGCGGTGAACTGGACAGAAATAGAAGGTATTTGGACATGCTTATCTTTTTATTCTTCTCCTCTTCTCTTATTAATACTTATTTTAGCCACCTATTCTAAGTGAAATCATTTTTTCCTTTGTCATTTTTTCCCCCTCTTCGAGGATCCAAGCTGGTCCCAATTTGGAGCTGGTTGCAGATGGGACGGGATCTGATTTTCATTCGGCTGCGATACTTCACCGGAGCTTGGAAATTGCACTCGCCACACAAGACTGATTAGCCAACAGGACAAGCCTTGTTGTCTTAGAGACAACCTGCTACATGACCATGGAGCCTTACAGTGGGAGGGGGAGACTTCTGTCTGTGGTTCAACGTAATAAATTGTCTTTCCAAACCATATTGGAAGTGAGGTAATGACACAGCTGCGGGTTGCGGATGGTTCTGCCTTTTTTTTTTTTTTTTTCTTTTAAGTGCATGTTGGCTTTTTATCGGCCACGGTTACACATGCATTTCTGTTGCCACAGCTAACAGGATGTCTGTCTGAGCCTTTTGTGCTCATAGTTGTAGAAATGTAAAATGAAAGGACAAAGTATGGTTGTTGGGCTGAGTGACCTGAATCAAAAATAAAACAGAACGTCACAATACAGTTTGTAATTGTATCACCTATGTGGTTATTTCTAAGCACTTCAGATGACATTGTTTATAAAATGTATATATTTGTTATTATTAGAGTAGAAAGATATCTGTGTAAACATTTGCCCAATCAGTCCTTAAACATTAATGAACAACATAAAAACAAACAAAAGAAAGGAATCAGAAGGTCAGAAAGTTATTATTAGAAGAGAAAACGAAGTATTTTTGTTTTCATCACTAATAAATTTGAATAATTTATCTGATTTATTTTTGATGACTTGTGACTTGCACCTAACAAATACTCAAAACTCTGTTTTTCAGAAGATATTATTTCTAATATAAAAATGTAAAATTACAGAATGTTCAGTGCAATGTTCAAGCCTATTAACAGAAGTAAAATAAAAGAAGCAACTGTTTGAAAAGTGGCCAGCACAGATGACCGCAGCTTGATGCTAAGCCCATTTATTAAGTTGAGGGGGATTCACCAGCAGTGGAATAAAGTTAAGAGCTTCTACCACACAGAAGCCAAGAAACTCACCTTAGCTTACGGCAACATGAACAGCAATGTGAAATAGTCTTTCCAGGACAATAAAATAAAAACAGGCTCTTTCCAGAGTCTGAAGGGAACAGCCGAGAACCCCAATGTGACCTTTTAGCATCCAGCAATGATTCAGAAGTTCCCGTTTTTATGCAATGTTGCGTTGATGAAGAAAGTCATTCCTCTGATGTTTCTTGCTTTCACATAGTGCTCATTATGTGGAAATACTTTTAAGTGGTGTGATGTTTCTGGATTAAAATGATCATATTTGGTTTGAGATTTGACTGTGATGCATAACCCTCAAAATGACAGGGAGCTTTCCGCTTAAATATCTTTATTTTATGACATCAATAAATACAAAATGTAGTTTTAAAATGATTTTGCTTATTGCTAAATTGCAGCTATCTATTTGGTTAAATCAGGACTTAAGGATTTACGTCTTTTCCACAGCAGATTTTTTTTTTGTTTGTTTGTTTTTTACTAGCCAAACTAAGGCCTGATTACAGGAGCTTATCTATGACATGAACTAAGATAAAGACATTTAACAACAGATGAGCAAGGGTCATAAAGCAATTTCTAAAATTTAGGACCCTTAGCAAACCACAGTGAAAGACAAAGCGTGTCCAACCGGACAAATTCACTCTTAATGCTTGAACGAGATCACAAAAGAACCCCGATGTAATTAGTAAAACACAGCAGACTTCACTTAGCTTGGCTGTGGTCAAGCCGCTATAGGAGCTACTACTGCCGTTTGCTTCCCTTCTGGTGGTTTTTTATTGTTTCTTTTAACTGAGGTCGATCGCATTAAGCTGGAGGTTCCTTCCTGATGAAGGGTTGATTTGTCTCTCCACAGTAACTACATGCATGCCTAGTATGAGGGGTTGCTGCAAAAGGAATGTTCATTCTGTAGTGAAAACTATTTATCTAAAAACAAAAAAAATAATCTTTAATTTCTGGATGAAAGCATAAACTTTACACGTGATCAGGCCCGAAATCCGAGCACAGTGATGGACTCAGACCTCAACTTTCAGAGGGGCATTAAAACAGTTGCAAGGCCGGCCTTCTATCACCTGATGAACATTTCCAGACTGATTAATGTCTTAAGAAGATCTACAGAACCTCATTAATGTGTTTTTCTTTACTCCCTTTAATTACTTCAAAAGTTTAGGTCTGCCAAAAAATAAAAATAAAAATCTATCGGACAGAAGCAGTCGGTCCAAAACGCTGCTGCTCGTGTTCTCACTAAGACTAGGAAGATGGAGCACATCAACCCAGTTCTAAAATCCTTACGCTTTCTCCCTGTAGCTCAGAAAATAAACTTTAAAACACTTCTGTTAGTTGAAAAATCACTCAAAGACCTGTCACTGTATCAACCTTCCAGACCACTCGGGTCTAACTCTGCATTCCCACAACCAAACATTAAGTTCCTTAAAATCAAGGCTGGAAATCAAACCTGTCGTAGATCGGCTTTCGATTTGTGGTCTGCAGACAAATCTGGGCGAGAAGCTGCTGTAGATAAAATAACCATAATCTCCTAATAATTAAAATAGAGAAAATGGTTTGGCTTTGAGACCCATGAATTTTTTATTCTGTGAATTTGATGATGATGCTGCTGTGTTTTAATGATGAAATGTGCAACACAAATAAACTTTATTTTACTTTATGGAAAAAGGACCAGACAGCATGTTTGTGGTTTAATTAAATTGACCCTTAATAATGCTGTTTTCTTGCCCAAGTCCCTCTGACTTCTCTGGAGGCCCCAGAAAGCGCATCCTGTTTGTGTCCTGTCTGGCTGGCTTCTGAACATCCAGACAAGACACAGAGGCGGTGAATCATCATCATCCTCTTCTGCACAGTTTTTGCTTCCCGTCTCTGGAATCGGCACAAAAAAAAGAAGCTATTTTGGCTCCAGGGCGCCTGTCTGCTTCGCTGCTGGGACTCAGGTCTATTATTTGATGATTTACCTGGAGAGGAGGGATGAATAAAGCATGTTTTTTTTTAACACTTTATTTTAGTATTCTTATGAAAGCTTCTCCTGGGAGGTTTTCCTGCTGCTGGCTGCACCGTTACGTCGCGCAGCAGTTGCTGTAAACTGTGAAAATGTCAAACTTGTAGACTCGCTGTCGCCAGCAAGAGTGTGTGCGTCATTAAACTGGACCAGTCACGGCACTCGCAATAAAACGACCGTATCCATCCGCAACCAGAGAGAGAGAGAGAGAGAGAGACAAGAGACAGAGAAGGACCTCTGCGTGACTTCCAACCACGGCGTGATCCACGTAAACCTTTATTTTACAACAGAAAACTCAGGACTTCATTGCAGCGCATGATAGTTTTACAATTGCTGCGCAACACAACTGCAGCTGTTTGTGTGCATTATCATCCAATCACCGATTATAAATGAATCAATGATATTCTTGATACAAAATGGTCCAGTAATCCTATGTTTCAGTTTTGTTGGCTTTATCAAAGTTTGCTGGTAATATTCAACATATGTAGTTTTTTTTTTCTTTTTTCCGTCTTTAGAAGTAAATTACAAATGGTTAATAGTAAAGACAGTTAATGAGCGGCATTCCTGCACGAAACCCGCTAAAATAGCCCGAGAGAGAGAGCAGGTGTGATGGTAAACCCTCCACGATGAAGTGCGAGTCTCAGGTGGCACGCACGCACGTGCGCGCACACGCATTCTACAATCCTGGGACAGTTCCAGGATGTTGGTGTTGTTGGGTTGGGTTGGGGGGGGTGCGGAGGGATTCAGCTCACAGGCGCTGCGGTTCCAGCCAGGCTGACGCCGCCGAGGCTGTGTGGCGCTCCTCTCTGGCTGCTGGAGCGGCGGAGTCTCCGAGCTCCACGCAGACCTGCGTCAACGCGGCGTGGACGGGGACGCGCAGCGCCGGAACACGCTCCCAGGACTTCAAAATAAAAGTTAGCAGCATGGGGGGCGGATCAGTGATGGTTTGGGCTGCCATATGACGGCATTCCTTTGGCCTAATACTTTTGCTAGATGGGCGTGTCACTGCCAAGACTACCCGACCATTCTGAAAGACCACAGGCATGCCCCACTCCTGTTTAAACAGGGGTTGGGCAAAGAAACTGAAACACCTGAAACAGCCAATTGTTTGTCTTTGGCACCACATAAGTTGTATTTATTTGTTTTCTGCATCTATCCATGCTTACAAATACATGAACTGAATCTAAGATTATAGAATTATAATATTTGGAATCAAACACACATACAAAAACTGAAATTTCATTACATCTCTGTAATAAATATATGAAAATAAAGAATAGAATAGGTATACAAGTAGCAGAGCAACAAGTAAGTCTAAGCATGTAGAATCAACAAAGATAAGCATATTTTAAAACAGAAAGAATGTTTACCAGATTCTCCAGTAATGATTGCAGAAAAATACTTTGGAGTTAATAAAACTGCACACTGATGTTCCAAAAATGTGCAACTGAGTAGGATAATTAAAAATTAATAAATTGCATAAAACCTGAATGTGCACACAACTGCAAATATGTTATTTTAAATGGGAGGAAACAGCAGCATCCCAAACGGATCCACTGCTTTACAGGAAGTCTCAGGAGCATCTGACAGTCAAGGGGCTGATACTTTTATTCCGAAGTAGACTAACTTGGTGTTCTTCCGTTCCACTGCCCTCTTCATTCTTCAACCTAAAAACCACGCTCCTAGACACAACCCACTCCACACACACACACACACACAAACACACACACGCTCTGACCCGCAGCAGACCAAGAACCAGCACTCTGAGATGCACTTGTCATGACAGCAGAGGTGAGAAATCAACTACAAAAAAAAGTCCCGTTTGTCTGCGTTAGGATGTGTTTTGAATTCATTTCTGTATTTCATCACTTTGTTATGAGTTTGCGTCCGTGAGAGAGCGCAGTTATTAATGTTATTGCAGGATGTTCTGACAACTTTTATTCCCGATGCTGAAAGTCATTGAAATGACGTTTTATAAATATGAAACCCAAGTGATTAATTGATTAATTAACTTTATTAAAATTCTTTATTAATTACGTTGTAAGCTGTATTTTGTGTATATATATATATATATATATATATATATATATATATATATATATATATATATATATATATATATAT
>JAVLVB010000205.1:613440-633668 GCA_032876305.1 Orestias chungarensis
TCTACAGATGTGTGGTGGAGAGCGTCTTGTGCTCCAGCATCAACGTGTGGCATGGAAGCTGCTCTGCTGCAGACAGAAAGGCTCTGCAGAGGGTGGTGAAGACCGCACAGAGGATTGTTGGAGTCAGCCTCCCCAGCATCACAGACATCTACACCTCCAGATGCAGAAAGAGGGCCACCTGCATCAGGAAGGATCCTACCCACCCAGCACACTCACTTTTTGTTCTGCTCCCCTCAGGCAGGAGGCTGCGGAGCATCAAGTGTAGAACAACCCGTCTCAGAAACAGCTTCATTCCCGAAGCTGTTAGACTCTTGAACTCATCCTTAACAAACCACTGCACGGACTACAATACACGCACTTTAACACCGTATATACCTATTTTATTTATTTTACTTACTTTACTTCGATTTTATTTATTTTAATTTTATTTTATTTTTTTTACTTATTTTATCTATTTTAATATTAGCTCTTGGGTGGAATAGTACCGTGAGTACGTAATTTCGTTCCACTTCATGTACCATCATGTATGTAGAATGACAAATAAAGAATCCTTGAATCCTTGAATACATACATACATACATACATACATACATACATACATACATACATACATACATACATACATACATACATACATACATACATACATACATACATACATACATACATGCATGCATGCAATACTACATACATACATACATACATACATGCATTACTACATACACACATACATACATACATACATACATACTTACATACATACATACATATATACATACATACATACATGCAATACTACATACATACATACATACATACATACATACATGCATTACTACATACACACATACATACATACATACATACTTACATACATACATACATACATACATACATACATACATACATGCAATACTACGTACATACATACATACATACATGCATTACTACATACATACATACATACATACATACATACATACATACATACATACATAGATACATACATACATGCATTACTACATACATACATACATACATACATACATGCATTACTACATACATACATACATACATACATACATACATACATACATACATACATACATGCATTACTACATACATACATACATACATGCATTACTACACACATACATACATATATACATACATACATACATGCATTAGTACATACATACATACATACATACATACATACATACATACATACATACATACACAAATGTATAAATATACATGTTCAATGTCATATTTACATTAACTTTTAGTGGAATAAATATCATTAACAGAAAAATAGGATTTTTAACATCTAACTGTGTGTGATTTATCTGCATAATGTGTAAACAAGTTCCTGAAATAATCTTTTTGATAATATTGTAATTTACAATATTAAAATAGAATATATATATATATATATAAAACGAGTAAAAAAGGTTGGTTTATTGAATTTTCATGAAAAAGAATTTCTAAGAATTTAATGTAACTGGTAACTTGTCAAGGGTCTAACTCTACCTCTTTACCTTGTATTCTAAAAGACAAGCTGCAGCACAAATCATCAACGTGTTATGTCTACTTAAAGAAATAAGTCAAAGTAAGTTTGTGATAACAGTTTGCCAGAACAAAAGTAAAAACTTGCACAAACAGTTTTGCTTTTAAACATGTTTTAATTATTACTATTGATTATTAATAGACAACTGATGAAAAGATACAGGTATCGGTATTCAGGACAGGCTGAATGCAGCGGAGCAGCAGTGAGAGCACTTTGGTTAACCGTGCCGGAGAGTGTGGGTTTAGTTAGCACACCATCTTTATACTGCAGCACATTACTGTTTATACGCCATGATAGGAAGAAATGCAAAAACTCAGACAAATGACACGACTGCAGTACAATCTCTTAAGAAATAAAAAGTTACAATAATAAAAGGTGGTTCTGCATTGCTCCTTTTACATCAGTGACTGAAAAAAACAAAAAACTGCTGGCTGATTTTGCACAGAGTAGCATCTTTTTTGGACCTGATTATGAAACAAAATGATACTTTGTATTTTTTCGACAAATGTAGATTTGAGTGAGTGGATTTATTGAGGTGGAACAACATTAGGTAGAAATCATAGTTTTCATTTAACTGTATTTTTTTTCATTTTGACCATAATGTGACCAAAATTTCTGGATCCATATTACTTTTTTGCTTACCAACTGTTTTTTTTTTCAGATTCTTTTTTTTTTTTTTTTACAATTGTCATAAATGTACTACTAGTAAAGAAATATACTGTATTGTGAACTATCAAAATAAATAAAACTGTTATTTACAGAACATAGAAACAATACTTCATCACTACAGTTTTTATTCTAGGAATAGGCTACTGTATGTCTGTCATGCGTTCATTGGAATAAATGAAGTCATGAATGAGGTTTACAGGGCTTAAATAGATCCTCCTCCGTCTTTTAACTGCTTTGCACGAATGCTGCTGGTTTTTTATCTTTTCTGCCATTTTCTTTAGTATGTTGAACTGTAGAAAGACTGTAATATCTTTGTGTAAGTAGGCACCCCTTAACACTTATCAATACACACTTAAAAACAATTTTGACCACAACATTCATACCTTTCTGAAATGTTGGAATAGACGTACATCTCAATAAATTAGAATAATAAAAAGTGAATTTATCCCATTAAAAAATTCAAATGCTGAAACTCATATATTATAGATATATTACAAACGGATTGATACATTGAAATACCTGTTTAATATGCGTGCTATGGTTGTCCAACCGACAGCAAATGATGCAAAACATATAAAATAAAAGAAGCTGGCTTTCTAATGCTTGGAAACTCTCAATTGATATGCAAACAAGCATATTTTAGCTAATTGCAACCAGGGTGGGGTTCATTAACTATGCAAAAGAATCCCTCACCAAGCATTGAATGCTTATAGTGTAAAGTGGCTACATGAACCGGCTGTCAAAAAAAAAAAAAAAAAAAAATTATGGGTCTCATGTTATTTTGAAATTACCTCTGACATAATTTTAGGATTTCAACCCCTGTAAGCCACTGTAATCAACATTATCTAAAATATACACCTAAGATTTTCAGTCGTGTTAATAATCTGGTATATATGAGTTTCACTGCTTTGAAAAAAAGGTTGCTGAAATAAATGAACTTTTCAGTAATATTCCAATTTTAAGAGATGCAGGTGAATATTAATGAATTACATCTGTGGTGTTGGTTGGAAATACAGATGAATGAAGCATCAGCGGAGAGTCGATTGAGTTAATGAGTGTGTTTCAGATGTTTGCTACAAGCGTTCGAATGCCGTTGTGTCTTCTGTGTTAGGATGACGTGACTATAGCAGGTAAAAAGAATTGATAAAATGCACCATTAACATCTTTGTAACGTGTAAACCAAATGTTAGGTAAAGGCCGTGTGGAGCAGAGGTGTAGAACAAGTCTTTCAACATTTCCACAAGATCTACTTCTTGCAGCTCTGACTCCTGTGTTACCAAGACTATCTCAGCCTACTTTAACATATTCTATCTCTACACACTTTTCCATTGTTTTCATTCACCCAAACTCTTTAGGATAAGGACTTTTTTTCCCTCTATGAAAAAGAGAGACGCATATACAAAAAAAGCTGTAAAGTCATGATAAAATAAGGTTCAATAAAACATGAACATTGGTCATTGTTCTCATATTGCCATATTGAGCTGTTCCAGCGTTAGGAAGTTTCCATGTTTGGCCCGGATCATCACCGAAAGGCGAACAGTTCTGCCCTTTCTTGCTCCTTGAGCTCGACATGTGCTCCGATGAGAAAATGTTCAAAAGAAATAAAAGCAAGTCCACCTTCTTGTACCCCCTCCCTCAATCTCTCCTCTTGAATTGGATAGATGGATTCAGGGGATTTCAAGCTCCTCTGTCAACTGTCCTTTCTCCACAGTTTTCTGCAATGATCCCACAGTCAGGTGTGGGATACGTCTCCTTTTCCTCCTCTTCCTACTCCTCTATATGGGAGGAGCTGGATGAGGATTTGCTCCTTGCTTCTACTCCTCCTCCCCTCAATCTAACTGCTAAAAAGGTGAGCTAGGGGAGCAGACAGTGCTGACTGAGCTGATGGAGACATCATCAGAGTCCGACAGGAGGCTTGGATCCGAGGAGGAGACGGAGCAAGTGTCAGGGGTCGGAGAGGGAGGATCTGTGGGCAGGCCAGGTAGGTAACTCGGAGGCTCCGGCCGGCGTACACTTGCTGTCATTTCTGCGTTCACGGTCTGAATCGTCTGCAAAGGCGACAGCTTCACATTCGGGTGGCGTCCTCGTCTGAGAACCTTCCCCTCCTTATCAAGAGGGGTGGCCTGTCAGAGGGAAACAAAACATCATGATCTAATCCGACATATGTGACCCTGTAAGTTGGACAAACGAGCTTTGCGGAACATGCTTGTCAGAAATTGATGGCTTTTTAGGTGGACAGTCACAAGAGGAACCATTAAGTAAAATACTCTAAAGCTTTGCTAGGGTTCAAAAACAGTTCTAAGTAAAAAAAAAAAAAGAAGTTAATATATTTGGTAACAACAATTGTTACAGTAAGTAGGGAGAGTAGGAAGAGATTTGTGATGAGACAGAAAGATGGAAAGATATCCAGACACGGAAAAGAGTGTCACTCTTTTAAGTAACATAAAATCAGATACATAAATATCCATCAAAGCTGCTTATTTTGTTGCTGATTTACTCATGTGTATCGATCGCTTCTCTTGTGACGTGTATCTTAAAAAGCTATTAATCTCATGGTCAGTCAGGTAAAACCACGCAAGCAGGGGGGTGAAGCGGAAGTGCAAATTATGTGAGTTGGGCTGAGAGCAACACATTAAATACTATTAACACATTAATAAATACAAGAACAAAACCGCAGGAAACACAAACAGGGGAAAGGACAGAACAAAACAATTACTGGTATGCATTATTTTATTTCTTTTTTTTTTTTTTTCAATTAAAGATTTAGCTTTGCTCCAAGAGACACAGACAAAAAGTAAGACAACAAATCACTGTTCTGGTTAGGCACATATAAAATGTGGGTTGGGAGCGAGGGAAGGATTAAAGGCAAAAAGCAAAAAGCCAAGCACAAACAAAAAAATCATGGCGTAATTGCAGCAGAGTAGCAGCAGCAGCAGCAGTAGCCAACCAGTGGGGGAGCACTCAGCAATGGAGGGGGTCATCCATTTTACAGACACTATTTAACTCGTTTACAGTTCTTGGTTTTCATGTCTCCATGAAAACGTTTTGTACCTTATCCAGTACATAGCCGGGTGCTGGTAGAAATCCAACGACCCAGATCGCTGCATAGAAAAGCTGTCATCCAGCTGAACACAAAGAGAAACCAAACACCGGAACACGTGAGAAAGCGTGACTCAGAAAGCTGGCACTGTCTAAAGTGTCGAAGCCAATATGTGGAGAGAGAAAAAACATTTTAACAGTTTCTTATCTGTCAAACCAGATGAATATTTGGGTCTTGAGTTGCTAACTTACAGAAATGACTGACACCCCAGCATTGGTGTCGTTGACCTTTGGTCCCGTGTTGAAGTGCTTCTTTATCTTCCCTGCTACAGACAGCTGATGCTCGTTTTCACAGAGACCCTCATTCTGCAAAGAGTGAAAGATTTGTCAGTTTTTCAAAAAAAAAAAAGTAAAAGTTTAAAAAAAATTCAGCAAAACAGAAAACTGTTTTCTGGATTTCACAGAAACTAAACTTACAGTAACCCAAGGATGCTCCAGCACCTGCAGGGCAGTGTATCTCTGGTCCACTTCCACCTCCAGCATGGACCGGATCAGATCCTGCAGAAACAAGTAGGCAATGTTAAGTTTGTTTCTATGAAGCACATCATATCACTCTACATCATTGTGAACATGGAGGATGCCTACCATTGCAGTCTCTGACACATTGTCCCAGTATGGAAGAGGAAATTCAACTTGCCCCATCAGTATCTGATCAAAAAGGGCTTCTTGATCCTCACTGCTCCTGTAAAGATGTTTATGTTATAAATTAGTCAATTAAAGGAATAAAATAGCTCTCTGATATAAAATCACAGCTATAGTGACTCTTCCAGCTGTTAAGAGTATAGAGACATCAAGTGGCAGAAAAATGTAACTGCAAAAACACAAATGAACCCTCAAAAATTAACATCCTAATGCTAAATGTGAATATTTCCCATCTCCCAGTACATAGGTGGTATTTTGAAGCTATCAAACTTAAATACAGTACACATAAGAATAGTATTTTAAAATTCTGTCAATCACAGCAATATTATAAAGAGCAATAATTTGATCAAGCGTACCCTCTAAAGGGTGGGAAACCACACAGCAGAATGTAGGTGATAACTCCAGCTGCCCAGATGTCCACCTTAAGGCCATACCTGTTTAGAGATAAAGCAAAGAATTAGAATGAGAATCGCTGCAGATTTGATCTGAAGATATTGAAATCATTTTGCTCTCATCATCGAGTATGTGTACTTCATGCACGCAGAGTCAACCGTGCTCCTACCCTGTCTCTGCAATAATTTCAGGTGCTACATATGTTGGGGTCCCGCAGACAGTGTAGAGGGGTCCATCAACCATGGTTGCCAAACCAAAGTCTCCAAGCTTTAGACTTTTGCTGCCATCTGCATGTTCATACACCTAAATGCATACATTTAAAAGAGAAAATAAAATTTAAATGAAAGCCTATGCAGCTAATATATCTTATCTGCAGCAGATGTAAAAGTTATGCAAAGGCTATTGTTAAAAAACTATAGTACCACCAATAAACTTGAACTGGGAACAGAGCAATTAAAGGAATATCAGACAAAAGATTTTAATAGTAAAATAAAGGAGTATAAAAAGCTAAAATGCCCTAAATGTTAAATGGAATCTTTTAATCCTGTAATATAAACTGCAGCTCATAACTGTGTATTTATGACCAAAGAGAATGGCTTTAGCATTTACCGATTTCAATTCTGTGGTTATTAGATTTCATGGTAAAATGTGAAAAGATAAAAGATATGATTTAACTGTTAATCCCCCTTTTCAGCATAGAAGCTCAATTGTACAGGATTTTCTTTTTTCTAGGCATGTTGCTTATATATTTTGATCCGTTTAGATATTTTATTTCCTGTGGACCATCATTTGTGGTAGAAGCAGAAAGAATCGATAGTTTCAGCACCATTTAACACAGATACTTAAACAATATGAACCGCTCAAAATCTTGAAATGACACCTTACTTCAGAAAAATTTAACTGTCCCAGTATAATGCTGAGGTTTTAAAAAGAAAAATGTCAATAGTAGGCTAAAGGCACAAATGAGTATTACTTCACTTGCTTATGTTTTATTAATAAATATTAACTCACCAGCAGGTTTTCTGGTTTGATGTCTCTGTGAACGATGTTGAGGCTGTGGAGGTATTTGATGGCATTGGCCAGATTGTAGAGCATCCCACTGGCATCCCTCTCCGTGTATCGGTTGGCAGAGGTGATGGCGTCAAACAGATCTCCCCCCTGCGGACGAGTCACGTGAGTTATCAGCACCGAGACCATACTGTAATTGGAGATTATCTGGCATTTTTCAGACACCAACATAAGTTGACTGATTCATTTCCAACTTTTTGCTAGTATTTGTATCTGCATGAAGTCAGCTTTGTTAATACACAGGGTATTTTCTGTTAGTCTGGAAGGGCAATTTATGCCCTTATTTATCAGCTTGTTTAAAACCATGTCTTAAACATTTGCATTTTTCTAGTAATTATTTCTGTGAATTCCTCCGTTCATCCTTTCTCTCAGGCTTTGACATATTTTTCGCCTTTCCAACCCTCCCCCTTTTCTTCTTTTTGTCATGCTTTCTGAGTCTTTTTGTCTGTTCGTTTGAACTAAATGGAAGAGAGCAGTAAAATAGGGGGGGAAGGTTTTCTGTCATCAAGCCCGGTCTCAGACTTTAATTGTATGTAGCACAAGAAAATGCCAGATATGTAGGTTGTCAGGGTTTAGCCTCCATAGTTTAAATGTAAGATGATAAACAACCCTGCTCAAGTATTGAAAATGTATGCTTAGGAAATGACCCCCCAGAGAAACATAGAGAAAATGATAGATGTTAGGTGAGAACATTTCTTTAATAATTAAACACTCTGAAAAGTGTGGAGTGCATTCCTGTGCAGCTCCCCCCCACAATTTTTAAGGGCTTGTCCTAATGCAAAATGAACCTCCACCCCCAGTCTCAAGTCTTTTGCAGCTTCCCTGGATTGATCTGCATGGCTTACAGTGACTATGGTGTATGATGAGTAAATCCTCCTCCAGCATTATTTGTCTCTCTCTCTCTCGCTCTCTCGGTCCTCGTGGTCCTGGCAGTGACTATGTTCCACCTCATTCATCCACCGCCTCCTCTCCATCCTCCTCCCTCTTTTGGATATGGTAACAAGTACGCACATTTCTCCCACAGACTGGCTCACATCTATATCCTGTAGTACTCCACTCGACAGCACGAACAGATGGATCGCATTCTTGGCTGTTGAATTATGCACAAACATTTCTTGACTCTGAGAGCACGAGGGAGAATGAAGAATGCGAGCACAAGGGTGCCTGGAGCCAGGGAGAGTTTCTCTCCATCTTACGCTGCGTGACTTCGTCATTTGTCACGCTGCTTGATTGCTACGCTTCTGTCTCTGTCGTCATCTCTGCTGCTACGCTCAAGACATTAATCAACATCATGTCTAATACAGTTTACACTAAACACTTCGTTTGGCAACAGCATAAAGTGCGTTTCAAAAACTATTTGTGCTGTTAAACCATTTTCAAATGTACTTTGAGTTAAAAATCCACTACAATCCAATCAGTAAATATCTTGATTATGTGTCAAATTTAATCTTGTTATAAAAGCTTTTTTTCTGGCTAAGCTTTATGAGTTTGATAAAGATCATTATAGAGAAAACAGCATCAAGAAAACCAAGGAAGAACGTAGAAAGGCCAGGAGTACAGTTAAAAAGAAATTTAAAGCAAATTGTTCAATCCATCATTTAAAGGGTAATGGGCTCAGATCAAGGAGACCATTAATGTGCAAAGTAACTCTGGAGGAGCTCCTGAGGTCCACGGATCAGAGAAACATTTGACAAGACAGCTTTAAGTTGTGCACTTTAGGAAATATGGAAGACCGGTAAAGAGAAGTTTGTCGTCGTAAACATGTAATTTAGGCAATAAAAGCAGATATGTGGTAGATGAGACCAACACACCATCCCCAATGGCGGTAGCAGCAATCATGCTGGGAATTTGTGGTCTTTGTTTTAGCACTACTCAAGAGACGGCGAGGGTTAAATGAAAGATGGATAGAGTTAAATACAGAACCCAGGAAGAAAACGTTGTAGAAGCTGCGGCATAGAAATATGCTAGCATGGCATAGCCTTTAAGCCAAGACTTAATCCAAGATAGAAGAAGTACCAATGACATAGATTCTCTCCCAAGCGACAGCATCCCTGAGCTATGGCTGTTTTGCAAAAACGAGTCAGAAAAATCGTAGAATGCAGATGAATGCCAGACTTTTCAGTTTTTTTTTTAAGTTGAAAAACATAGAAATATGTATCCTCTACCTTGCATTTCCCAATTATGGACTGCTTTGCATTGACCTATCACTAATAACCCAAATTAGCTCCACTTATGTTTAGGGGTTAAGCATAGAAATATAAAAAAGCTTTAAAAACACAGCCTCAACAAAGCACTGCATTAATAATAATATGAAATAAAATGTACCTTCACCAGTTCCATGACCAAGTAAAGTTCATTATAAGTGTCCACCTCCTCAATGAGTAAAACGATGTTTGGATGCTTGACCCTGCGGAGGATTGCCACCTCATTTTGTATCATGTGCTCCTTGTAACAAATAAAAGAGAATTGAACAACTTAGTAAAATACTTGCAAGAGCAAAAGGATATGCATTTAATCACACAGGCTCAACAAAATCCAGATGAGTGACGCTTATTAAATAAGTTAAATCACAGTCCGTGCAAGATGCTTTTTATAAGAACGCTCTATTTTTTTCTATGAATTGAGCTCAACAGAAGAAATCACAGTCCAGCCTCATTACGGTTTTTCTGCTTCACTGAACAAAGTTTAAATTCAACGGCTGCTTTGGGAGTCTCATTTCGCTAGCATTTGTTTACCTTGCCTCTGCATTTGCCCTTGTTGATGATCTTCAGAGCATACTCCCTTCTCGTGGAGAGCTCCACGCATTCTCGCACGACTGCAAAGTTCCCGTCGCCCAGCATCCGCCCCACTCTGTAGCGGCCCGATATGTAGGACGGCACAGCAGGAACCTCCTCCTGGAGAATCTCAGCTTTAGGGGGAGAAATGCAAAGTGTTTGACTCGGTCTACAACACATACCACTTCATGCTGCATTTAAAATTAAAATTCCCAGATAGTTACAGATAGATTTTTCATCCCAGCATTTAACACATTCATATGATTTCGTTGCACTTCACACTACCCTAAACGGTCTAGAAAGCGCTTTAAATTGTAATGAATTTAAGTAAATGGAAAATAAACAATTAAACAAGTAAATTGAAATATAAACATGTAATATTGGTGATTAGTTTTATATTCCCTTTACTCAAAAATACAAGTCAGTATTTTGTTTTTTCAATCTAGATATTACAAATGTGAACTGACCAACTTTTGTAAATAATAGAAAAGAGCATCAATATTTTAAGGTTGGGCATCACAGGAGGGAAGAGGTGGTGGGGAAAACTGTGTTGAGAACAGAATGTACAAATCAGAGCAACATAGAGAAGGTATAGGAGGCATCAAAGGTCAGAAACGGTGACTCATACTTCCTAATGTCATATATATATATATATATATATATATATATATATATATATATATATGACATTAGGAAGTGTCAGCCCTGTCTTTATTAAATAATAGATCAAACAATTTTGCAACATAAATGTTCCTCACCTTCAGGAATGATGTCATTGGCTTCCTCCGCTGGGCTAGAAACTTTGGCGGAAGACAGAGAGCTGGAAGAACCCTGTGACCCCTGCAAAGAGGTAGAGAGAGAACAGAAACCAGAGGGATTATTTTATTCTGTAAAATAATTTTAAATTAAACTAATAACTACTAATTTACAACGGTAACCTCTCCTGATTGCATGTGTGCGTGCTGGGATGCAGAGATTCATGTTGTCCGTTTGTTTTTCCTTTAAGCTCAATATAAATAAGTTGTTGTTTTTTTCATCCGCAGGATATTTCCCTGTGGGACAAGGATGCAAATCTAAAAAAAATCCTTTCATTTGCCACTCACTTCAAGTTTGTCACACAGGGTTTTTTTAAACCCTTAACAGTACATTTCACAAGTTAAAAGGCAGAAGACCTAATTTTTAGAGATAACAAAATCAGGATTTCCTCCAACATATAATCTTCTTTCAAAAGCCGGCAGAACTATATACACTTCGCAAATCATTGCAAACAGTAGGTTGAGGGTTAAAATACCTCATTTAAATTTGGTTTCCAAGTTTTCAGAAAAACATAGAGTTCTTTCTTTCTTTTGTCAAACGTCTGTTTGACAAAGACATTTGTGCATACTTGAAAAAAAAAGGTGCTCCAAAGGTTTTGTAAGTAATACTGCTGATTATGAGTAGCGCTTCTTTTACTGTGTCAAAGATTTTTTCATTGAAAAAAGATGACATTTGTTAGGATCCTTGCCGTCATCAGTGAGAGATGGGGAAAAAAAGCCACTGTACCTAATTGCAATCACTTTCATTCAAAAACAATTTATAGAAGTGATCTACCCTGATTCTCTGGCTGAGTTCCTGTCAGTGCATTTACTCATCTCTGTTGCTGTGACCTGAAAAACACCTATCTGTGAATGTAGCTGTGAGTCAGACTAAATTCGAGTTTATGTAATGTTTGTGTTCGGTCAGACACCCGTTCCCAGAACAAGAAAACCCACTTAATACCCGACGGCCCCGCGGTGCTTTTCATCTCCTCTTTCTGCCCTTGTGTTTTTCCTCCTCCGTATGTCCACTTCTGTTCTTGTGGCCTAATCTTACATCTATGCACGCTGTCTCGTTTCAAACTCTCTACCTCGCTCTCTCGCTTCCTGCCACAGAGGGAAACAAAATACTGTTGCTATGGAGACTGCTCACAGAGAGAGGACAGCAGCAGCTTATGAAACTTCCAGCCAGGAGACAGAAAGCCTATATGTGGCCATTTCCTGTCTGCGAGCTGGGAGGTGAGCTCAACCCTTGATAAAAACGTTGCCTGTCTTTTCTGCAGGGATGCTGGTGAGACAGATGGAGCGACAGACAGAGTCAGACAGATAGGATGAGGAGTCTGTTCTCTGTTATGTTAATCATGATTATATCATAAAACCGGCGTTCTCCCAGCTGGTTCATTTTGTTATTTCTGGCTCCAGATCTCCACACCCTAGTTTGAACGGAGTCACTCTGCTTAAAAAACACACGCTTGGCAAAAACCGTTCACATCATTTTTTGGGGAAAACTGTTCTTCAAATAATGCAGTGGAAACGATCGGGAGCTGAAAAATGAAAAGTGGATGGAGGGGAATTAGGGCAGATGACTGCATAATCGCAGAAACAGATGTGTTTAAGTCGGAAATAATGTTCTGCTCTGTGGTGGTAAAGAAAGGTTGCCGGCTGTAGAGCTGAACATTAAAAATGCAGCAAGCATTTACATAACCAACTTAGGGATATTTCCAGCTTTGTCCTCTGTGCTGCTGACTGAATCTGATTAGGGGACATATCCCGAAGCCTTGTTTCTGTCTGTGTCTCCGGCCTCAGAGTAGGGTCTTTTTCCTGCAACCTTTCTTGACTGACAGTGCCAGGCAATGATATTAGATGAGGGAATTAAAATTTGTCTTGGGTGGAAAATTGTATATGATTTAATAAAAACTGAGGAGTTGGTTTTGTTCCAGAATGACTTTATGGGCTTTAGAGGCAAACAAGAGAATAATATTACTGGACTCTAGACAGACTTTGCCTTTTTCTTTTTCTTTTTCCTCTTTTTTTCCTTTCTCAAATAAATATATCTCTTTTTATGATTCTGAACTTTAATTTGTAGAAACTTGATTTAAGACATTGGATTTTAATGATTTCCAAACAGAGTGGATCAAAACTGTGATTGATTGTGACTGCAGAGCTATTTGGCTCTGTTGATTCTAAAAAATAAATAAATAAATAACTGCAATGATAAGTACAACTATAAGACACACAAGGGGCACAAAAAGAAAGACCACAAGATGAAAATGAAACAAATTTAATGACACAAATGAAAATGAATACATTCAGGGCAAAAAAAGAGAACACAAAACAAAAACAAATGAGACGAAAAGAGTTGACAATGTGACGTGACAATCGTCATAAATGTAATTTACCCCAGAAAACTGTATGTATGCAAATGTTCTACTAATCTTATATAACTAACTAATAACTTTTTTAAATAATTTAAACAATTAATTGCATTAGTAACATCCTCAAAAAGACAAATCTACAGGTTTAACACTTCTAAAGTAGCTTCATGTGGTGCAGCCAGAGTACTTAATAACACTAACACAAACGTAACAGGAAGTGCAGTACAATACAACAAGAAGAAGAACCAATGAAAATAAAACACTCATATGGATGAATGCTAAAAGCTTTAGTGGACACTTCACAACACAGTTTCTGTCCTTCTCACACAAATAAATTTAATGAAAAATGAAGCGACACAAAAAATTAGGATGACGGACAGAGCATGCAACTCAATGGAAATTGGATATGAATAAGAAATTGTACTCTTCCAATGAGCACTTCAAATATAAAGCTGAGAGGGGACAGAAAGTAGATGGATGGATGGCTTAAGAGTGAAAGGATGGTATAGGACACATACTATGGATGAAGGTCAGCTCAGCTCATCCAAACAACAGTCTAACTGAGTGTCACTGGTTCTGCAACATGAAACTTCTGTTTCCCTCACCGCTAATTTGTCCCTGTCATTTATTTCTCTGGTTTGTATTTTTCACGCAGCCGTGACCCTGTCGGGCTTCTTTCGTACGTCTACATCCGCCTCAGATGTCTAAGCTTGATGACGGGCGCCCATGTGGCTGAATGAGCCGGCTTTTTTAAAAGGAAAATATGAAAGAGAAGCAGACTGCTCTTTGACTGGTGAACAGCCTTGAAGGGACAATGAGAAGTTTAAGCAAAAAGAAAAAAAGGGGAAATGAGGGGAGCGGATGGGTGACTTTGTAGATGCAAAGCACTTTTTAAAAAAAAAGCTCCGGCTGCCAGTGTAAAAAATAGGTCACGTTGTGCACAGAATGTGTATATCAGGCAGCAAGTGCATCGCGCTCATATGTCACCAGAGCACAAATGACAATTTTATGCATAAGAGTGTTTGTTTTTTTCTTCTTCTTTTTCTGAAGTCTGCGTGAATATGTGAATGGCTTCCAAGAGAATTTATGCACATCCTCGCATGCATGTGAATTAAAGGATAAAAGCCGCCCTGTTTGTTTATTATGCTTGAGAAAAATGGATTGTACTGAACAGAGCTGTGTGTGCAACCTAATTCACACAGCAACAGAATCTGTCAACAGATTTTGACAAGGTGAAATGGTAAAGTGAAGAAGAAGCTGAGAATACATTGTTGCCCTTGAAATTCTTTTTGGAAAGCTATTTCAAACAACAATATTTCTCTAACACGTAAAGGTATATTTTGAGGTTAAACTACATGGTAAGAGAGAGCAGGATATTCATTAGATAACAGATAGGCCGACTGAAGTAAAACAAAGCTGTTCTATTTTACCCTTTTAGAGGTTTCAGTTTTTGTCGGTCATGAAACATGCTGTGTTTGAAATTATTTTAAGTGTTCAGCGAATTTCTGAGATGACATGGTGGCCTAAAATCCTCTAGAAATACACATGAAAACGGTTGTTTTAGACATTCTAGGTACGCTAACCATACAAAACACCATTAAACATTACATTTTGACTTTTTATCTCAGAAAAAGTGCTTCCTATATTTCTACTCATAAAAAAAAGACAAAATAACCTAAAATGAGTATCTAAAGTACAAAGCTACAAAACTTAATGATTGGAATCCTTCTGTTAAACTAAAAATTACAATAAAGGAGAGTGTATGGGCATGCTGTGTTCAGCCATGTGCCTATTTCTACCGCATCTCCTGTGGATAGATTCCACAGGAGAAATGGTGGAATACTATTTCTATTTCACTATATACTATTTCACCATTTCAAATGAGTTCAGGCCTGGGACTTATCGCACTTGCTCACTGTGAGCGAGCGGGAATGGCTGCAACTGAAACTGTCACAGGGGAGAGAAGGAATCTCTACTAGGGAGCACAGGAAAGTAAGGTGCACGAAGAGAATTATAACATAATATTGCTGAAGAGTGTGAAGCGGCGAAGTAGAGGGGGAAGATAGTGGCCTGAAAGAGGCTTGTAGTCCTCCTAGTTAAGCTATTCCCAGCTCAGTATAACGAGTTAGGAATTGCAAAGCGTAATCTTTATATATAAAATAGGCTGTCAGATTGTTATGTGAAAAGTTGTTTATTTGGTGTTTTTAGTGAAGTGCGAGCAACTAGTAGTTAAATTAGGCCAGAAAATGTGTATTTCCATTTTCTCATTATGGAAATTTAGCCCACCATTTAGTCTGACATAAAGCTGTTTGCATGAGTAATAACGTGGTACTTCATCTTTAATATCACTACAAAGTAAAAGCAACTGAAACTTTACCTACCTGCTTTTTAAACTTCTGAAACAATTAGATTTTTTGCGTTAAGTAGAATTTTTCTAAACCAAAATCAGCTGTCTGAGAGACAGCACATGCTAACAGTTGTGAAAGCATAAAATGTTAACGTTTTGCAGTGACAACTGGTCTGCTGTTTATTTCCTATTGTAACTGTGAAATATCACACGAAGGAGAAAAAAAAGGAGGTCTCCAGTTGACTAACTTAGAAAAGCTCTCCTTATTTGTTTTTCACTTAGTTCAGTACTGTAGGTTAATGTAATGTATGCACGTTCCAGCTTGTTTCTCTAATGTTGACACATTTCCAGGCAAATAGCATGAGCTATGCTGCTTGGGTCACAGTAGCTGCAAACTAAATCAGCAACCATACACCCGATAGATCTTTATTGTTCTATCAAATTTTCTTATCAAATTTTGCACAAAACTAACCCTACTACGTTTTTTTTTGCCAGGCTTTGTTTTCTATGCACATCTATAGGCATCCCTGTAAGTGTTGCATGTATTTTATAGTAAAAAAGCTAGTGAGGGTTTTGTGCTTGCAAGCTATATTTGAGGTGTCAATGTGACCCAAACCCGTCATGAAAGGAAAGTAGCTTTGGTTTATTAAATAAATATTTAAAAATAAATCATTGGTTTCATTCGTGCAATGAAATACAAAGAGTCACATAATTTAAACCAAAACGACCATTCATCGCTCTTAAAATAGCAAGATTATTTTGTAATTTTAACAACAGTAAGCAAGCTTCTAGCCATTCATTAGGCAGCTAAATTAGCAAATTATGTTACACAAAAATGGAAAAGGAGAGGAAAAACGATTAGCACCTGATCTTGCAAAGACTAAAATAAATTTCCTAGCCCAGAAGAATTGCTATATTAGAAAACATAAGAAGAAAGGAACTAAAGCAATGCCATCGAAGCAGGGGCAATATCGCAATTACATAATATCTAGTATACAGTATATCAGAAAAACTTTGTTCAAGCCCAAAACTAAAGCAGGAAATGTATTATTCTGGAAATATTTTACTCATGTTTAAAAAAATAAATGTAAGGAATTGCAGTCAACTTCAGCTGCATTGCTTTTGAAAAACCGACCTTTAGCTTTATTTATACTGCTGAAACCTTCTTTTAATCGTAAGATAGCATACTCAAAGTTCTAATACATTAAGAAGGAGTTGTTGCGCAATATTCGAAGCATCTGACTGCCAATAAAGGAAATAATAAAAGCTCAATGTCCTCATTGTTAATCTTAACAGGTAAAAATTTGAGTTTAAGCACCCAACATCTGGGCCATGACATCAAGAAGTTTATTTACCATTTTCCATTTGAGTTGCATGTTCTTTCTCTGGATTGTACCCACAATCAGTTTATGCAGAGAGCGATCCTATCTCATCTCTTTCGAAAGTGTTTTAAACAATTGTCTCAGTCACTAAAACAAACCTTTACGAACAATTGAATCCATGAGCTCTTACTAGTATAAAACATTTTTCTAATTCCTTTGCAAGGCCGTACACATACAAAGTTACACAAGATCCACTCATCTAATTTTTAGATCGGTCGCTGCACAAACTGCTGACTCATAAATCCAGAGATAACTAAAAGCAAGTGTCGGGGCTGTGCGATGCAGCGCTAACACTTGCTGATAGGACTCTCCACGAGGAACAAAGGGCAATGCGTCAGCATACGTGCAAATGCGATGGACGTGTGTTTAAAGCTGTTAACACGTGTCCAAAACGTATGCCTCCGCCGCTTCCCAGAGCAGGATGAGATCACAGCTTCACTCCCCACCCTGATCTTAGATGCTAAAGGTGTTGGGATGTACTGGTTTCTCCGTTTTCAAGTGACTTTAAGATGTAGTTGGCCTATGATCAGTCACGGCTTTGTCCTTTTCCTGAGAACATAGAAGGATTATGTTACAGACTTGAACGTCTCTAACTTCCTTGTGCTGATTTTGTGTGAGATCTTGTGTGTGTGTGTCAGTGTGTGGGTGCCCCTGGGTGATCTAGTCCTACCCGGCGTCGGCTGCCCGGGCTGGTCGGGGGGCTGGGAGACTTTCCCGAATGAGGAGTGGACTGCTGGCTGGCTGGCGTCCCGTTCACTGAAGGGGGACAAAAAAGAGAGAAAAGTAGAACAGACACGAAGTGAGATGGGGGAGGACTGGCCAGAAAATAAAACACTTAATACCGGACGGGTGCTGTTTTAGGACACTTTTAGCAGCCCGCACTTTTACGCCCTCAGCTTTTCCATGCACAAGAATGAGACAGATTGGTAGGAGGAGGAGGAGTTAGGAAGCTTAGAAAAACCAAAATTATTTTTTAAGCTTCTTTTAACTGTGGTATGTTATTTTTTTTTTTACTCATACTATTTACTTAGTTATTGGCTAGAGTAAGCAAAGCTTGCCCTCATTTTTGACATACAGTTCAATGCACATGTGACCTCAGCACGGCCTCTTTTTACAGCTGCAGTTAAGCACAAAAAAAAAAGAAAAGAAAGTAATACACACAGGAGCATTATCCCGAAAAATTACAATAATCATTTCACCTAAGTCCTGCGTCAGGCAACAGAAGCCTGAGGGCATCATTATAATGGATGACACAGAACCTTGTGAGGAGCTCCATGACATTAGTATCAAATAAAAACATTTGCAATTGCACTGGCTGACATTAAAACTGTGTGGACACACACGGCTTTATGTGCTAGGATTCTCTGCACACACCTAATGTAGAGCCTACCAATGCTAATGCTGATGAAAGATGATGAAAACAGAGAATAGCAGGGGAAATGTGGGTTATTTGCAATCAACATCACCAAGCAATTTTTTATTTTTTTCTCCAACAGTTCTTGTATTGCTCACTGGCAAAATGCCGTTCAGGGCACGTGTTACCTGTAACACACATGTTTGGTACACTTGTCCTTCTGTAAGACTTTCACAATGTCAGAAATAAAAAAATATATATATTGTGACTATAAAATGCAGTCCAGACCAATCAAAATAGAGCCTTAAATTAGCAAAAATAATCTTAAAACAGATGCTAAACTTTTTAGCAACCAGCACTAGAGAAGGCAACAGTATTGCTGTGTTACGTCTTTCTAGAACGGAAAATAAAGCTAAAGTGATTAAAGACATTAATTTAAACTCATTACTGTAAGCACGGCAAGAAACTGGAACTACCAAAACATTACATGTTAGCCTCCACTTACAAAAAAGTCTGTCTGCTTTAAAATCAGTCATTATTAAAGGGGTCTGTTTCACAAACAGTGAAAATCAGTGAGGTTGTTTTCAGCAAGGCTCATGCCTAGAGCGCCTTTTTTCTGGGGGAAGCACAACCACACTGAAACAACGATTTCTTTCAGTTAAGCTGTCAATGACATTTCTATTAGTTGCAGGATCACCATAATTGCTTCTATCAATTAATGAACATTGATCAGCACCTTTAAGACGGCAGTAGAGATAAATGCAGCCTTGTATAGTTTTATTGGAAAGCTTACACTCCTAAACAGAAAAAGACAGAATGGCTGTTAAACACATCAACATGATATTGCCATCATATGTTGTTTTATAGAAAATCATAAGGTTTTTACTTATTTCACATCAGCCCGATGTTGCCAATGTGTTTATTTATGATTCTATTTATTTGTTTGTTTTAAGGGACATTGAATTGCATTTATTCAACTTTACTAAAGAAATAAAATTAACTATACCGTTCTACAGGCAACACTGATTCTTTAAATTCAATATTAACCTAGTTGGTATGAAAAATAAAGATATTTTAAATCAGTACCACTGGAACCTTTTCTTTATTTCTGTCTTTCTTTCTTCGGTTACATAAATCAATTTGCTTTAAGCTTTTTTTTTTTTGCTTTTTTAACGCAAACATCTTTAATCAAGAAAAGCACAAACATTACAGACAGACCCTTGCCCCCACCCTTCCCAGGGCACCATTAATGCAAGCTGACCTTTGATTATATTGCCTGGTCAAGCATTAAAGTAAATTTTTTCACACTGGTTTGTTAGGGATTTGTCAACCTTTGCCCCAGTTTGTGACAAACACAAAAATGGAAACACAATATATCACCTTTATGAGCTAAATGTAATGTCCCACACCTGATTGTTAAAAACTGCTAAATATTGAATTTTGAAGCATTTCAGAAAAAGTTTTTTTGCATAAAATTTTGCATGTGTTGTCTGAAGAGAAACATATCTTTGTTTGTTAAATACTGGAACCCAGTGGCATTCAAGGAGGACAAAAAAATGAAATAATTAAAAAGGACTCAGCCTTAAGGGCTTTGTTTTTACTTTTCCTCACGGCTCTGAATCACTTTCAGACGATAATATGAAACCCAAGGATTGCTAAATGTAGACAGATTTTCTGAGTCAATCCTCTTGATGCAGCAGCTTCCACTTCACTAGATTTTTGGTTAATGCTGTCTATCACTTGATTCCTCATCTTAAGCCT
>JAVLVB010000205.1:645188-731082 GCA_032876305.1 Orestias chungarensis
ATGTCAAGGTTACTCAGTTTTAAAATTTTATCACATTTTATCTTGTTTTATCACATTTTATCTTGCTAAAGTAATATTGCAATTCTAGCTTGTAGAGACAGTTTCAAAGCATATTTCAACAATATACTGTAGTAACACTAGTCCTCGAACATTTCACAGCAATTGATGCAAAGGTTGTTTAATAAACCTCTGCTATCAATTGTTTTATCAGCGGAGGTTAACAAGAACTTCACAGATATATCAACTGGTGACCAGCAGATAACTTCTAGTTGGAATGGGGTTTACTGGTGACCAGCCATTAAACCGCATTAATTTGACTTTTTGAGATTAGTGAGCACATCATGTTAAAGTGCTAACGGCTAGTTAGTTAGTTGAATAGTTAGTTTGTTAGTGCCCCAGAGCCTGAATAGTTGTCCATATTTCCTATATTTCAATACAGCTGAATACAACCCCAACATCGTCTGATACAAACCTTACATTAAATAGTGAAAAATACCTAAAAGCTTTTCAGTATGATGCCACTCTGCCTGCATTTACACGGTCAAAAGAAGGGCCGGAAAGCTGCCACTTTACTTGTGTAAGATTTTGGAGGAAAAAATATTCAACCAAATATTTATGCATCCTGTTTACATCTCGACACTTTTCACATATCGTCTCAAGTGATAAAAATGGGTTGTTAATATTTTTCACTCTATTAAAAGGTTTTGCAACCGAAGTTATCCACAAAGGTACTTGCGTAAAACAGTCCTGGTAAAATGTTTTGTAAAAATTTGAAAACCCCTAAGCAGATAATATTCTTTACTATATATTTACAATTTCCTTTGCTCAGCAAGCATGGTATAAAAAGCACATTTTCTGTAAATTGTAAAATTACAAATGGTTGTAAAAAAAAAAAACATGACAGCACCCTCCACACCTTTTGACAACTCTGCTGAAGATGTGGGAAGACAAAGATGAAAGAAAGGGACTCTGCACATTCAAAAGCCAGTTTAGCAGTGCTGTCCTCTTCAAGATTAACCTTCAGACACACAAAAGGACCGTTGGAGCTGCCGCTTCCTTTTCTAAAGGAGAGACTGAGGTGGCAGAATGCAAGCGGTTTCAAGAAAGTATATGGCTGCATTTAATCAACTTAGATAATATCAAAAATATGAAATCAAATTGATAAGATGCTATTTATTGCAATGTATTATCTTTATTTTTGTCTTATTTTACGTAGTCATATCATGAGGGAGGGGGCGATACTAAATCTACTGCTTGATTAAAATAATTATTGTCTCATGTGGTTTTGCTCATGATTCTTGTAATAGTGTTGAAATCAAATAAATAAACAGTATTTACCTGCTTTGCTTTTTTTCACACCAACATTTTTCACAAGTTTTTTATTGGACAAAGTTACGGAAGCAAATAAAAAGTGCTATTTTTAAATTATGGTTTCACTTATGAAGAGAAATTAGCCAACATGGCAAACATTATTGTTCGCTTTAGAACAGAACATGTCCTGCAGCATTAAATGGGCTAAACGTTGTCCCATATCAACAATTCATAACCAAATAAAACAGAAGGCTGCCAAAACAAGGCTTATCCACAAACAGTTAATACCCAGAAGCAACACTAAGCTGCTTTAAAAAGTAATAATCAAAAGCTGTTAAGACATGCAAAATGATCCGATGCTGAGGTAGTTACTTCTGTCCCTCCAAAAAAATATTTAATTTAAAAATAAAGTTAAATATAAGTAAAAATGGTGAATAATAAAAAATGCTATGCAACCTAATATGAACAGGTTCTGCAGACTTTACGTTATTTGTTTTTACTTTTATTCCGAATTGCTTTGGGGGACGTCAATTAAAACATTTAGTAGAAACAGCAAACGTGGTTGATAACCTGCAAAAGCGACTCAGTTGTTCAGAAGTCGTCGATAAATTCCTCAAGACAGTGGTAAAAACTATTCACACAGCCATTTAAAATGTACACTGACAGCCAGTAAGTCAACTGAGTACCAAATCCTGATTACTAGCACCTTTACATTTTGGAAAATGAAAGTACAAATATATTTAGAACAAACATAAGAAACACCCTTTAGGGTAAAGCTGTGCACAACAGTTTCACCTGAGTGAAACTATTTAATCTGGAGGACATATTTTGGTTAGAATGAGAAAGTAAAGCATAACATTGTTAGGTCTTGACTGTAATGACTCAACCATTAAGAGGAGGACTGTTTTAGAGAGAATGACTAATAAACATTGATAACTATGGTTTATTTTGAATGAGATTAGATAAGCAAATGATGATGTTATAAAACAGCAGAGAACTCCATGGAACCATTTGAGGCATTTCAAAAAACCTTTTGCAATTGCTCGGAAGGAGAAAAAACCTTGCAACCGTGATGTGTTCAAACGGCGAAATGTTGAGGAGTCATAAAAAATTCTAAGGTGATCAGAGAACAACGGCAAAGCATTTTTGTTTGTTTGTTTTGCATAAAAAAATATGTGAAAGCAGCACAAAAGCAAGTCTAATTCTAAGATAATTTTACGGCATTATCCTTGGTTTTCCTGTTATACACCACATTTGTACATTAAATGCATCATATTCACGAATTCAGAGTTAAAATTATTTTAAAGGCCACAAAAAACTCTGCTTAAGACATTTAAAATGCTAGGTCCAGCCTTGCTTGGCTGCATGTGAGTCTTTCTCATGAGAAAAGAAGGTCACCTAAGGAAGACTGGCTAATGGATTCATGTAAGTATTATGTTTTGCAAATGCAAGGAAGAAAATGGTGAGCAGAGATAGGGAGAAAAAAAACTGGAAGGGGTGGAGGTTAGGATTGTATTCAATGAATAAAGGGACACAAATGAAACAAATGGACAAAATAACGTTTGAAGAAAAGCCAGCACGAACTGATTCATGTGGGACAAAGGTGGGAGCAGAGGAGAGTAGGAATACAGATGAGCACTAAATGGCAACAGAAATAAAGGCAGACAGCAAATCACAAATGGGTGAAGCAAGTACAGAGAGTGTCCTCAGTGGGATGTGGCGGGAAGATGGAATGAAAGGGAACAGGGCTGTAAGAGGTTGTCCCAGACCAGGACCCAATAGAAGGAATAAGAAAAAAAAGCATCCAGATGCAACATCAATATTATTTATTTGGTAAACTGAAGCATTAGATGGCAGTCCTTCAGGAAAGCAAAAGACAGTCAAACCAGATCGATTTTACATCAGGTTCATTAATCACAGAAGTCACATCCCATGGTAAATGTTAGTATTTAAGGGAGTTGTTTCCCATTATTTGCTAGTGGCAATGCAGTTCCACAGAGAATATTGGGTTAGATTATACTAATCAGTTTATGCTTCTCTGTAATTATAGCTTGTTCTTCATTTATTTAAATCAACAGACCCTGAAAGGATTCAGATAACTGCCTTTTTATGTGAGTGGATATTTTTTTCCCCGCCATTGTTTCCCATTGTAAATGGATGACTCCAATGCTGATAAGAATGCACATAATGTATAGAGAGAAACGTGCAGCAAATCACCTTGTGGTGTAGCAATTAAAAAGGAAAATGACTTTTGAAAATGCTACAAAAGGATAGATAATTAATAATCTTTCAATATATCCAATCTGCTTTGCACAAGGCATTTAGTGTCTTGCAAAACCCTTCATTAACCTTAAATATACTGAAATTCTTCTGTTTTGGTTGGATTTAATGTGGCAAACTAGAAATATATCATTGTGAATTTTAAAATGAAAGAGAAATGATAGAGGATTTTAAACTTGGGTTGATCTGTCACTTCGAATTAAAATAAAATGTAAAAAAAAGTTAAAAGCATAAAACCAATGCAAAGCCCTGCATACAAATAATAAAATAATCCCCCAGGATTGTTGCCCAAGTAGTATAATTTTGAGGTTTTCAATACCAGGAGGAAACAAAGAAAACTTTTGTAGAGCACCTTTTCCCTTACCACTCTCATCCAACATCAGGTCGTCATGGTAGCGGAACTTTTCTGGTCCACATGCCACAAAAATATCCTCATCACCGAAGAAGTCCTGCAGACATGCCACCTAGAAATAAAACATACAAACACATGTTAGTTTTAAACACTGTGTAACACTAAGCTCCACGCTGCTCACACACAATGTGTGTAACGGCAGCTTTCTGTTATTAAAAGTGTTTACGCAAAGAGGGGTCAGAACTCAGAGAAGCGGCTTTGACAGCAAAAAAAAAAAGACTTCTTATTCAGACTGTCGTAATTCCTTCAAGCAATAACTGGACTTCTCCTTTTATTCATTTATTTGTTGCACTTTGGGCGGAGCAAGCAAATTACCAAAGCTATAGCAGAAGGAAAAAGATACACCCCAGGTGATTTGCGCTTGTTGTTTTTGCACGCCTGCGGAGTCTCTGAGCTGTAGCTCTTTGCTGTTTATCACCCGGTTGGTAACTATAATAAGACTTCGCTCGGTTGCAATTTACTGGTGCACAGCAGTGTGTAAACCAGACACCCAGATTAGGACAAGTGGAGGTTCTCTTCCGAGAATAGTTTCATTTTATGAACAGAAAAAATAAATTAGATTGTAAGTAAACAAAATGGATTTCCAGAAGAAATTACATAAAGATGATTAAATCACTGTCTAATAAGAACACAGCTGCCTCAATGCACATTTGACTCAGTCTTAATGAGTTACTCTCTCTCTTTGAAAGATTCAATACTGTGTGGTTAATCCCACCTGACAGAATTAACTCAAAAAAAAAAATGTCACAGGTACCTTTTCTGGAAAGAAGGGTCTATTAATTTAGCATATAATGAATAAATATACTGTAAACACTCAGTTGATCATTACTAAATTGGTTTTATTTTTTTCCATTACTAGATTTGTTCTTATGCCCTAATTGAAAAGTTAAAATGAGAGAAGTCAATCTGAAGGGGGCAAATAGTGGGAAGGGGAAAATAATCTGATCTGAACTCTTAATGATTTATTGAACCAAGTTAATTACAAACTACAGCTCAACAATCACATTTAAGCCCCAAGCCACCGATGTTCAAAATAATATCCCATGCTTTGGCGACATTACAGTCGGAAACATGGGTGTCTGGTTTACATGTGTAAACCAGACACCCAGATTAGGAATAGGTGGAGGTTCTCTTCCGAGAATAGTTTCATTTTATGAACAGAAAAAATTAATTAGATTGTAAGTTAACAAAATGGATTTCCAGAAGAAATTATATAAAGATGATTAAATCACTGTCTAATAAGGACACAGCTGCCTCAATGCACATTTGACTCAGTCTTAATGAGTTACTCTCTCTCTTTGACATATTCCATACTGTGTGGTTAATCCCACCTGACAGAATTAACTCAAACAAAAAAGTCACAGGTACCTTTTCTGGAAAGAAGGGTCTATTAATGTAGCATATAATGAATAGATATACTGTAAACACTCAGTTGATCAATACTAGATTGGTTTTATTTTTTTCCATTTCTAGATTTGTTCTTATGCCCTAATTGAAAAGTTAAAATGAGAGAAGTCAATCTGAAGGGGGCAAATAGTGGGAAGGGGAAAAGAATCTGATCTGAACTCTTAATGATTTATTGAACCAAGTTAATTACACACTACAGGTCAACAATCACATTTGAGCCCCAAGCCACCGATGTTCAAAATAATATCCCATGCTTTGGCAACATTACAGTCGGAAACATGAGATGACAACAGTTCATCCACCATGGCGAATATCTCACCACAGAACCTATTAGGAGCTATTAGAGTTTAGGCTGCTCTGATGCGGAGCACCGCCTGGAGAAAACACATAAACACAAAGTAACGGTTATTGCATTTTCAAAGTAATTAATATCTAAGAATCTATTTAGATTCCCATCAGCCCCCAGCATCAGTGCCAAACTATTGAATAAACAGGAAAAAAGGTCCTGTTTAGAAAATGCTTGATAAGATGTGAGCATGAGAATATAGGGAGATTTTGTCTGTCTGCCGAGCGTGGAATATTTCCCTATAAGTTTTTAAATCTGCCCCGTGGTTGTATTTCCTAGTTGGTTCATGCATTCAGCAACAGGCAGAAAGAGGATAAGTGCTTCAGCCCAAGCAAAGATGAAAGGAAATTACACTCTACTTTCATAAAAGATTGCATATTGCTTTGTGTCCTGATGTCCCCTGACAGCGCTCTCATGATTTCAGGGGCGAGCATCTGCACTTTGCAAAAAACATGAAAATGATACCAACACTCACGCCCGGAACATTTCACAAATCTGCTGGGACTGATGAAAAACGTTCTTACAGCAATGCTTGCCAAGCAATAGGTTATATTATTTTAGCTTTTTATTGTTGTTCACTGAGTTATAGCCTTTCTTTCAAGCCAGACAACAGAAAATTAAGAGCATGCTGACCGTCAGATTAGGGGTTTCTTTAGATTATACACATAGATGAATATATCATGCTTTAAGTATATACGTTTTTACCCATCACTTTGCCAAGATAAGATAAGAATCAAACAAAATTATTTAGTCAAAACTGCCTGACAAGATGAAGAAGCTAATAGATCTCAAAAACCTACAGATTGTGTCCGGATTTAAAGAAATTCAAGAACAGAATCAAAGTCACTGATATCAGTCTGGATATCAGTCTGGAACAACACCAAACCACTCTGGACATCCTTTACCTTGGTTAAAACAAGGAATAGTGCTTAATCTTCCTTATCCTAAATTACTTTAAAACCACATTAACATGTTAAAGGGAGCCTTGATCAACATCTAAGGCACAACAGGCCTCTTTTGTCTCAGACAGGGCAAAATATTTAAAGGAAGGGTTCACTGGAGAATCTCGGTTTTCTATATTCTCTATATTTAATCTCACTATATTTCAAATTTTACAATAATCTCTATATTTCTCTGTATGTCAAAGACATTGTGACAATGTCCCCTCAAATTCAGGGAAAATATTCTGTAACTGATTAAACAAAAGAAAAACATTTTGATTCAACTCTATTAGAGGCATTCAACTCAACATTTCAGAAAAAACAAAAAAACATCATGTTTATAGTCAAACATTTCGGTTTCATTTCTGGGGCTGCTTTGCTACTTTAGCCATCAGATCATGATATTGAACTAATGATAACATAGTCTGTGAAACATGGATATATTGTTAATGAGAGCAAGTTTTAATCTGAATGACTCAAAAATAAATTACGGTTTGGAGGACCCTTGTTAAAATCCAGATTAAAGTCTGATTGATTTGCTGCAGTTCGACCATAATCTGGCTGCTCATTAAAAACCCTTTAATACAGATGATTGAGGAAAGAATAGAGTGACAAAATTTCTCCACAACAATGTAGAGCATGGTGGATGTTTCCTAATGGATAAATTGTTTTTAGGTTTAGGGTGTATTGAATCTTTTCATGAGGCTTGATTTGTTTGGATAGCTGTTTTTTTTCTTTGGTTATTTTTCCCGTTTTTTTTTTTTTTTTTTATCAGATCTCTTAGTGCCATTTCCGAGAAACACAGAGTATAAGCAAAAAAAAATATTAGGTATATGCTAGAGAGAATCCTTCCTTGAAGTGAAAGAAATTGTTCCATCAAAAATAATATTTTAGTAAATTGTCTAATTGTATCATCTTTTGCACATGATTCAAAATGTTTTTTAGAGGAAAAAAAAACTGTTGTTTGACTGTTTGTCATTTGAATAGCATAGTAAGGAAGAAGCATGAAAAGTTCCTGTTGGTTTAAAAAGGTGCATTTAGGATAAATTAACAAAATAGCTTTATTGACATGTTTAAATTCCCTTTTTATTTTATTTTATCCATATTAAATAAATGGTTTCAAGTTGTTTGTACAACAAACTGTCAGCAGAAGTCCACTGATATAAAACAGCATTGAGTTAAGTGCCGATCACGCTACTAAAAAATAACTACTACCAGATTAAATCAGTGAAACATTTGAGCACTAATGACATAATTTACTCCACATGATATATTTAATAATTTCCCTGAAAGAAGAAAAAAATATAAATAATAGATTAACAATATAAAGAGGAGTTTAGAATAAGTAGAAAAGTGCATAAAAGATCAGCAATGTATGGTGGGCTCTGTATAGTGCTGAGTAGAACAAAAGCACTAACTGCAAGTCACTGAGAATGTGTATAAAAATATGGTTATGGCTGTAAAATCCTTTGGGCATCGATGCATGCAGGGCCATGTGCCACTTTAGTGCACAATGTGCAGGCAGAGATAAAAGAGTCCAATCATTCATATTTTATCTACTCTGAGTATTTGTCACAACACATATGCCATTCACAAAAATCCCCACATGAATGCTTTGCATGTCTTGGTTATACAGAAACCCTTATGCAATGATTCCTTTTTTTAAATAGCTGCTTTCAGAAGAAAGCAATGCATTAAGGAGGGCAGAGTGAAAAAAAACTATTATAAAATAGAGGGAGAAATCAAATATTCAAGTCCCCAGTGTTCAACCGAAAGCAACTACAGGGCGAGGAGAAAGTAAACACAACGGGGGAGGAATCTGTTTCTGACTGCAGCTCTGAGTGACTCAAGGGCTAGATGACAAAACAAGCTGCTTTGATGTATATGCTTTTCAGCTCTGACAGAGAACCAGTGTAGTTGAACATGTGCCACTTTTAGAAACAAGGACATGATGAAACAAACAGAACGAAAACAGAGGGATAATCGTGTGGAGAGGGGTAATTTCATAACCACTTTTATAACCAGTCTCCTTCCCAACCTTGTCTACTGCACACATGACTGACTCCATTGTTTACACTCTATAAATGTATTGAAATGGCTACAATAAATCAAATACATTAAAACTTAGAACCAAAGAGAAGATAGGAAGAGTGATATTGCAAAATTTTAGTCATCACCTTTAAGAAATGTCATATGAATAATGTTTCTCAGCATGCGTTTTTTGTAATAACAGTGTGCCACCTAGTGGTCAAATCACAAAATCTCTACCCTGTTTATTTTCTCCTCAGTTTCCTTTTTTTTTTTTTTCAGCACCAAAATTAAAAACAAATCTGTTATATATCACTAAATGGTTAGATACTGATTTTATTTAGCTGTTTGAGCATCTCCTTAAAATTTTTCAGGCAAAATAGCAAAAATAATTACCCCAACTGGAGATTAATAGTTACACCACATGGAGGCACTACTTAATAACTATATAACTATAGCAACAAAAAATAAAAAACACAATGAAAAGAACTGTTGAGTAATTGGGCTTAATTTCTGGTATTTTGTGCCCATTTTACACCAGGTTGGAAAGTATCTAACACTGTCTTCACACAATGAACATTTGGAATCTGCTAAAAGAAGGTGGAAAGGAGGTATAAATATTAAACAGACTCACTATAATCAAGATGCAGAACCCTTGTTTGAGCAAAAGCAGATGAAAGACTAAGTCAGCACCACCTATTTGGCTGTGTTTTATAGAAAATGTGTTTCAAGCGGCAAGTAATAAAAAAGAAAGAGCCATAAGAAAATCTTCCAATTTATTCTTTGCCATAAAATGAATGACTACATGTCGACCTGAACAAACTATCCCCAGTGGGAGATGTAATAGTGGAAGCATCTCATAGTCTGGGGATGCCTTTCTTTGATAGAGTGATGAAAATGGGTCCAGGTTAATTTTGAATTGGATGAAGCAAAAACACATGTTTAAGAGTAAGGCGGAGGTTTGCCTTTCAGCAAGCATAATGATTAGGTTGACAGTATGTATATTCTATAATTTTGTTGCTGCAACATTCACATATAGCCATCTGAGCCACCAATACATCTGGATCTATCAGCCTTAAGACAGGTAGTCCTGCTCATTTGCAGTTCCTGCAAATCAGCCGCTAAGAACAAATGATTAGTGACAGCGCTTCTCGTTCTGCACATTTACATTAGCTATTCTGGTCTTCCGTGTCATATGTCAGGTCTTACTCAAGGACTCATCCCCCAGCGCCTTGGGTTTTCAGTGAGAGCTTCTGGTGGCCTAACAATGGCACTGTAAAAGGAAATGAACCAGAAATGAATACAGCTAAAACAAAAACTGTAAGTGAACACATGAAAAAAAATTAAAAATAGGAATTGTATTGTGAGAGGATTTGTTTCTGATTTAAAAATACCACACCTGTGATTGTACACCTGTTTTATTTAGGCTTAAAGCTATTCCTGCAGTGTTTATTTGTTTCATTTGCAACCATTTTTCACTTAATAGTTTTTTAATATTTTTCTTATTGGAGAAATAGTTTAATTAAAACACAGTTTTGGCAAAATTCCTGTATACTCCCTTTGAAACAGAATCGAACAGGCTGCTGCAAAGCCACAACTCAACTACAAATGTTCTTCCAACACAATAGACTTACAGTGTTTACAAAGAGGACACAGTGAGGGCAGCGTAATCCATCCCACAGAAATACCACAGTTCGGAGGGATGAGCTGTTACTGTGTTCTGCCAAAGGAGCTTAGATCAGAGCTCTCCATGGTACTGGAATCAATGTGGCAAGTTAGAAGGTGACATGACATGCTGCTCTTAAACATATATCCACCTTTCTATCATCATTACTGCCTTTTTTATAGTATAAGAAAGTTTATAACTCTTTTCATATCCCTTGTGTATAAAATATGGATTAGGGACAAGATCCTGTAACCTTAGAAATGAACATCGGCTAAAACTCAACTTCTCAAGAGGTAGGATGAGAAAACAAACCATTCCTGAAGCTAAATTCACACATCATTGCTGTTTAATTAGGAGAGCCTATTCTCACCAGATGCGTACTGGGAAATGAGAAATAAGGAGGTTCATGGTGATGAAGAGCAACAAAGACAACCACAAAGAAAACAGAAAACATCATCAGGAGCAGTGACTTGAGGCCATTTAACTGTGTTCCCCTCAAACCAGTAGATGCCTGCCAGGCTGGCTGAACTGTTGCTTAACACCTTATGTAACCACTTCTGTTAACCACATAGAGGAACATACAAGTTTCTGATGAAGCTGTGAATCTGTATCTTTATTAGATTTGACAGCTTCTCCCCACCCTCCACGTGTCAAAAAACATCTTTTGGCAGCTCGGATAAAAAATGAAAAATAAATCTCAACTACTTTTTAAGAAAATGTAGAATGGATGTGACCTCCTTTTATACTTGTAGCAAGTACTTTTGTTGTCATTGGTACAGAAAATGGCTCGCTTTCTCAACCTACTTGAATGTCCCCCCTAACAACTTCTATTGTCTATCAAAAATCATACTGTCCATCTCCCAAAATATATGAAGCAAATAGTATTATCAATGAAATCATAAGTGAGTGTGAGAAAAATGCATTAAACACATTGTGTTAGTGGGTATATTATTGCCAAAGGAGGCAGAGTATACTGAAAATAGAATGCAACATGACTGGACTTCATGAAAGGCTGCATTCTTTTATTTTGACACCCCTGAGATTCACATTCCTCGCCACCAGCTCATGAGATCTGTTGAACTATCATTATTGTCTCTATGAGACAATAATGATCAACAGGGCCATGAAAACAGTAGAAAGTTTATGCCTCAAATACTACAGAGAAAAAAGCACTATTTTTAAACAAGACATTTATATATGTGTAAAGAACTATGATTGCCAAATATTATAAAGCTTATGAAAAAATGCTTAAAAAGTAATTTAAGCCTTAAAGAAATATATTCATACAGTAGATAGTCAGAGTATGTTTGTAAGAGTGTGATGAAGTGGACTAAGTTGTCGATTGCGTGTGTAAAATTTGGCAACATTTTTGCAGACTGATTAGAGTATTTTTTTTAAATGGTCTTTGCCTTTAACAGTTTGTTGTGTTTTCTTTAAAAGCGATGCTTCTTTGTAATATTTTTTGTGAAGTTGTGATGAAAATGATTGTAAAATTAGGATTTTACTATAAATGATAATGATTCAATAGATTCAAAACCTATCACCCCACCATGTTAAAATATTATCATCTATAAAATTTATGTATAATCATTTTTCATCCCTGAAATGTAGTCAATAGTTTAATAGTAGTTTTCAAATTTTAATGCAACAGACTAAAATACGTTTTGCTGTTATATAAAACCAGTTCTAATGTTAGGTAGTCAAGCTATTGTTGTGGTAAAGAGACTGCAGTTAACTGCTTAAAATAGAAAGGGTATTATACCTTGTAGCCAACCGTAGTTTTAAAACAGTGTAGATCAAATATGTCCATGGCTATACTAATTGTATAAATCTTTAATTTTAGGTGGGATAAACAGAATTATTCAGTTCAGTCTGACAGCCCAGAAATGTAAGACCTGCTCTCTGTATGACAAATGGCATAGAGCTGGAGAACATTTTCTACATTACAAATACACACAGACACTGTGTGTGTATGTGTGAGAGTCTGGGCTTTTGATGTGACTGAGCTCTCCACAGTCTGCCTGTGCTACAAACGTCTGCCATTGATCCTAACTTGGCACCAAATCCTTTGACTGTACAACCAGGGCTTCAATCTGCTACAGTGACTCTTCACAGGCAAACAGGGAAAAGCAAAAGCTCAGTCAGTGAATCAGAAATATAGGCAGTCATGGAGTCAACTTCATGGAAACAAAGATGCTTTAAATAACTTGTTTACTAAAAAAAGAAACAGTACACAAATAAGAATGTTCCTAAAGCAAATTAACTAACCACTCATCAACATTGTTAACTTGGAGGAGTGCTATTGCATTGCATATTATATGTTCACACACGAAAATACCTACACACACCCATCACAAACATACACTGTGGAAGGCCGTGACTCAGCAGATCGGAAAAAGCAAATGCACTTTTCCCACTTCCACAAAGAAAAGCAGTGATAGCATCACATCATCAAGCCTTTAACATGGAGGACTAAAAGCACATAAATGCTCAGACATGGGCGTAAGATGGTTCTGAGGTATTTCTGACATGCCCAGCGTGTCAATTACATAAAGAATGCTGAAAAATCTGACAACATAATTGTTACCAAAAAGAAATAAATATGATGCACGTACAACTGATAGACATGGCAAAATAACATTTAAAAATGTTTCCATATGAGATTAAAGAAGCAGGATGTAAAGAGAGCAAAGGGAAAAACTGCATGGCTTTGCCAGCAAGGAGAGAATGGTGCCAGCAATGCATTTGAGGAAGTGTGAGCTGCACTGCAGTTTGTGAACAAGTTGCTCTTCCTTATTCATCTGCCAACTGCACTTAAACTGGGTCATTTCATGAGCAGGAAAAAGCATTGCAGAACTGATGGAGTGGACTGCTTCAACCACGTAAAGAACTTTCACGTTAGAAATACTCAAGGAATTATTATTTTGATTCAGGCTCTCGGACTGATTCATTTAACAATTGTAACATTTTTTTGTCTTGTGCAAATTCCTAAATAAACTTCAAAATATTTGCTAAATAAAGGGGCTATCCAGAAATATAGAAATATACAATTATAAACATTTTAAAAAGATAATGAACTGGTGCATTCAGCAAAAGAAACAACAGGTTTGATCCTTTGTAGTGGTTTAGTCAAATCCCAGACCTTAGCCCAATAGGGAATGTGTAATTTGAAGGTTTTTAACAGCTGGTCCCCAACCTGACAGAGCTTGAACAGTTTAGTAAGTAAGTAAGTAAACTTTATATCCTTCGTCAGAGACGACAGGTCGTAACGTGCTTTACAGCAAAGGAATATAACTGTGATTAAAACAGTATAAGAATCAGTGAACCAATTTTAGCTAAAAGGCAGTCAGAATAAAGGTCTTTTGAAACTTTTTTTAAAGAGTCAGTGAAGACGGAGCAGCGCAGTGATAGCATGATGAATGGAGTAAAACTGATATTTCCACAGGTGCGAGTCTGACTGAGATCTATTCACACATATTTTGTGCTGTGACTACCGCCTAAAGTGCATTTTCTAGGTACATTTTTATGCATCTACATATTTTAACAGTTTTTTTATTTCGTATTTTTATCATTTTGTCAAATGCAGGTTTCCGTTTGACTTTAATAGGTTTCTTTGTAAATGTTTTTTTATAGACTCTCCCTCCTTTTTTATAGGCCTTGTATTCACATTTGCGTGAATCAACTTTTAATTTTAAATATTCATCAACCACATACACATTTTTAGGCAGCAATCTAAATAAATTAAGCGAAAGTTCTGTGTACCACTAAACAGAGCTAATAGGTATTAATACACCAGCCACATCCATGTCCTAATCCACTTAAAGGTCACCTATGGTCATGATCAGTCTGTGCAGTCCGCAACACACCGTTGTGCAACTGTGATTTGTCAAAAGCATGTAACCAGTTCCTTAGCAACTAGATTAAATTGTCTTAAAAAAATGAAACCTAGCAAAACAAGGACTGGGCTGGGAAATGTCAGGTTGTGCAAAAACAAAAAGGAAGGGACAAATCTAAACAGGATCAATTTGATATTGAACGCGGAATCTGATATAGGCTCCTGAAACAAGATTCTCGTGTTACAGGTAGATATCCACATGATCACAGGGGAGTAAGAGCTCAGAGGAGAGAGGAGAGTGCAGAGTATCAGATACTCACAGATACTTGCTTCCATTGTGTTAAACAGAGAACAGCTAAACTCATACCCCTTAAACTTGTTGATTCTTATAACGTTACATCCACAGACGGGTAGTTTGTTGGGATTCGATGTGATGAACCAACACAAAGTTACCCATAATCTAAAGCACAAAGAAAATAATTATAAATAACATTTAATTTGTGATATTTTATATATTCTATCTTAACCACATCTGTACTTTTAGGAAACGCCATTCCCAACAATTAAAACCATGAGCCTTTCATGGTATATCTTAGCCTCAAGTATCGACAAACTGGCAGTTTTGCCCATTCTTCTTCGAGATATACATATAATCCAGACTGATTGAACAGAAGATGTCCATTTTAGCTTTTGTTTTATATTAGAATTTATTATCTTACAAGGTTTAAGGAGTATCAATACTTGCGTAAGGCACTACTAAATATGTAATCAAACAACATGTACGAAAGACATCAATATTTTAAACCAATATAGTAAATGTAGCCTAAATCTGAATACAGTCATACTATTATGCCATAAACCTATTTTCTCTCTAAACAGTCCTAAGAGCAAAGAATGACAAATAGCACTGTCATAATGAGTGCATATGAAATAATATTAAAAAATGTCAAGGGTACCTAAAGAATGCACAACAGCTGAATTTGAACATTTACCAACATGCAAACCTGACACTCTCTGTTTCTGGCCTCATTACAAGGTTAATGAAAGTAAGAGGCTCAAGCTTCTTTTGCATATCTGCTGGGACTCAACATTACTGGCTGCCAGGCCCAGAAACCTACTTTTTACAGCAAGCTCACTGACTGACGAGGTTCAGCTTGGACATGAAATCCACTCATTAAGAAAAGCCTTCTCATACATAGGCTGTATCTACGCAAACACGTATTTCATTTAATTTTAAAGCAATCTTATCTTTACATACAAAATAGTTTAGTTTATAATATTCAGAAGTAGGAATTCTAATAAATTACATATAAAGACGTTCTCAAACAGTTAATTCATCTATTCATTTGCTGCGATTTATTTCGTCTCCAAAACTCCATCTGACCAGCTTTCTGAATTGCATAAAGTATTAACGAGAGGCCAGACATAGAGCGAAAGATAAAAATGAAGAGTTGCTTCTGTATTCAGCCGAGCCTCACCAATTTAGCTGTGAGCATGTTACCATGCCTACATCCCAGATCAATACCATGTCTAAAAATAGCATCCCACAACAGCCTCAATTCAAATCCCAGAGGGACGAACAGAGCAACAGTAGCACTTATTGTGTAATCTCTAAGAAAACTGCTCGTTAGTGGGGTATTATGCAAATGTGGCGAGTTTAATCCCCAACAGAGTGTTTCTCAAGGAAAACCTGATCCTCGGATTTCATTGTCTGATACTGGAATCTAATTGGAGTGAGGACCCTGCTGAGTTAAAACTGGAACATTAAACAGACAGAGATGAACTGGCATGAAAATAAGAAATCGATCATTGAGCATGAAAAGATCCTAGAGCAAAGAGAGCTATCATGAGCATGACTCACTAATTTGTCATTAAGTACAGGATTCTTGTCATACAAAATGAAATGTCAGGATGCCCTTGATGTCAAACTCAATCTGTTTCAAAAATAATGCTGCTGTCAGTGGGAAGAGGAGCACAGTGTCATTGCATTCAGTAACTTTGAGCTTCACCTAAAGCGTGCGAGACAGAGAAAATGGGGGCACACAGAAAAAAAGAAGGAAAAAAAACAGATAAGGCATGAGGCAGGTGATATGAATGCAAACAGAAATTTGAAAGTACAAGACAACAACAAGCTGGAAGAGTCAATGTGTTCCGGTTTTGCTCATGAATAGACACAAACAGCAACATGTGCTTGAGAGAGTTCCTATTTGACACAAAACAGCTGCAGTGCAGTCCCGGTTCTCATTTTAGCAATGCAGTAAAGAAAATGTGAAAGTAGAAGCTGTATATGTGGGTAGACTTTTTTGCACTCATTCATTTTTGCGTTTAGAGACAATTCTCTGCCCCACAATGCTGTGGCGTGGCTGGGATTCCATTCATGGATTTCATTCAACATTACCTCCCGTTGACCCCTGCGTCACATTTTCTGTTCACGGTTCTGACTGTAAAGTGGAAATATTCATGTAACTGGAAGACAGCCATTAAAACAACTGTACCTTGTTTTAGTTTTTACCCCTAATAACAGCAGTAAACTTGTGACTCCACCAAAACTGAACTAAAAACACCATGAAGGGGAAAATATGAAAGACAGTTTTGCCTAAATACATTTAATGGACTTCTCCTTTGCTTCTAATTTCATCCAGTACAGTCTGACAATCATGAAGGTGTATCACCTTAATTTTTCCACCCGTTTCATTATTTTGCTTTTATTTTTTTTACAAAATTTCCTGTTGAGCTCAATGCCACACAGTTCTCTCACCATAAACACCAGCCCACCACATCATCTGGGCTTTATTAATTTTTTAAACATGTTCTACAGAAACCACAGGATCACCTCTACACAGCAGGCCCGGACTGGCCACAGGGAGAACCTTGAGTATTCCCGAAGCGGCTTAATATTGGCCTGCTGGAGGGAAAGATGATTGGTTCATTTCAATTAAGACCCGCCCCAAAGGTCCGTATCAACCACACATGTGTGGAGGAAGGGCGTGGCGTCTGTCTGGTGCTGGCAGCTCGCGCAATCAGCGAGCGGTGCAAGAAGTGAGGAGAAGCGACTCGGGGCAAAAAGGAGAAAGGCGCTGGAGGAAGGTGCGGCCAAATGCAGAAAAGTTACGAATTTATCTATTCAGCACCCCTCCTTAAAATTATGTATCCTTAAAATATTATTTTAAGGATACATAATTTTTTTAATTTAATAATATATTTGTACCAACTAATCCGGAGATAACTAATCTTGAAACAAAGGGTACATCTGTGGGGACATATGGGATTCAAATGCAAGACATACTTTGGTTTTAACTGTATATTTATAGACCACACACCACAAGAAAAGAAATCCAAATTTCCAACCAAATTGCGAACCAGAGTCCCTTAGCAAAAGGAACATAGAAAGGAAATAAAGTGTATGCACAGAGGTATTACACAAATTACACAAATATTTTTGATTTTATCTTGACCTTCATGTCAGCAAAGCCGATTCCTGAGAAAGTTGTCTTAAAATTAAAATAGGTGGCTGGTTAAGAGGGAACTATAGGCTGTTACATGTATAGGTTATTCTTAAAGTTTCCTGTTAACGGTAGGTTTTTTCTCCCCACTGTTGCTACATGCATGCTCAGTATGAGGAACTGCTGTAAATCAACGACAACGCAAGCTACCATTTCGGCGTGCTGATTCCAGAGGAGTGAAGGCTGCAAGACAATTATTCTGGGTTTTGTCTCTGGTGGATTTCTTTAAATTGAAAACTTTTTAAAACTGATTTCTTTATGATTTAATGAAATAATTTCCTTTTAAAGTGCCTTGAGACGACTGGGTTCAAACATATCTGCTGATCTAACCAATACAATTGAAGCACTGCAGGGCTGTGTGCTTGGATCATTTCGAAACACACATGAATAATCCTCTTCGCTTCACCTAAATTAAATTAACCCATAAGAATTTTATGGTTTCCGATTATACAACAGAGCTTAAATCTAACATAACCAAATAGCTGATAAACAGCCGCCCTCACCCCAGAAAACCACTGTTATTTTCAAGTTTATGTTGGACAGCTACTCCTGCTTCTTTAAACAAGTATCTTACAACCAATTTTAATTTATTGCTCTGCCCGTTTTGCCAACATGATGAGTGTAATAAACCATAACAAACTGACAAACACTGCTGGTAATTAAGACTTCCTTTTGGGTCACAATTTTAATACAGGATTTCAACAACCCCTTTAGAGATGATCTAGTCTAACTGCTTTGTGACTCTTGGATAAGAAAAGTTCTGTAAACTTAATTTCCCCAAGGGAAAATAACGTCAAAGTTAACTGGTAACTGTAAATGGTAAATCTCACTAAGAAACATTTGTTAGTAAGAGATACCTTATAGTAAATGTTTTCAATGTAGACAGCATAAGGAATATCAAAGGTAATGCAAGCAAGTCCTTATTTAACCTGCAAGGTTTCTTACCATTTTGCCCTCCAATGTGTAAATCTTCTTCACCACCCCAGAGTCGAGCTTGATGGCATCAGTAATATCAGTTAGAACCTGCTCGTAAGAGTGGGCTGTCTTCTTATTCAGCAAGATCCTTACGGCTTTGCGGGGCTTAACCCCGCCCCGAACCACGGTCACCAGCTTCGGACGGATGAAGTCCTTGCCTTCGCGGGCCTCGGGGTTACTAGCTTTGGCACAGCTCAACGACGGAGGCCCACGTGTTGAACAGGACGAGGCCTTAACATTAACTGACCAGTTGGGGTTTACGTTTTTTGTGTAATCCAGCTTTTTGTAGGCCTCAATAGAGCTGCAGACATAGCTTTCACCTGTTGAAAAAAGACAAACATTTGCAAAAATAAAGAAAAAGAAAGATGGAAAAGAGAGTTTTATACTAACAATTTCAAGCTCTTTGTCATTCACTTCTCAAGGTGTTCAAGCAGTGGCATAGGTACAAGAGAGTATAACTAACCGGATATAACTAATCTTGAAATTTACCTAATCTACCTAATTTACCTAATCTATACCTTGTAAAATACAACTGCCAGTGCGTAAAGCAGCTGACAAAACAAACACTATTGGAACACATAGGGAGTATAATTACCTAAGTAAAGAGCAGAACTTCAAAATGCTAGTGTCATATGAAATAGAAATGTAAAAACTCCCATTGTCACTACTTTAGTGTATGCTTCAAAATAATGAGACATTGTTGCGACACAAAGACCTAGATTTTGTTTTAAACTGTTATTTTAGACTAAACTTTCGTTTTTGTGTAATTACTGTAAAACAGCCGGCATCTCAGTCGATGTCCTGTCACTTTAGCCTCACGGAAGTGTTTATCAGGAAAGGGAGCCGGGGAGAGATAACGTTACAGGGAGGCTCACCGGTAACGAAGAGGTGGTTCCTTAAGAAGGGGGAGGTGAGATGTTTTAGATCGTTTTGTGTAAAAATGATTCTAAAATAGATTCAGAGCCAACATAGGCAAACTAAGCCAGTACTGCTTTGGGTCCCTGAGGAAGAGCCCTCAATTTAACACTTAATTTAACAACTTCAGAAGTTGTTTGCTTTGTTGTTGTTCTTGTTTTTAGTTTATAAAGAACATCTAAATTTGTTTAAATTGTTTTTGACATAGCATATTTATAATAATTATACTTTTTTATGATTAGAAATAAATGAAAGTGACATTTAAGACAATTTTCAGTGATGAACAAGTGAACTATGTATAAAATGTTAAATATACATTAATTATTAATAATGGTATTTAATAATGCTAAGAATTCATCATTTCCATGTCTGGTTTCAATCTCATCATTGTTTTTTTGGGGTTTCTGTTTGGTAATCTAACTTTTTAAACAGTTAAAAACAACGACAACAACACAAAACAAGCTCTTGTGGCATCCGAAGAAGATCTTTCTAGCAGTGTGCTGCTTATCTTTATTGTGTTTAGGAACAGATCCCAAAACTCTCAGGTTTATGTGGACATATATATCAATTGTAATGTAATGAGCATGACATAAACCTGCATGGAAAGAGCACCAAAACTGACTCTAGTCTCCTAAAACGGACACGTTTTGTAATAGATTTACATTAAGGCTGTGTTGGTTGATGGGGCCCTTAAACATAAATTATAAATAAAAAATTGGAGCAATCAAACCACCTCACCTTCCAACAGCTGGTCCAGAGCAGTAATCTTCCTGCCGTCCAGCGTGTAGATGGTCCGGACCCCCTGCGGCAGGTTGACGTTGTCGGACAAAGAGCGTGTCAGGTCGGCCAGCAGCGCGTCGAACGTGCGGAACCTGTCCACGGAGACGGCGTACACGATCCCGTTGAAGTAGCGGTCCCCGTTGCGGTAGAAGCGAACTTTCTTGGCTCTCTTCTCGGTGCTCAGGGTCTTCAGCGTCCTGGCCCGGTACAGGCTACAGTGGGCGCTGTGCGTGGGGCTGGACACGCCGTTCATGCCGGCGCCGGTGCGGCCGCGCCGCTGAGCCTTGTCTCGCTCGTCGAAATGCTCCATCTCCATCCCGCTGTTTAAACTGACGGGCACCGCCGTACTGTCTGGGTTATGGGGAGGGTGGGGGGGAGGGGGGTGGGGGACAAAATAGAGGAGAGGTGGGAAAGTTTTTATGTTCTCCTATAAATAAATAATAAATAAAATTAAAAAAACAAGACAAACAAAAGAGGAGAAGGAACGAAGTGAGCAGCTGTCTCCAAATAATCCCCTAATGACGGATTAAGTGCTGATAAATAGGGAGCGCTTCGTGACGTCCATCCCCCCTCAGTCCGAGCTTGGATGAAGAGCGACTGGTCACGATTTAACTTAATATTAATAAACACTCAAAAGCAGGACGAGCCTCAGCCGACATCCTATGATTATAACAAGCGTGATCTGAGGAAAACAGACACATGGCTTCCTGTTTACTCCAGCTTGATGCGTTCTGTGATCAGGAGGAAAGTGAAATTGCAGATTGGTGACACTTTTGCGCATTTTTGACAGACTTACTTACCAAGGCGAGCGATGAGCGCTTCTGTCACGCTGAGCTCCAGTCTGGACTGATGATGATGCGGGACGCGAAGGAATACCCTGGAGTTCAGTGGGGTGGTCGCAGTTTGGGATGGTGGAAATCTCCTTTGTTGTCCAATTGATGGGCAAAACGCGTATATGTGTGTGTGTGTGTGTGTGTGTGTGTGTGTGTGTGTGTGTGTGTGTGTGTGTGTGTGTGTGTGTGTGTGTGTGTGTGTGTGTGTGTGTGTGTGTATAATCAAGAGGCGGCGACTGGGAGTAGAACATTTTCTGGGTAGCAGCTGCCTACCCTCCCATTCTCTCTTGCAGCCACTTTCTCTCCTGCTCACTCCCACATCTTCACGTCACTCAGTCGTGATTTCCATTCCCCCTCCTGCAAACCCACGCTTCACACTCGTGGAGTGGATGCCATTGATCGTGCCCCCCCCCCCCCCTCGTCAGCTCTGATCTGCCTTAAATTCAGTTGGGAAGATTGATAAGATAATAAAACCATAAAAAATTGAAACTAAGAAACTCCATTAATTGAAAATAGTGGAGTTAGTGAGAAAGTAATACAAAATGCAGTTTCTAATGATAGTCTGATTTATAAAGTGAACAAGGCTTTCAAATCCAACCTGACCATATGTGGACAAAATAATTGGCCCATAACTAAATATGGTTGTGGGATCTTTGGCAACAACTGTTATCGAGGGTGTGGAATAGCAGTCAGTCAATGAATCTTGGCCCATTCTTTTGGAGAAACTATTCCACCTAATTTTACTGAACGATTTTAACCAAGCATACCTTGTTTAAGAACATAACACAGTATCTCAATCAGCTTTATGACGTCACTCCAAAACTTCAATATAGTTCCTTACTAAACTGAGGTTTGGAAAAGAACACAAATGCAGACAGCCTACTTCATGTTGTCAGACAGGTTCTGTTTGGTCTGGATTTAATCAAGACTGGATGTAGTTAGTAAAACTAAACTCAGTTTTCCTAAAAGATGTGGGTTTCCATCTCCTCCGATCATGGTCTGCAATCAAGTTTATATTATTCTCATTTGCTCTGCTATGCATTCAGAGTCATTTCATAGCTTTGCTAATCTAAATTTAAATGTATCTCTTTGGCAGGCAGACAGAGCCAAATTTTTTTGAAAGCTTTGGTGTGAGTTGATAACCAGTGTTCCTTCTTTGCCTGATCATGACCAAATCTAGTTTCCTGACCTCCCTGCATTGCCTTGGACACTGCTTCTAGTTTCACCGCCATGTTTAGCCCCACAATCTGTAAGTCAGGTTCTGCTTCCCAGGGTATTACCCCTCGCCTGCTCTAGGTTGTCACCAGAACTACGTTCTCCAGCTTGAGTTTAAACCACCTCAACATCATCATATTCCAGTCAGTCACTTGCGTATACTCACTACGCTGTCAATCCTTTTGCTTAAGGTATTGTCCCCCCATTCTTAACCCACGATAAAAAAAACACAACCCATATAAACACATCAGCATTTGAATTTTCTGATGTGCTCAAAGACTAAGAATGACAGTCAAATGAACAAGCATATTCGGGAAAATGCTGATTAAAAAATATTCCTACGTTAGTAGCAAAAGTAGTTGTGCTGTTGGAATCTTGCCTCAATTGAAATATTTTATAAATTATCATACATTATTTTTAAGTAAAAAATCCAGCATTTACCTGTCCAAACAACTAATTTTTAATTATTAATGTATTGTGTAGATATGTAAATCCATATCTTGTCTGCTATATGTGGATTGTTTGTTTATCTCTGTGTGACATGGTTCCCATATAAAATGGTTGGATGTGACAGCATGTCATTGCTTTAACAGCTTAGAGAGCTGAGAGGACATACATGTCCAATCTTGTTCTGATGCGGGAGAAAAAGTTTCATGAGCAGAAAAAGAAAGAAGCCACTGACCTACATCAAAGCCTCCAGAAATCAGCCCATTTATTTTATTCCGATGTACATCCTGATGAACCACACAGTCTGGCAATAGATTACTTTCTGCCAAAAGGCTGAGCATTGCACTTAGTCTCTCATTAGAAAACCTCTTCAAACAACTGACATCTGAAGTTGAGATATATTAATTTGTACACTCTTACTTATGGGCACGTCTGTATATGCAAAAAAATACTGACTGTACATTTATTGACATATAATTAAGTTATATTCCTGGAGTTTCTTTATCATACGACCATTTTTCTGAATATTTTGATAAATTTTTTTGTTGCTGTGACTGTGACGGAATGTTTGAACCCTTCACAGTCTTCTTTCTTTTAGCGACACACTATCAGTAAGCCAGTGTGCATCACAAATTGAGGACCTACAAGGTCTAAATTAATCCTGAGGAAGCAGGGCGCACACAGCATGGAAGGCTTTGCCATTAAACGAGTCAGAGACAAAGTGTTATTGATAAAGCAGTTTTCAATGTTGGGTTTTGTGATAACACATAGGGTTGCAGAATAATGCTACATTTTTTCTGCATCAACATTTGGAAAGGAGACTTTCACAAAAACACTGTCCTTTTTATAAAATCACATACCCTATAAAAAAGTTTTAATGTTAAGTGTTTGGTAAAACAGAAGACTTTCCAGCAACCCAACAAAGAAAACTTTCAACCCCAACTGTAAATTAGATTTATTGGCAAATTTGTAACATATAACAGACACAGTTTAACATGTAAATATACTATTACTACTAATATTAGATTGAATTTATTCTTACTGAAGATTAAATCCCACCAACTACTGCAGCCCTAATTTTATTCAACATAGAGAATAAGGTTCGTCATCTGACAACACCAGCTGTAACCAATGAAGGGTTCCATTAGCAGCATTAGGTGTGCTTGAGACCAGGACATTTTAAAGACCTAGAATGTTTCAAAAACGTTTCACAGCATGTTATACAGGTAGATTAGTCAAGAGAGATGCCTGAAACATTTACACATCAAATCCCTGGTTGGTACAAATCCCAGAAATTACACTATAGGTGACAAAGGCCTTAAATATTCCTAAATATGGAGTTGAAAGTCAAAGGAAAAGTGATTAGAATATCTGAATGCAGGAGAAGGAGGAAATTAACAGGTGACATTCTTTAGCCACAGGTTAGCAGTCAGAAATCTCCTAAAACCGACAGCTAAAGACCCACAGCTAGACTGGTAATAGCCACAAGTAATACAGTTTATACAGTAAGGCTAACACTAAAGGGATGCATTGCTGTACCCTGATAAATATACGAACACTGACAAAAAAGCACCAAAAAAAGTCTGCTCCAATTTGCTTACAATCTTATAAATAGGTCGAACATATTTTGGGATTCTATGCGGAAGAACTATAAATAAAGACGGCTGGTTATCGGGCCTGTAGACAGTTGTGTGTCTGGAGGAAGAGAGAAGGAATGAAGACTTTGGCTGAAGTAGCATTCAGTTGTGTATGAGTGATGATGTGGGACAGCTTTGTTTTATTTGGCCCTAAAAATTTGTGTGAAGGATGAGAGCGATTAAATCAGGTTTCAGGAAATCCTGTGAGAAAATGTGATGCTACCTTTGAGAGACGTGAGGCTTGGATGTCTCGGCACCTCTAAGCAGGGGAAAATTCCTGCCGTATCTCAAAGCCCATTGAGACTTGGTATATTCTGGAGGAAACTGGTCACCCAACTTGAATTATAAGTAAAATCTTAACTGGAATTTAAAAAAAGGTACTTCCAGCATGCATTTCAAAACTAGGAGGGCTTGATTTGTGAGTAGTGAGCAAAATGCTGCCCTTTGCTGTTGTCTGGAACATTAAAAAGACATAAGGTAGAGCTACTATTTATTAAACATGCTTGTTGTGAGGAGGTTGAATAATTTTGTCATGGCCCTAGTCACTGAAAGTGCAATATTGTGTTTTTTTAAATAAATTTACTTGTTGTGAACAGCTGCTAGTTTTTATTTTGATATTTAACTTCATTTTTAGTGTGTGTGTGAACAGATGAAACAAGTTTTATCAATTTGTAAGAAGCAATTTCCATCACACCCTATAAAAAAACGTACATATTTTTCCACGTCTCAAAGCTCAGTACATCTTTACAAAAAAAAAGAACATAACAAAATAGTAAATATAATCTGGTATAAAGTGTTATTTAGACTTGACATCTCTGGTTATTTACTTATTTATGTTAGAAAATTGAACTAAAGTAATTATTAGTATGTTTAGACCATTGCTGTAACATTCCAATGTGAGAACTGAAATGATCCCATACATATCTTTTTAAAGAAAAAGTTGTGAAAACTGCTACTGGCAGTTTTAACGCAACTTCTTCTCACACTGATAGTTCTGTTTTTTTCTTTTTTTTTTGTCTTAACACCCACATGTATAAAGATAGTCAGTGGGAAGGATGGGGGTGACTGCTTCCTCTGTGTTTCAGCTCCACATCCGACTGATTGGTGGATGCTGTGCTGCTTACGTAATGTGTGTTGTAGGTGGTGTTTCAAAAAATAAATAAATACTGCACGAAAAATGTGAAACTCAGCAGGCCTCTGACACATGGCAGCCCAACTCATCTGTTTCAAAGCTGATAATACTCACATTTCACCAAGTTTTCTGCCTAAAAGGCAATCAGATTAGAGCAGATTCTATTCAAAATGTTGTTGTTTTTTGCAGGTTTTACAAACATAGCTACAAAACTATTTCAACATTTCATTTAAAACATTATTGTTTTCTTCATTTTTTGAACAGCAATATTCACACTTCTAGTGAAAGAAATCATAATTTTGGAAACAGTAACAGAATCAAAAGTATTGCATCAGAGAATTATTAGTATATTTTAATGACTTAAACAAACAAAACAAAAAACAATAAAAACAAAACATATAACCACTACTCAAAGATTTTAAAGGGATGTAAGAATGAAGGGTCAAAGTATTATCAGCTAAAAGTAAATATATATTCATACATATAATATGTCATTAACATTTAAAAGAGGGTTTCCACACCAAAGGTTTATTTAATTTACTTCACTTAATTTAAAGGGAAAGATTGGAGAAGGAAAAATTATAATTAAAGGAGGAACCCATTGTTCTACCAATTTTAGGCCCTACAATAACCAGGGATCAAACAGGTAGGTAATGCCTTACTTTAGGTCAGAAAAGTAATAGATTCTCTCTGAACCAACTTGTTTCTGCTCTGGTCCCATCTGCTCTTTCTCCGCTTAGGATAGAAGTTGGCTTCCGGTATAGTTTCTTCTGCATTAAAGGCTCAGCACAAAAACTTTGATTCGGTTTTCTGGATGCTTCTTTTGCTCCTCTGTTTGAGTTCAGAATTAAGGTGGTGACAAAACGTACAAAAAGTAATCCTGCCACAGGTGTATAAAATTTAAGAAGGTAAAATGTACATACCATTTTTGAGTTAAGTCTCAGTGGTGGAACAGGTTTGCCAAAAGTGTACCGGGTTTAATTCTTAGCACAGACTACTGGTTTCATTATCCACTGCCATACTTTCTTTCATGCTACCAATGAATCATAGCAACTAGGGCAGAAATCTTGATAGATAGAAAAATTACAGACCTTCAACTAGTCAAACATAGTTACTTCTAAAACACTAGCTAACATACAGCACTTGATGAAAGCAGTTTGTGCTCTAGGTTATTGTGTTTTAACTAGCAGAATAAGATTGCTCCTATCCTGATGAAAGCCTTTTGCAAATGCCAGGGTGAAAAGTCCATATATGTGTACAAGAAATATTTGATTAGAAAAGGTTCATATACCTATGACCATATTTATATGAGTGCCTTATTTATTATGTAATCATCCTTCAAGAAAATGAATAATAGCCCAAACAAAAAGAAAGCTTGCAATGGTAATCACCCCCAATATAAGAATCTTGCGGATATCCATGGTAGCAGATTTAGATTAGGGATTGTGTTTCAGCCGGTGCCTGTGGGTGGGTAACCTGGTTTCCCTTTGGGATTTCTTTATTTCTCTCTGTGTTGTTGAATCACCAGATCCTCCTCCTCCATTCACACATTCTCTTAATCTCTCCTCTGTTCTTTTGTTGGAACCAGCGAGTGATTTCCTACAGATGTCTTTTCCTCTGTGTGCCCAAAAAGAAAAACACATGGAGACAAATAATGCAATGCTAATAAACACCTGCCATGGTAAATTATCCCTGTTTAGCAGAACCACAACAGCAGATGTCTGCTCATATCTTAATCTGATTCTGTACATTTGATTTAGTAACTTTTTAAAATACAAAACGTAAAAGTGTGACCGACTGAAATCAGTTAAGTCTTAATCAAGACAAGATACAGTGAATAATCACTGGTAGTAAATGAACCAACATTAAGAAATTATGTGAATTTAGTTGATCAGCTGTAGAACGTTACAAACCTGATCTGTTTGCTCTCAGGGGGCCCCTGTCGCTGATTGGTGTACTGCCGTCTTTGCAGTCCATGGACAGAAGACAACTGCCGGCAGTAAATATATTTAGACATGTTTATGCCAACTAAATACATTTTTAATACAGCAGAAAGAAGAAAGAGTGATATATTTTGTCTCTAGAGAGAGGTTCAATTAGCAGGTTGCAAATGGAAAAAAATACTCTTTTCAGAAATGGTAGATTCAATTTTAATTGGTTGGTTTCCTGGCAAGGAGACAGCATGTAAGTCTATGCAATTTTATAAGGATCCAAGTCATTCAAAAAACGTTATGTTAAACAACTTTATCTTTTCTTAGTTCACTTAAGATGTGTGTTTGTCCACTTGGAGTGTCGAACTGTGTGTAGGTGTCAACCATCATAATTGTTGATTCGTGGCATAGATGAATACTTTCAGTCTACAGCAATAAACTGAAACTGTGACTAAACGGCCACTGTCACTTTGGTGTAAATTATGAAACTGCTGCTCAAAGAGCTTTCCAACATGAGAATAATCTTAAATACAAGTCAGAATTAGAGTTAGCAGGCTATATATAGTCTATTTAAATGGTTAGTTAGTTCTAAGTGTATAATTGACCTCTGCCAAAGTTTATTTGCTTACCATTGCCATTTCTGTGAGATATGCCCGTCTTTCGTCGTTGGTTTTATGGAATGCCTGAGAAGATGGAGATATAGAAAACTATACAACACTTCGTGAACCCTTTAACATGTTTCAGTGGTAATGAGTAAGACATTATGGATTGCCAGTTACTTAATTTTGAATCCTAAACCTGTATTTAACTGACATATTATAGCTTTTCAAGCAGAAACTTAAACAAGGAACCAAATATGCTTCTAATTAGGGTTATTTGTATCTGAAATGACTATTTTGTGGTAGAAAAAAACACTTTACCAACAGACACTGATCACCAACAATGTCTTTAAATTCCCTCTCACTGCTCTTTGTCTACAGTAACATTAAAGATGCATACCTTTAGTTCCTGTTCAATTTGAAGGTGGCACTCCTTCAACTGACTCTGGAGCCCAGATTTCTCCTCAACCAGGACCTTTAGATGTTGTTTGAGCATTTCCTGTGAGAAATGATACTGTTAAATGTATAGGAGGATCAAAAATGTGCAAATCATTTATGCTGTCAACATCCGGACAAAAGACTTATAAATTATTCAGTCACAATTTGTAATGATAATCCATATTCATCTCATGTGCTCAGTCTATACATACTAATGTCATAATCACTGTTTGGAGTCACTTCTTGGACACACTAATGAGCATCTGTTAGTTGTTCCTTAAGGCTTACAGGCGCAAGGGTTGTTAAGCTTCATGGTGGAACTGTTCAGTGTAACATGTATTAGTGTGTGTGTGTGTGTGTGTGTGTGTGTGTGTGTGTGTTAAAGCATTGTAATTAGACTGCATTACTCCCATGGTTGTTAATCCTGTGATTACAGAGCTGTGATTAAACTCTGGTTTTTGTAACCTGCTTCAACTGGAGGATGGATAGCAGCTGATATCTCAAAATTTGCTGTGTTGTCCAAACTCCTACTGAGTCTCCAGCGCTCTCTGCTGGTGTAAGCAGTCTCTGGCATGCTATCAGAGGACAGGATCCTCTGAGGTTTTACAAATTATATATATATATATATATATATATAATTTAAGGGCAAAAATATAAAACACAAGTGCACTTACAACTGTCATGTCTTCATATGGTCGAATAAAAGCCAATCGATCTAGAACAAAGGGCAAGCATGAGCATTATGATTTGATCACACCATAAGCCTGCAAGTACATCGTAGGAACATAATAATTAAAATTGACTTTCTCGTCATGCACACAGTTACAAAGAAGAGCTTACTTGGATATAGGATAAAAATTAAAACATAAATATTTTTGCCACTCATGTAAGAACAATATAGATAAATCATACACAGTGAAATATTTTAAGCCTACGTTATCTCGATGAATAAAGCTTAGAGATAATGAAAACAGAACGTTTCAGTTTTTCATAATACTATAGTATTATATATACATATACATATACATACATATATACATAGAAGTTCTAAATTATATTATTTTAAACTACAATTTAAAATAATGTAATTTAGAACTTCTATGTATAGCCTATACAATCACAGGGGAAGACTGCTTGACAGATGTCAAAAACAGAGTAAATAATACCTCTACAAGATGGAAAACCCAGAAATGGACATTGCTAAAGAAGCTTATTGTGTTTGTGTTTAATCTCTTTGTAAAAATATGTCCTAAACACAAATTCCCTAAAAGGTAATGCAAAAGGTTTTAACATTTACTGTGTGAGGAGTAGTTTGAAAAAGTGCAGTACATACCTGTATGGTCATAGTAATAAAAGACATAGAGGGCTTACCAACAGGGTTTCCTTTGATGCTCTCCAGCCTGCGCTGAATGTGTGAAATCTGTCTCTCCAGCTGTTCGTTTAGTTCTACCTGTGTCTCATACCTGGTCTTCCACTCATTGCCTGATAACCAGCAGAAAGAGACATGTCACAGGAGTAAGTGCACATGTCAAATCAAGCAGGTAGCTACAAATCAAAAAAACTTTGTATTGTTAAAAAGTTCTATATTTTCCCACTTTAAAAAGTGAAAATCTTTACAGCCTAAAGGCTAGAATAGATAAAGCCTTTAGTCTTATATTTTTATGATAATGGCATATAGATAATGAAAACTATTCAGCGTCTCAGAAAATTAAAGGGGCAATGTAACAATTTTTTAAAAATCTTTAATGCCTTAACTGGTTAGCTATGCGGAGGAGAACCTCTCAAAAATGGAAGTGGGTTCGGGAGTTATTTTTATGTCCAACTTAAAATGAAAATGGTATCACCAGCTCATTTATAGTAACATCAGTCCACGCCCTCTTCCACCCTGCTGGGATCTGACTCAATATTAAGGTATGTGCCTGTACTGGTCCAGCAATCAGCTCAAGTATTCAGAGAAGCCTTCACAAGTCTCTTTCATTTCATCATACCATGAAACAAAATAGGTCTTCAGATATTTTTTGGCTCCGTCTTGATGCTTCAGCTTACGTCTTGCTCAGTAGTGGTCGAGTTTCAGCCTCCCTTACCTCGGCGATGTCTCAAAACACTACATACCTTCTTCTTCTAGGTGCTCAAGGTAGCTTGCAGTAAATGTACTGCTCAAGGCAACATGTTAGAGTAGCCATCTTACTGTTTTTGTTTTCCTTTTTTCTAGTAGAAATTGTACTTTTTTTGACGAATATTGTGTAAGGTTTTGGAGGCTGTGCAGCTGAAACAATTTTTTTTAATGGTATTTTCTTACTTTTAGGCAATCGTTGTGATGCATAACCAAGTCAACAAGTTGTTTTAAAATCGGACATTATCAACATCACAAATGCTGAAATAATACCTTATCTATAACCTCAAAGAGTTTAAAGGGAGGCAGAGTGGATTTGGAGAGAAGAAGAAAGCTTAAACCAACTTTTCATCAATTTGTGATCACTAGCCAACAAGTTGGATGCTGTGCGCCTTCTGTATCTACGACAAATCTCCTTATCTGCAACACATCTTTGGACAAAACTTTGATAAAATTAGTAACGACAACATTCAATTAAAATTTTGGCTTTTTAAACTATTTTTGAATTTGATTAAAATATTGCAGAAATGGAAGGTAATGGGTTCCTGATTGCTTCTCACCTGAATCTTCTGACATTCTTGAAAGTAAATTATTATTTTTTCAAAAGACATTTCTTGCAAATCTATTGCCAAGTTGCAACACATTTCTGTGAGAACAATATTGCTTAGCAAGATACTGGTATTTGGTATTATTTGCTTTTAACAATTAAATCTCTTTCTTTGTACCATTAATGCACACAGGATTTTTGTCTTCTTCGACCACACCATCCCTCATTACACAGCTACGTATCGACTGTTATGCTTGAATCCATTAAGTATTCAAATGTTTCCAGCTTAAGCCTCAAAAATGGATTGTATTCATAGTCACTATGAATACAATCCACTCATAGAGTTCTTACCTTCCCCATCAACACTGTGCAGTCTTTCTTGTAGTTCAGCCACAGTGCATTGCAGGTCACACACAGATTCCGTCAGCATCTCTCTGCAAACAGAATTAGGAGGTAAAAATCAACATTTTCTGTCTGAAACTAAAACTTTCTTAAAGATTTTTAAGAAGAGAAAACTCACTTTAGCTCTCTTTCCTGTTCGAGTTCTGCTTTCAACGAAGCCAAGCCGAACTTACTGAAGTCTTTCCTTTTGGCCATTTCCCCCCTGAACAAATCACTGCTGGCAAGTTTGTTGCACACGGTTTCCATGGGAACCGCCACGTCTGGATCACAACCCGTAAAAGACCACAGACTTTTCTTCACGTTTACATTTTGCCAGTTTGGCAAACAACATTTTTTCTTTGTGAGTCTAATCACTAAAATAAATTGAAGTAATATGTATAACCTTCCAGAGTTTAAATGTATTACTGCTATTATTATGACCCATTATTACATGCCATGACTAAACTACAGATTTTTTTCTTTTAAGTGGTTTCAGTAACATGTATAAAGAAAAACTGCACTGTAAAATGAAGAGTAAAGCAATTTTTTAATTAATAAATATTATTGCAAGGCTTTGGTAATTGAGAATTGAAGAGTGAAATTGGTGAGCTTAATATACTAAAAATAAGTTTATATGTCCGGTTTAGATCATGGATTACACTGCTGGCTCATTAAAAACGGATTGCTTTGTAAGCATTTCTAAGTGATGAATGTCATGATTTTGTTTCCCAGGCTCTGGAATTCCTTTAAATTGGGACAACATAGTAAAAGTCTTGCCTTTTACTTTAAGCGTAATTTCAATTGCATGCTTGTGTAATGTTTAAATTATACAACATTTTCATCTTTAATATTTCCAAACACATGAAATCTGTAAGGGGGCAACTATTTTTAATTAGTGAACCACACATAGTGGTTTGTGAAAGAAAAAGAAAAAAGTTTGCATGACAAAATTAAAAATAATTAATGTACAAAAGTTGTGTAACATTGTTATAACGACTACTCAAAGCTCTGTAGACTAAAACCCGCAGACATTCATACACAGACACATTTGTAGAAAACTTGGGGAACCTTGTAGGGTTAGATCAATATAGCATGAGGAAGGTGAGATCAAAACAGATTCCAAGATAACTACTTACGGAATCACAGTCACATTTGAGTTTGTTGTAATAGTTTAATATATATATCTGTAAATACAAAATTAATTAATAATGTATAACAACAAAGCATTATCCCTAGTGGAAATTCATTCCTTCATTTCCTTTTGTACATCAGTTTCCTTAGCTGGAGCCTCCTTTTTCATCTGCACCCCCTCCTCAGCCTGAGTGAGATCTTCATCTTTTCGAACCGTCTTCTGTTCGCTTTCCTTTGCACCTTCATCGGATCCTTTGGCCATGGCCTTGGCCGTCTTCTTACCGGTAGTCTTTAGGAGGGCTTTGATGCCCAGATTGTCAATATTATGTGCCGTCAAACCAATGTTGCCCACTGAGCAGAGAGCGGTATCTGTTGCTTGGCCGGCCTCGTCCCCATACCTTCATCGTAAATAATTTGTAGATATTGGAAAAGAGCATGATGGGGAAAAAAATAAATGACAATCGAGATGCAGGAGCACCAAACTCATCGGTTTTGTATGTTAAAAAGTGTTAGTAAAATCCCTGTAAATAATCTGTTGTGTAGCTTAAGTTAAGAGAGGCTTACATTGTACATAGACCACAGTGTGCAGTGACAACAATCTATGTGTCCATGTATGGAGTTATTTTTAGGCATTATGAGATCACACACACAATTTGATGGTAACCATAAAAACACACACATCAGGTCATATCTATTAGTATATGTTGGATGTGGAATGTTAGCCTTCGCAAAAAGAGGCCTTCAACAACAGAGTTAAACAAAAACATATTAAAAGATTTTGGTAAATACAATTTGATTTTGTTTTTGCTCAGCTATTTCATTAATCTGGGCAGGGTTAGTAAACACACGACAAAAGAGGTTCAAAGTAGATCAGTCGTTAGTTCAAAAGTCACAATACTTTGCTTTTACTCCCCATTGAAGTCACATGTTGCCAGACATGTTTATTAGATTCTCTGAACCCCTAAATCTGAAAAGAAACAACAATGAAAGAGGGTCACTGAACCAGTATACTAAGAAGAAAAGAAGAATAGTAGGCGAGTAACAGTCATTATTTTCCCCGTTTTTAATTTATGTTAAAGTAGGGATGTCACAATCAAACGTTTAACTCTTGGTGCAACTCTTGGTGCATTCCTTTTGTTTTCCGAGTTTTTAGCAGGTAGTACAAAAGCAATTTCTCCAGAAGAATTTCAACTTGGAAATGTCTCAGATCTGAGTATCCAATATGGCTGTCCCATATATAAAACAGTACATCAATATCCTACCAAAACTTACCAAACTGTAAAACATCTATTTAGCTAGAACATTGAGTGAAAATAAATGGGGTACTCCCATAGAACCCATATAATACCCATGTTTGAGTCTGCAGTATTGTCTGATACCAATTATTTAACCAATATGATATCAGCACACATGACTCAGATCCGAGTCAGATAAAACGTTCACCGAGACATCCCTAATTTAAATAAGCAATTAAATAGAAGAAAAGAAAGATATAAACATATTGTCATGACTTCAGAAACCAACGAAGGGGAAATTATGTGAACTCACTTGTACTTTACTGTTGTGACCGTTTCAGCTGCAACACTTTTGCAGACGTGTTTGGCTCCAGTCTCTAGACTTCCCCAAACAGTACTTAAGCCTAATTTAAAAACAACATTTTTAAAAACCTTCAATCCAACCATATCTACCCATCCTACGTGTCCAAATGCAAACAACCCTGTACGTTGACATTGGTATATACTGAAGCTCGTTTTGTTTGAATTATGCAAATACCTTGTATACTGCTGGCTGCCACAAACTTGGCTCCATCAAAGTTTGAAGCCCGACCATCCTGACTCTTTTTCAGGGACTCTGGGACCAGCTTAGCACCATGCTTCTTCACATGAGGTGCCATCTTTTCTGCCACATGTCCTGCAATTTTACTTATCCCATCCACTGTAAATGCAAAAAGTTACACCAAAGACAAGGTTTAGGTATAAATGTCCTGATGCTTACATTTTAGGATAGAACAGTTTTAAATATATACGAAAAACAGATTCTATATGCTGTGTTTCCTTAGACTATAAAATGCTTTTAATAATGGGGTCAACTAGCCTGTATGCATGATTGGACTGAAGAGATTTTTCTTGTGAAGTCCCTCAAGACAATATGTGTCACACTAATCCAACAAAAGAATACAGCTTTAAACTAACGTCCATCTGTTTGCTCTTACCTAAGAATTTACTAACTCGAACAGCATCCCCGGTGGCTTGTTTAGTAGCATTCAGACGTTTGGTGACCCCTGGGTCGACCTCAGATGGGGTCTTCTCTGGTGTGATGCGGTCTCGGATCTTGGCTGCTCCTTTTTGAACGACATTCCCAGTGGCCTCTGCTCCTTGTGCAAATGATTGACTCAACTTTGTGGCCCCTACAAAAACATATACATTATGTTCTTTGTTGTAGTTTACAAACTATGTGAACCATATTGTTTTTGCAACACCAAATTCTGTTGAGACCACACTGATGCTGTTGTGAACGGCACTTACTATTGGAGGATAACGTATGTAGTCATACACTATGTAAGTAAATTAATCTGCAAGTCTGTGCTGTTGTTCTAGCAGTTTTGATTCTGGAAGTAATTTCTTACAACTCACCAGACAAAATCCCTTGAGCCATCTTTTCACTCCACCCAGGAAGTACAAGTGTGACCGGTTCCACCTGTGGTGCTGTTTGATGTGTTTGCTCATTCTGAGGACTCAGAGGAACTTTAGCATTCAAGTTCAACACCTCCTCTTCAGCTCCCTCCATTCCCTGTTAAACACATCCAAGTCCCGTCCATATAAATAAGTTACCATTTTGCTGTTGGCTTGGAACCTTAAGATACTTCTATGACCTTAAATATGATACTTTGCTTTAACAGGGTCTTTATATGAATATAAAAACGGCTTTTTCAACTTTCAAATGAGAATGTAAATGAAAAGGAAAACAACCAACCTGCAGAATATTTTGGAAAAAGCATTTGAATTATTCACTAAGGTTGTAAGAAATATCCCAAATTTACAGTTCTTGTGAGTCTGCACAACATGAATACTGCAAAAAACAAAACAAACATCTTTATCTGAAATAAATGTAAATGTTAAAGGATAATTATCATGCCTTCAGACTGTCTGTGTCAATAATGTTCACTAACATTATTGAAATATCTTGAGTCTATAACTTAAAGTATTTAGCAATTAAAAAAAAAAACTCCTATTGTGACCTAAATCAAAAAAATGTAATTAAGGACATGGTTTAGTTTCACAAAAGCATTTTTACAAAGTTTGATGAGGATGTGATGAATTGACTGCATATGTCAATTTGGTTAGTGTTCCCCCATCTAATTTGACGAGTAGTCAAGACTAACCTGGATCCTGAGATCAGCAAGTTGTGTTAGAAGGTCCTGAAACATCCCACAGTCTGCAGGAGGCAGTTCAGAAGACAGAACCAACCCTATGTAGGAGCCGGGTAACGCTGCCAAGTGGTCAGGAAACATGTAAATCCCAGAGTTAGCAAGCAGCACCGGAGTTTCTGGTGTCAGGGGATAAACCCGGTCACACACCTAAAAACATGAGGACAGAAAAAGTAGGACAAAAGTGTTTTTTCAACTTAAACTGGTTTGATTCATTTAAAATATAGTTGTTTATACAAAAAAAAGTGTATAGCATTTAATATAAAGCAGGAATTTTGAGTATTTTTAGCTGTTTTTTTTTAAATCACAAATGTCTTCTACTCAGGCAACCTTTCCGAATCTTTAAAGATAACATCACTTTAAGAGACAAGTGGACGCAAATTTGTTGCTGCATGCTGCCACTGACCCCAGCGAGGACACAGGAGCTTGACAGACAACACAACAGAAGCACAGAGTCTTCTGTTAATAGGACCATTGTTATATTGGGAAACAAAGCAAGCGCTGAATACGGGAGCAGCCTGGTTTGGTGGGAAGCATAGTCATGGGTTGCAGTGCAGTTCAAAGCACAGCAGCACAGCACAATGCATGCTTTGTTTTGATGTTAGAGCAGATATATTTTTTCTATTGAACAAAAATAGTCAAACAGGCATGACGGTTCTCTAAGATATCCACAGGATGATCTAAAAACCGATTCAATATCCTAGAATTGGTTATTGGCAATGCAATAACTCACTGAATTCTAATCTTAGACATTCAAATAGACTTCTTTCAGAATATGGCTTTCATAGCAGGAAAACAATGCAAACCCATTACTGAAACACGGGTTCACTATCAGATGGCCCATTTTCTAATTCTTGTCAACATATAAAATTCCATTTTAAATTATTGTGGAGGGTAAAGGTTCTGATTTATCCTAAACCATTGTTAAAAGGCTTTAAAATGGCCTCACCTTTTCTGTTTGTGAGACCATCATTACTTTGCGTTTGGTTTTCCAGCAACAACTCAATGACTCATACTGCGAAAACGTGCTATACTCTGAAGCCACACCCATTTACTTAAAAGACACACGCCCAATCCTCATTCCTGACAAAGCCAGGAATTTGAGTTTTAAATGAATTCTTCTTTTTACTTACACGCAAAAATCCCGTGGGCTTCCCAGCACTGCCATCACTTAGCTGACTGTCCACTGCGATGATACAGAGGTAACCCGGAGAGGACAGAGAGCCGACCTGACCGTTTGGTTCGACAAAGAAGAGCTGAACCCCGTAGGGGATGGAGAGCAGCTTCTCCCCCTCTGTTGGCTCTCCTGACCCGAGGCTGCCGCCAGCAGGATCATAACCCAGGCTGCAGTGCCCATCCATTGGCTTTGGTGTGTATGCTGGAGGCAGAGCTGCTGAGTTGTCCATGGCCACAGATTCCAGGTCCGCTGCTGGGAGTGTTTGTGCGTCCAGGGCAGTAGGGGAACTGATGGGGGCTGGTGATGTGCTTTGGGATGCGTCTGGTATGGTGGGGTAAAGATGGTGAACAGGGCTGTCTGTGGGCTGACCGTTAATTGCCAAGTCTGGGTAAAGGGCGGAAGGAAATTCCAACTGTGAACCGTTCGTGTCTCTTGTTGTGGAGTTTTCCAGATCGAACAGGTGGATGTCGACAGTCCCCAACATTTTTCTCATCTTCTGCTGAAGCTCTCTGGCCTTTTCCCAGAGCTCTCCCTGTTGCCTTTCCCCTCCAGTGGGAACCTCCAAACCTTGAGCAAGATGCAGACGACCTTTCTTGTAATACACCAGAGCCTCTGATGCGTAATCGGCATCTTCAGCCGCTAAGCCACGATTCAGGGATTGCTGGGCCAGCTCGTACTGGTCCTTGATGACCAGCAGTTCAGCAGGCTCAGCCATGCTGGGAGGCAGAAGGCAAAGAGAAACTAAGATTATTTTACTCCTATTAATACACTGAAAAACAGCTCTTTCTTAACAAACAATAATGTATGTCTCAGTAAACTAGAATATGAAGAACTGAAGCTCATATTTAATTTAATACAGACTGATAGAGTTCAAGTATTTCTCTTAGAAAACACGTAGATGTGTCCATGGACCACAACTGCTGCGTTGTTTGTCTAAATCGCTTCCGAAACAGAACAAGGACTTCACTTATGTTCAGTGGAAGAAAAGTCTTCTTTTCAGATCAAAATAAATAACCATCAAAGCAAATCTGGGTCTCTATCACACCACAGCAGATCATCAGACACATAAACAATTAGTGAAGCAATCACAGCTTACCTGGTGAAACGACGAAGCAAAGGCAGGTAGAAGCCTGGAGAGCAGTTTTAAACGGCTAACTTCAGTCTCACAGCAATATTTCAGCAGTGGGCGTGAAAAGAAAGAGTGAGTCAGGTTTTTATTGTTGGCAGCCAGAGTTTAAGTTTGAGCGCCGGAAACGCAGCAGGTTTTTCCACCTGAGTCACCTGAGTCTATTTATCAACAAACATTCATACCAGCATAAATAATTATAATAATAATAATAATAAATTAAATTAGCTGCAAAAGAAAACACAAACCTCCGTAAATCAGCTTTAAGTTGTTTTTTTTCTCTCAGATATCACGCAGAAGTACAAGACTTTCCTAATCCACCTGTTGTCAAACACCAACAATTGAGAGGAAATGTGTCCCATCAAAGTAGTTGTACAGTAAAATCCACCCGGGAGTCCAAAACACCGAGAGGAGACGCGTGGGTTCGCTCCATAACAGTCAGCCGTGGAGGGAGCTGGGCGGCAGCAGGGCGAGTGGGCGGGGTCTGAACCGGCGGGGGTGGGACAGATTCATATAGAGTAAGGCAAGGCAAGGCAATGCAAGGCAGGTTTATTTGTATAGCACATTTTCGTGTACAAGACAATTCAAAGAGCTTTACATAGGAAAAAAGATCAGAAAATGAAACAATAAAATCAGCTTTGAATTTAAAAGAAATAAAATTAAAATAAAATAATAATAATAGTAATAATATTCTCAGTTTCTATATGCACAGTTACATAAGGCTGTTTTCAGCCTGGATTTAAACATAACCAGAGTTGAGACCTGTCTCACCTCTTCAGGAAGACTGTTCCAGATTTTAGGAGCATAAAACTGGAATGAAGCCTCCCCTTGTTTGGTCCTGACTCTGGGCATCAGCAGGAGGCAACTACCTGAGGTTCTCAGAGTCCGGGCTGGTTCATACGGCTCTAACATGTCAGATATGTACTTTGGGGCTAAACCATGAAGAGATTTGTACACAAGCAAGGCTGTTTAAAGTCTATTGTTTGAGAGACAGGAAGCTAGAGTAAGAACTTTGTTGACGTACAAATACGAATTGGAATGTTAGAGTTGTGCATGCACCAATTCTTCGGCGATGTTACTCCATAGTTTCAGAGATAACCTTTCAGAGATACATTACGCTAGAAACCGAAAACAACTAGTGGTTTATACAGTCTAGAAGTGATTATTTTAAAAAGATTTACAGTACATTATTTACAACTTACTTACTTAGGTTGAGATTATATTTTTATCTGGGCATCAAAACTACCAAGAATTTTTTTATAACTAGAGTGGTCCCATTATTTTATGTAACATATTTTTGTTTAACTATTATTATTTTTATAGGAATGAGTTTTCACTTCAGAATGAAATATTCTGTTATTTACTGGGGTGTGCTTGTCTTAAAAAAAAATTTATAATAATAAATAAATAAAAATTATGGCTTGATTTAAAAAAAGAATACCCTAAATGGGGTGAATACATTTTACTTGTTTCAAACAAGGTGACAAATGGTGAACACTCAGATTAAATGATATCTTTGAGAAAAGGTCACTGGATTGATTGAGCAAGAATTTCGTTGAAACCGTTATTTAACTTTTATTATTTGCCAAGAGGACTGACCGACAAGTGCTCACCTAATCAAAATTAAGACTGAGATAGTTGTCAAAGCTTATAATGCATTATCGCACACTCTAAAAGGTCTTTGGCTGAAGTGGAAACAGAAGCAATCAGGCTGTTATCAACATGTTACAGTTCAAGTCAAAGTAATCTAAATCAGTGTTTTTCAAGCTTTTTTTGAGCCAAGGTACATTGTTTCCATTGAAAGTATTACGAGGCACACCACCAACCAAAAATTTAAACAAATCATACTCTATAGTTGCATATGTTACATTCATATTAATTCCTATCAAAGTGTCTTTAATATGAATCAAATAAACATGTATTTTTTATCATATTTTATATCTTATATTTGAAATTGCACTTAACATGTCCACTTAAAAAATACTCAACAGTTATCCAATTTCACCAAGATAATTTCCACTGCACACCTGACAATCACCCACGGCACACTAGTGTGCCACGGCACACTGGTTGAAAAACACTGATCTAAATAACACTCTAAAAGTAAACGTCAATCTTGAAGGATTTTCAAATAATAACAGTACTTCTTTAATTGTATATACATTACTATGCTGGATGGAGAAGAAAATATATATAACTGAGCGTCTGTAGCAAATATCAATGTGCTCTCCTTTGTGTAGTCTAATGTAATGGTCTGCTAGGAGAATCAGGAGGGCGAAGAAGTTGAGTCATGTGGGAGGCAGGGCAGTTGTGGGACCAATCCCTGAACACCACAACACCTGTGAAGGAATGAAAAAAGGATATGTAGTTATAAGCATTTTTGAAAACACATCCTCGATTCATGAGGAACTTTAATGACTAAACAAGATCCCTTAAAGCATCGTTTCATGTGTCGCAGGTGGAAATGTTGCGACCCCTTCTTACTTTGAAGTTTTGCACTTCTGAGCTCGATTTGACCGAGTTTCTGCATTGGTGTACAGCTTGTGGAGAGAAGTAAGGCAGGGCATGATTTCCTCCATGGTATAACCAGTGAAGGCTGCTAAAGAATCGGGCTAAAATATGAAAGAAATATTGGTCTAGTTTGATAAAGAAACAACAACACCAAAGCAAATATCTATGGAAAAAACCTTAAAATATAGACCAACTTACCCAGTAAGATTTATGTATATTGTATGTAGCTAAGCAGTAGGCTCCAGATGCCAGCAAGGATGGGGTGTATTGAAGCAGGATATCAGTTTCTAGTAGACATGACTGTGCTATGTACTAGAAACAAAGAAAACGGTAATAAATTATATATATATATATATATATATATATATATAGATATGTATATATATATATATACAATTCAAATGTATTTATATACCATATGTTAAACTTTTGTAATTTTCTTTTATGTGAAAGATTCAAAACAACTACAGCATCAATTTGAATTAGCACAAATAGGGCACAAGCTTTTTAACGTTCATCTGTAAATATGAAGAGTTCATGAATTTATCAGGGATAATTCTGTACGAGAGATCCACAGCTATGGAGTAAGATCCCAGTCAAAAATGTGTATGCCTAACAAATTCTATGACACATAAGATAAACATATGGTATAGAGTTTGTAGTCATAGAAATTAGAACAGTAATCAGAAGACTAAATACGAATGTTAGAGTTGTGCATACACCATTTTTGACAGTCATCTTACTCCATACACTGCTCAGGTACAGGAAGCTTTCGGCAAGAAAAATGCTAGTCGTCAACTCAATTAATTTGGTTTTAATTGGATTTTTAAGTGGCAATAAGAAAGACATTGCGGCAAAAAAAGCCACAAGAAGTCACATTTGTAGAGTGCTACAACTTTTTACGGGATACTTATTATGTACAACCTTTAATTGCTCCTTTATGTACTATCTGGATAAAACCCATTAAAGTTTGTGCCTGTAATTTGTAAAAGGTTTAGCACGTACATTTGCAAGGAACTCTAAATATGGAGTAGGAAAGAGTGTTTCTGCTACAGACAATAGAAAAATGGCTACAGATAATTTATTTAACTCACCAGAGCAAGTTTCTCTGTCGTTGAACAAACAGAGTGGACAGACATGAATAGGCAAAGGAACTGATTCGTGGTGGGTGCTGCCATCCTGAAATCGAGCACCCTTAGCAAAATCCCTTCCATCCGGAGAAGCTGCTTCTTAGCGTAGGTGCAGTCTGTGATGTACACAAACTCGTTCAGCTCAGGAGGAAATACCTCCTCGTATTTTCTAGAGAAGAAATGAAAATAAATAGCATCACAATTACAGCAGACAGATGCCGCAAGTGCAGTTACTGGACAGAGCGGGAACAGCATCCTCACGCAGCAACCAGTAATGCAGCCGTTCCAACCAACTGCAGCTTGTTCCTCTTGACAAATGTTGTGCAGGACAGAAAACGATCCACGTAGTTTACGGCGAGGTGCAGCGTTTCAGCACTGAGCTTGTATTCCTGGACAACCTCCACCAGCCAGTCCACCAGAATGACCCGCATACCGTCGGTGATCTCCGGATGTCTCTCCAAGTACCCAGGCTTTGCCCTTAACCTCTTCTGGAATTAGTGACCAAAATATATTTGCAATTTCTAATAATCACTAATAAGAGATTAAAAAAAAGGTTTAGGAAAAACCCACTTCACTTTCCCTCAAGTTCTTGTAAATATCTTCTGCATAATGAAAAGAGAAGATTTCTTCAGACATCGGAGGTTCCTCTGGTTCAGACAGCATTGAAGTATCCTGGCATGAACCTGGTAAATCGTAAACAGTAAAAAAATAAGTTCACCAGTAATGCGAAAACCATTCATACACTGTAAAAGTTTTTCATATTTTCTGGAGTTACAACTAAAAACTGTATTCAGTCTATCTGAATCAAAATCTCGTAGGAATGCCTTTTGCTGTTGTTACAGCTGCAAGCCTTTTAGATTGTTTCTCCTTCAGCTTGACCCATTCACCCATTGCGTTCTTCAACAGATGAGCTTTCTTTGATCTACGCTACTCCACTCTAGCTCTGTGGAGAGGTACAGTAAAAAGGCCAAACTTACTTGAACTAAACTCCATCAGAAGCCTCATGTGTTCATTCTGCGTGGAATTCGTTTCACGCTCGAGGTCGTTGATATCTGATATGACTTCCTGCCCTGAAGCGGCGAGGACCACCTCACAGGCCTCCTCGACGTACACGTCGTAGCTGGAGCTGGACAGGCCACCGGGCAGGTTTAGCTGAGAGCTGTTTGAAATCGAACTGTGCTTGGAAAACTGGCTGCCCTGTGGAGGAAATGAGTCCTCTAGATCAAGAACGTTTGATGATTAAAAAGTCTACAGATGCTAAATGCTGCCCACCTGGCTCAGGGATCGATCCCTATGCTCATTATCTGACAACACTCCGAGCACCGTGCGCTGTTTGGTCCTCTGATGCTTAAAGGCTTCTGCTTTGGCTGAAGGTGGAACATTTTCCTTGTAAGTTGGACTGCCACAGCGGTGTTTTTTGCTGAAATTCATCTTTAAAACAAAGCAGGGAGCGAGAGAAAAAAAAAGAAAAAGTTACTTTTTTAGAAAGTGATGGGATAAATGAAGACAGAAAAGGCAATTTTTCTCCTGTAGCTAATATCCAATAGGTAGAATGTGTTAATCAGTTACAAAAAACATCCTAGTTACCCTTGTTTCAAAATTATTTTGTTCTTATTGTTAATTGGTTGATGGTTGTTCCAGTCTTTGGCATCTTGACTCCATTTTCTGCATGGATTCAATTTGCTCACTCAAAGACCAATTTAAAAATTAGAATTAGAATTCCTTTATTGTCATTGTACAAAAAAGCATAAACAAAAAAAAAACAAGCATCTCTCATTGTGGTGCAAAAACCAGCAGGTAGTGCAAACAACAAAGTATTACAACAAACCATTTGGTTGAGATCGACAATCAGTTCCTTTGACTTTGAGATGATCAAAATCTTCATTTAAAGTTTAAAATTTGTCACATTTTATTGCGTCACAGTTGTGTCGCTAATATTTATATTTTGTCGATTTATATACATTGAGGTGTAACAATTGTCTTTTTTTTTTTACTAACATTAACAGGAGGGAAACCATTTCTTTTGTACAAGTAAAACCAACCAAAAAAAAAAAACATGAGTATAAACAACAGGTGCCAACCTTACAAACAAAATGTCCATAAGTATGAATTTAATAAAAGGAAAAGGAAATGCAAATTATTATATAACAGTATAAAAAATATCATGCAGTTTGATGATAACAGGAAATATTTTGACAAGGGGTGAAAGCAGAAAAATCGTTTGGGCCACAAAAGCAAGAAAAACTCAAATTAAAACTTCAAATGCTTGTTTTGGGCTTAGAGACACAATTTATTCTAAAAAAAAAATGCTTTCAGATTTATACAGGGAGAAAAATGAATAAAGCAGCATCTTCTGCAATATTCCTTGTGATAAACTAAAAACAGGAAAAAAATGAAAACATAAGCTCAGAAAGTATTGGTCAGTGTCTGCAATGTTTTCCTTTAAACTGTACTTCTGATGTTAACATTTATTCAAGTAACGAGTTGCTTCAAAGATGAAACCTTCAGTGCTTCATGTTGACCCAAGCAGTCTTTAAAAAAATATATATTATCAGCAGGACTCTATAACAATGTTCCCATCGGAAATATATTTAAGTTAACAAAAATAATGAACACGTTTTTTTTATTATTATTCTAAATTGACAGGGATTGATACACATTGCCATGGTTACAAGCATTTATCAACAACAACAAAATCAACCTAAGATAAACTAGGAGTTTAGCAAAAATGCTGAATAATAAGGCAAAATTTCACCGTATGAGATAATACAGATCATGATTGTTACAGTTATAGTTCATCCAAGTCAAACTCACCATAATCAACATCAACGTGGATTCTCTAACAGAAATCAGACTGTAGTAACAAACCGCAAACAATCCTCGTTTGAAAGACTCTTTTGTGCAAGAAATTCCGACAAACGGCGACCTCTGGCGACGCCACAGCGACTTGCAGCAGATATGTTGCTGCGCAGTATCAGTTGAAGCGTTTAGATGCGTTTGTTTTTTTTGGGTGCGAGTTTGTCCAATCACGTGCCAGAGCGCAGGTTGTTTACTGTTACGTCACCTGACCAGAAGTTTTCTGGAGGCACGAAAAACACATTTGTGTGATGCAGTTTTTAAATAGATCAGTTACATAGCATGCAGTTCTGCATAAATGAACTAAATTTGCAGACTTACCACTTTACTAATGAATCAGTATAAATTAGATTAGTTATGCGTTTCTTCAATTAGATGATGTATTTAGGCTATTTCCCTGCTTCATTCTCCTGCTTCATTCTGAATTAGACATAGACAGACAGACAGACAGACAGACAGACAGACAGACAGGCAGGCACTATTTAGGCTATTTCCCTGCTTCATTCTCCTGCTTCATTCTGAATTAGACAGACAGACAGACAGACAGACAGACAGACAGACAGACAGACAGAATCCCAGTCAAGTGTGGGTGCCTTCAAATTTCAAGTCTTCCACCAGATGGCAGAGCTTCTCTTTCTCTTTAAAAACAACCAGGTTATTTTTAAACTAGATTAAACATATTCCGGCAGATTAAAACTGAATCGTTGCTCTCTCTGGACTGGAAATGGCGCAAAGCTGTGAAATGTTTTAAACTTCAAGTAAATGAAACTTGTTTTAATCTCTGACTATTTAAATGCCATAGGGTGGTATTAATTACTAATTGCTACATGGGAGAAAGTAGATGTATGAAAAAAGGCAGATTAGAGAAGTAGAAGAACATGCACACCCTCCGATGCTGCTGCTGCAACTGAGCAGCTCCAGTGGAGCAGCTGTGGATTATTTTCAACCTTTGGGTCAGAAAGTTGCTTCTTCCTGATAGCTGTATTTGATGGAAGACTCTCTCACTTGGTTTCGCTCGTCTTTTGTGGCCCATAAACTCCATATGAAATGATGGAGATTTAAAAATAAATGCGTTTGTTTTTAGTTAATTTAGTTTGCATATTGAAATTGGTTCTGTTATGAACGACAGGGTATATTACTGCATCTGTAACAAATGTAAAATTCTTGAAGAAAAGCAAGTGTCATGGTCATATTGTCTATTGAAAGAGTTTAAATGGACATATATCGTGTGAGAAATAAATATGTCAAGTAACATAAATCAGTACTAAAAACTGAACAACATAACCTCTTTCATTTAATAAAAAGTACAATTGCTGTTGAGAAAGAAACGACTACCTCCGTCTCTAAAATGGTTTAAATTATACACAGACTCATTGTTTTAGCTATACCTGATAAGACTATTTTCAGCCAGTTTAAGGGTGTTTTTTTGACATTTATTTTGTTTTCCTATGTCTTATTTTCTAGTGAGCGGGTCTACCAAGGTAGAACCCAAAGTTCTGTCTCCAAAAATCCTATTTTAGTGACTTTTGAGTCCATTAAGGGATTTAAGGGAACTCAAAAAATGAAGGACACCCATTTTTAAAACACTACATTCTACAACAAAAGGTCAAAAATAATTCTCCAAAAGCCCTGAAAATTCGTAATTGGACATCTGAGAGACTCCTGCTACTGATGTAAAAGGGCCTGTACAGTCAGAAAAGAGACTGAAAGTGTGAACTGCATAAGGGAGAAACAATTATTTTCTAAGTCAAATTATGAGTTTCAGACTGAGGTTTGCCAAATACTAAACAATAAAGAAAAAGGGGAAAAATAGATTTAGATGAGTACAAATTGAATTGTGGGAAAACTGAGATATTCAGGATAATACAACATATATTTACTGTGAAGCATGGAGGTGGATAATTCATGGTATCAGAGGGCGAATGAGTAAAATGTAAGATTTTCTATAAATAAATTTAAAAAAAACAATAAAGGCACCATCAAACATTATAACATGACAGTGAACAAAAACATGCTGGTAAATCTACAAATATTGGCAACAAATTAAGTGATATAAACTCATATTGTTAGTCAAAGCCTTGATTTCAATGTCTATAATGTGTTTTGTTGATATTTATGCTTAATGAGCAAAAAATACAAATCTCTTTTCATGTTTGAGGGAGATCTTCCGTCTGTTTCAAAAAGCTGACAGCAAGCCTCTCCACGATGGGAAACATGAATTGGATCTTTGTTCCGCCAAACATTGTATGAAATATCATCACCTATCTGTTCCAGCCGAGATGAAGGATAAGCCGGCCCGCTGTGGCCATTTTCTCCCCTCAAAACAAAAATTTATATCTGTTCTCAGCTGGGATGAGATGAGGAACCGCAAACGTGACGCCTCCCCAGCAGACTCGTACGTCTTCTTCTGTCTCTTTTAACATGATCCCACATGTCTATTCAGTCCCTAAGCAGATGCAAACTGTTTATGAAAGACAGCATCTGGCCATTTGATCAGCGTGATGTATTTTCAGACGTTCAGAATGATAAAAAAAATAAATTCTGCTAGAAAATATACTGCGACCCCGGAAAATTCTAACTACAGACAGATTGAAATCACCTTCGTCGATCAATTTGTTTTTGTTTTGCTGAAATATTAATCAATCATCTAACTATTCATTGTCTATGTAAGCCTAATTATTACAGGCTTACCGAGTGGGGTTTGAAGATTATATTTGACAGGATACCAATTGTTGTTTTTTTTAGGATAGTGGGGGGGTAGAAGCACCCACAAAGAATCCACTCACCCAGGACTCTCTTGATTGAAGCCATGGATGCTCCTGCTACTCCTTGTTCAAACATCCACTGTCGAGAAAAAAAAAGCTGCAGAGGTACTTCAACGTTAACAACAGAAATGGCAACACTTTGAAGTATGTGCCTTAATCACTGTACAGGTGTTCGCAAAATGATTGATGACTTTTAAAAAAATCTTTTTTAGGAGTATTCGTTGAGTCCATTGCAGTGGCAGATTTCATCTCTCTGAAGGTTTTCAATTACATTTAGTTCACAACTTTGCAATATCCAGTTGAAAAGTTAAAATAGTAATTTTATGTTTTTGGAGGGTGTATTTTATCCTATTGTACGGATGAAAAGTACAAAATCTCTTTCGTCAGATTGTTGTTTTTTTTACAGTAACCAACCCTTTTCAACCTTATAAATCCTGATATTCCTATAGTTTAAATTACATTTTATATTTATGCATTTAGCAGACGCTTTTAGCCAAAGCGACTTACAAACAGAGGGTTTAACATTGAACTACGACGCAATTTACTCATTTACCTGCAATATGCTAGGAGAGGATTTAACATTAATGATGACATTCATTTACAGCATTTAGTTAAACACAGAACGCCCAGGTACCATACATTGAGTGCTAAATAATACCAGGGGGGGTAATAAGTGCTTTTAGATCTTTTAGGGCAATAGATACTCTCGGAAGAGCTGGGTCTTCAAGGATTTCTTGAAGGTGGAAAGAGAATCTGATGCTCTGATAGTGTATGTAAGGTTGTTCCACCAGCGAGGAACCGCAAATGAGAAGAGTTTAGATCAGTGGTTCTTAACCTTGTTTGAGGTACCGAACCCACCAGTTTCATATGCACATTCACCGATCCCTTCTTTAGTGATAAATCAAATATCATTCTTTTCAAGACATACAGTAGGTTTATGTTTTTTTACTGGTACACAAAATGAAACGTGCATGAACATCACCTTGATCAAAGAACAAAACGAACACAGAGCATGGACTCACAAAAAATTACATACCTGCAAATTTGCTGTTGTTTTTGAGAGACCACTTCAGATATGTGTGGCTTCACCTTGACAAGTGCTACTCTCATGTCATTTTCACAGCAAAGTCTGTTCCTTTTCTTTGTTTTTATGTCCAGCATCCTCGAAAAGGATTGTTCGCAGAGATATGTTCCAGGGCTTTCTTAGCAGGGAGAGTGGCCCTTTCGATGAATCTGGCTCTTTTCATCTTAATTCAGCAAGCGTTGTGTTTTTGTATTCCCCATCTCCATACAGCTTCAAGAAGTGTTCCTTTAGTTTTGACGGTGCGAGACTGGAGCTGCTCAACCTTTCATTGCAAATCATGCAGATAGCACGCCGATTCCCATCACGTTTCGTGATACATGTGAAACCATGTTCTACATATTCGTCTGACCACTTCTTTTTTATGATCGACATAGTTTGTATGGATTAAAATATTAAGAAAGAAACCACACAACGTACCACACGGTGACTACTGAGAACACTAAAATCCCTGCAGCACTGATTGGCCAATTAATGTAACTGTCATAGTTTTCAGGTATCTGACCCACATAAACTGAGGACTCTCAGGAGTACAATAATAAGGTTTATTGAGATAATGTGGATGTGTCTTCAGTGAGGAAGCAATGGTCACGGCAGGGAAGGGAGGGGACATCCAGAACACAGAGCGATGTAAGGAACTGGAGACTTCTGGAGGTGAGAAGGTGAGTAGTTGAACCAGTGCAGAGATGATTAGAGAAGGAGCTTACTGTTGTTGATTGACGTTGACGCCAGGGAGGGGTGAGTGGCGAGACTTTCCAGCTGAGTCCAAATGGTTTTTATCCAGAGGGGCATGCGGCAGATGGTGAATGGCTGGAGCGGGCAGATCGAACCGATCATAGAGAGCAGGAACCAGAGTGGTATGAAATCCAGGAGATCTTGAAGGGAGCTGAAGTGAGCACAAGTGAGGTGAACCTGAAGAGATGAGCATAGAAGGGAATTACTGGTGGCACGGGTGAAACAAAATAACAAACATCAAACTACTAGAAAATACTAGAATGCTAGAGACTGGCACTGAGAACAGGTAACGTTACCAGAAGTAACAAACACTCAGGCGACAAGAAGCTGGATCCCTGCTCCTTATAAACAGCTCAGCCCAATCAGCCCAAATGCAGATCACCTGGAGAGGAGCTCAGGTGAGGAGCTGCTCCAGCCGGATGCTGCTCTGGCGTCCCCTCGTGGACAACCTGTTAAGGTGCTAGAAAGTCTCATTATGACAGTAACGTGATCATCTACAGCAAGTGATGGCCAAATGGGGCATGTCATCATTAATTTACATAATGAGTTGGGTGTGTCTTGACCTCCGTGGCGGAGGCTACGCCGAACCCCTGAGACCGACTAACCGAACCCCTAGGGTTCGATAGAACCCCGGTTAAGAACCACTGTTTTAGATTGACCTGCACGGGGCGTTGGTCGCGTTAGTTGGCGCTCCTTGGAAGAACGGAGCGGGCAGGCAGTGACGTAAAGTTTTAAGAGGGTATTGAGGTAGATGGGCCCTGATCCATCAAACACTCTGTATGCCAGCATTAGTGATTTCAATTTGATGCGTGCAGCTAAGGGAAGCCAATGGAGTTCAGTGAAAAGGGGTGTGACATGTGCTCGCTTTGGCTAGTTGAAAACCAAGCGAGCTGCAGCATTCTGGATCATCTGTAGCGGTCTCACAGCACGGGCTGGAAGACCTGTTAGGAGGGCGTTGCAGTAGTCAAGGCGGGAAATGACCAAGGTCTGAACTATAGTTTACTTGTGGTGCAGTGCATTCCCTGTCTGAGGGAATAAAAACTGACAAAATCAAAACCCTTTATTTTTCTGATTCTTTTCCTACAGAAAACGGTTGATGTTCTGGTCTGATAAACTGACAACCAGGTACATTGGAGACTGATTATTTATATAAATAACTTAAGAAACTGACTGTGTTATAATAATTACTATAATCCTTAATCGCAGATTATTTGTTTGACTGTAAATAAGTCTTATTTTGAAGGACATATAAGTGTCCTTATTCCCTTTTCTTTAAATTATGTGTAAACTACACTAATACAGTGTAAAACTGAAGTATTATTATTATTATTCTCCCTCTACAATGTGTGTTGCCATATTCTTCTTTTTCTAATTATATTTTATAAGGGGAAACCATAAGGGATTAGGGATTCATAATCATCAAAACTATTTACAAAAATCTGAGTTCATGTTTTCGCATAAAAAAGAGAACAGAAAAAAATGTTCCTTTCCAACAAGCTTTAGCAAACTTGGTTCAATTAATGTTCCGATTTGTTTCTTGGGTGCCGACTTCTGTCCTCTTTTAAATGCTTTCTTAATGAGTTAGGAGAAAATGCAAAGGACCCTCTCAGCTCATGTATGATTTTGTCATAATTGCAGCACTTTCTCCAAGATGAGTAACATTTGGTTGAGATCCAGACATCGTTGGCTGCATTGGCTAAGCTGGTAATCAGCGCTTTGATATCCAGTTCTCAAAGGAAAAAAAGAGATCTCAAAGGAGGCCAGCATATCTGTGCCAAAACTATCCAATTACACGAAGGAACATAAATTGCAGAGATTGTCAAAAACCTGTATAAAGGTAAGAGTAAAATGAAAACTAATAGGTATTCAATCTATGTGTTTAATTACATTTTTAGTGTATTAATACTCTATTTATAGATTGTAATGTGGATCAATTTGCCGATTATTTCTTGGATTAAAAGGTTAATTGCTGCAGTGAGCATTAAAGGAAAATTAGCTTTTCTTTCATTTAGTTTCTCATTTCCAAATAGAGGGCTTTGATACATATCAGCATAAAAATGTTCAGTTTGTAACCAAGGGAGGGAAACTGAAAGAAACGGTTTAGTCACAAGAACTCCACAAACCTGTGAGGACGTTTTTAAAGGCCAGATTTTAGAATGAACACAACACAATTCCCCTTTCCACAAGCAATTTTAAAACAGACAGAGCCCTTTCAGCTAATCGTTTCTAATAACGGGATGGTAACATGTCAAATGGATTTGTGGCTGCTTATTGGGGAAACAGAAAAGGGCAACAATTATGCTACAAATATAACACAGGAAGCATCTATGAGCTATATTCAATCACCATTCCAAACATTGCATGCTTAAGGATCATGAAATAACTGTGGAACATAAATTCATGGAAAGGAAAACTGAGACAAAAAAAATGAAGCCTAACACAATCCATGTCTTGGCAGCAACAAATAACTTAAGTCAACAGTCATATCATAAGGCAACTGCAAAACTAAACACCCCTTAAAAAACACGGTTAAAATATACAGAGGTTTCATGTTTGAAGGTCAGAGACATAGAAAAAGTGAAGCACAGGACATTTAGTTATTAAAAAACAAATTCACTTTGTAATTTCCCTGAAGGGCATTGTTTTGTGCTTGGAACTTTATCGTGGTGTAAGTTGTACGTAAAATATCTCCCAGTTTGAAAGTGATGAATAATGAATCCCGGATTCAAATTTTTTTTTTATGTGAATTAAGGGCTGCAAATCTTTTTGGTGGTCTAAATTATTCATGTATTCGACTGAATCTGACTTTGAGGAGATTGTTCCTTTCTTCTCCTGTTTCAGGAATTTAGAGTGTCCCCCTCAGATGAATCGCACCAAACTGCCAAGGCCATCAGAGGTAACATAATTTGGTGTTCTCAAAAGGTTTCTGCCATCTGTTGGAGGTGTCACACTCATAGGCCTCTTTGTTTTTCTCTTTTTCTTCGTTCCTGGAGGTTTTCTTTGAGATCCCGCCAGTTTTACATTACTGTGTCTCATTGTTATTCTGGAGAGGTGCGTTCTTATCAGGCGGCTGTCCTGCATGTGTGTGGGAGGACAGGGTTAGGGGTGTGTGTGGTTGTGTGTCACAGTAACGCCTCGGTATGCCTGCTCCGCTCCATGCCCTCCACTCTGCGGAGATCGCTCTGATTGGCATGCCACTGCTGTGAGACGAAAAAGCAGTAGTGTGATACGAATTTATCGGGCCATGTTTCATACACTGAATCCGGTTGAAAGCAGAATTGGACTTCTTAAATAGTTCTGCAAATTTTAAAGACAAACACAATACAAGATAGGGATCGTATCTGCTGGAGCTAATTCACACATCTCTAAAGACTGGGCTAAATTACCTGGCAGACATAGTCAGGTAATCATTAGTTCTATGCCAATTTTCAAACCTCAAGCCACACAAACAGATGCAGTAATTTATTTTAAACTTTATGTCAAGCCTGAACTTTATGTCAAGCCTGAACAGCTAAAGTACACTAAGGTAAAAGCTTTTCCACATAAGTATAAAGATTAATCAAAATTAGCTTTTGATAACAGGTCATTCTGATCTTGTAATTCTTACAGGAACTTAATAAGTGAAAGGAAAGGGTGTCAGCAAAAATAAATTAAAATAGATCAAGTTAAAGGGAAATTATTGTACAAGATTTAATATGTTTTAAATTTATATCTTGTTATAATATTATCTGTTCATCAAAAACAAACCTGAAGTGTTGCTTAGACTCGGCCATGCATGCTTGACTAATCCTTAAATTACTTGTTAAAGTCAGTTGGCGATGCCTAGATGATAGATCCTGAAATGTGCTGCATATTTACTAATCCCCACACAGCTCCACAAGGCTAGCACCAGCAGCAACTAACAAACACCTTTTCAAGCTCTGAGGCAATATCATGAGTTTCTATTTTCTAAAAACAATATTATATTAAGTAGCTCCTTTGTAGAACAAAATACAGCGCTCCTAAGAATGGTTGAATTACATGAATTACGTCAGTGGACGACATGGATAAGGCTAGTTGTGATAGTGTTTTGGAGAGGGATAGTTGGGGAAGGTAGGAGTTTCTTAAAAAGACAGAGGCCAATTTTAAGGCATCATATGCAGATATGGTGCCAAATAAAATTTGGTTGATGTTGTTTCGAAGATGTTTACATTTTTCATAAACAACGAAGGTAGCATGGTTACTTGATTGTGCTATAAAACAGCATCATGTTCCTGGAAAAATACATGACAGAATATGACCGGGATGTAATCTCTAAGAGAAAAAAACTAAAAACATTCTAAAACATTACTTGTTTGTATTACAGCTTTTTAAAATCCACATCTTAATTTTTATAACTTCAGTGTAATGCCCTTATTTGGCATTATCACCAGTGTTATCATTAAAAAATAAATAAATAATTAAGAAAACCCTGACTTTAAGTATTGCAGCTCCAATGAAGCAATGGCACAAATTGCATTATACAACCACTCTTTGTGAATAGATGTTCCTTTTGTGTTTTGACAGATACAACTAAGAGAAAGAAATTGCTTGTGCCTTCCGTTGCTAGTAGTATTGCTTACCAGAACAGTAAATTTCAGTGTATTTTACTGCTTTTATGGGATAATTTTTACTTTTTGAGATTCCTGAAGCCATAGTCACACAGTGTACTGCATTGCTATCTTTAAAGGCATGTTCCTTTGGTGTTTAATTAATATAATTAAAATAAACATCTGTCAGGCAGGAGCTGTTCGCATTTGAATTAGCAATGTCATTTGCTGCAGTTATATAATTCGTAGATCCTAGCTTCAACTTCCAAGAAGTCAAACTCTCCTTGAGAACAAAGTCATCTTGGGTGTGATGTAATTCCCAGAACTAGATCCCATTGTCTAAGTTAAATCATTATGTTTGAGGTTACATTTTGTCAAGCATTGTGTACGCAATCCTATCAGAATCAGTAGAATGCAGGACAGACATAGAAAAACCAGCTTCCTTGTTACCGTGGCATCTTGTACAGACATCAGCAGTGGACATGTGAAAAATTAACCTCTACATTATCATAATTTCTCATAATCTTTGCATATCAACTTCTCATAAGTACACCACTAAAATTATAAACCATAAAATGAAATCATTTTCACCAACTTGTTTAGATTTCTGTTTTACAACTTTTCTCTTGTATAGTTCTTTTAAACTTCACCAGAACTGCTGAGATGTTAAATGTATGTGGTGACACAGCAAAAGCTCAATACACTGAGTTGTAAATTATTTGGCAGGTACACTGACCTCAAAATTCTTAATGTGCCAGGTTTTCTGGCTTTAAAAATACTTTACTTGCATTCTGATTAGTTTTTAATAACTTTTAAGATTCCATTGTCTTAAAAAGGATTTTATTTCCTTAAATAAACATGTCCTGAAAAGAGGAATATGATAAATATTGAACAGAAGACATAATGTTGACTAGACATCAAATGTAAAACACAGAGAACTGACCTAGTTGCAATACAAAACAAAAATTGTCAAAGCGTGACATAAAAACTAATGAAATTAATGCTGGTGATTAGGGCGGTAAATTATTAAAACATTGTTGTTACAGTGTAACAACGGAGGACCTACAAACTCTCTATTGAACAGAGATTTTAATTATTGAGAAATCAAGCCATCCTAATAATAAAAGGGCAGAGCCCTGGGTGATGAGCAATTGCTCCCATAAAAAAAAAAGTGCTAACAAGTGATTCTTTAAAGGATTGCACTGTCTAATACCTTACTTTGTTAAAGCATGCAAATGCTTCATGATTCATCAACTAAGCATTAGCATATATTCAGCATATTGTATAGATTTATTATTTTTTTTACCAGTGTTTCGTGATTCTGCAGACGTATGAACACCTAATAATGCAACCACAATTTGTGCCAGTAAATAAACTGTGTGCTGAATTTGTGGCAGAGAAGTTTATCTTATCGCCATATTTTGAATGCTGCTTGATTTAATTCTGTTTAAGGCAATGTTTATCTCTGTAGAAAATGTAAATTTGTCAAAGCTAATAATCTGGTTAAAATGAAAATGACAGTGAGCTGTATGTAAAGAACGTAATAAATGTAACAAGCTGCATGTGAACAACCCTATACAATAAAGCAACTGACTACTGCCGTAAAACTGCAATAGCAGTTCAGTGTTTACATAAAATAAAATAAAAAATCTCTTTCACATTGTCCCATTTGTGAAGCAAAACCTTCTCCTTTTCCTGACAACAACACCCTGCATTTGTCTAAGAATGGAATTAACAATTTGCATAATAATTGCGCATACATTGCATTCTGCAGACCAGATTGTGACATTTCCTTGTCTTTTCATTTCAAAGTTTAAATATATGTTCACATGGGCTCAGCAGAATGTCAAATCAATCCCCATTCCCTCTTCTGGAGCGTGTCTCATTAGCATGCAGTGCAGAAACCAGTGTCCTCACAAGGGCAGAGCTCGAATGGCGTGGAAGCGGAGCATGCTTGGATATTGGTGAATGACATGGAGGCAGCGGCCACTTCAGCGCCTTTTGGGATTAGTGACAAAAGCAAACTAGGGCCAAAACTGTTATCTTCATCCTTCAGTCCTCTCTCGTGTTCACGGACACACGAGCAACGCTAGATCTTTGAAGCTTGCACAGACATGAAGATGTTTTTGCACTGGCTTAATTAGCTTTGGGAAAGATCTTTCATTATGTTTGAGAGTGTGAGTAACAACTCTCTGTCTCGGAAGAAGGTGTTGCCTCCTTAGCAGAGTGGAAGTGAGGTAAATATATAGATTATTTTTCATTATTAAAGAAGTTGCACCCTTTCCTCTGTCCTTGATTTTATCCCAAAACACATAACCATTAATACTGCCTGTAGCATCTCACTAAAATATTAATACCTTTTCTTTACTTTTGAGGAGCAGCAATCAGGAAAGCATGAACCCACATGAACATGAGCAAGATTCATGAACTCTTTAAATTTTGCACATAGGGTTGCCAAATGTGAAGCAAGTGAATGGCCAAAGGAGAAATAATGAACCGATCATTCCCATCTGGTGTTCATGTCAGCAGGCAGATGGCAGAGGAGCTGTGGCTCTGGGGGAGGTGCGTTTACCCCTCCGCAGCCTCACAGATCAGGACCAGGTGTTATCTGCCACACAGTTAACACTCTCATGAATCCCATTAATGTGCTAACAAGCTCACATGAAATTCAGAGCCATGCATAATATTTGTTAAAAAACAGATCACCCTGAATCTGTTTGTAGATGACTGTTCGTAATGAAACGAAAAGAATAAAAAACTAAAACAAGTTATTTAATAATTGATAAAAATGCTAAGTTTGTAATGGTTTTCTAATGACTTCTGTAAGACAGGGAAACATAAATAATGATTATATGATCTCCTAATTTCCCAGTTCTACAACCTAAAACTCCATACCTTATTGTGTCACATAGTTGCTTAATTAAACATTAATAGACCTCACAGTTGTTAGAGCTTTGTGGGCTTTGCTGTTTGCTTGTGTTAGGTGTTTTGGGGCGTTAGCCACATTGTATATATAAAATAACTAAAGTAGTAGCTACTTTTTTACCCCCTGTATTCAAAATTTTACATTTTTTTTCCAAATTATGATTAGCTCAATTCAGCTGTGTGTTTGTTGCTCCAGCCTTTTACAAAACAAAAAACAAACAACAAAACAAACAAAAAAAACTCCATGTGGAGTCAATGATGCCGCCAGTGTGGGACAATGGCAGGTGTGGACTAAATTGACCTCAGTTCTACCAGAAAAAATGATAATTTCTGCATTCCCATTCCTGTTATTTTCTAAAAGTTAATGGCAGTTGAACTCAGTGTAGCAATCCTGCTGTTACTAGAGCAAATGCTTTAAATAAAATTATATTTATCACCTGACTCTTATCATCTGGCTATTTCTATCAGCTAAAATTGTTTCACAGATATGTTGAGCGACTCCAAATCGGAACTGAAATTTGCTAGAGGTGTTGCCTTCTATTAGCAATACAAGCCAATAACAATAGATATCTGTATAATGGATTCAAACATTACATTTGAAAAAATCGGGTTTGCAAATTACTATGCGGGCTGTTTTACAACATACAACATACAAAAATGCATCTAAATAAATAATGCCTGCAGTTGTTACAGATACATACCTCAGCATCCCAGTTCCAGTAGATGTTAATTTCCAAATGGGAACTTGGAAAATCAAAAATCTATGTACAAAGAAAACTCTTCTATTTATGTGCCAAGATATATTCGAGCGCTATATAAAGTGGTTTGACTACTGAATAGATCCCTCTGCTGAAGGCGATCTGAGTGATTAATAGATATTTTTGTCTCTGTCTCTATTTTTTTTCTGGTTACTATCTTCGGTGGTAAATGGTCAAGAGACAGGTAGGCAGGTCAGTGGTGAAACCAAAAGCCAAAATAAAACAAATGACCATGTATGTACAAAAAACTGAAGGAAATACTTGATATGCAAAGTTTTGCCGAAACGCTATCATGGTCTGTGATGTTTGTTCCTTGTTAGTGTTTCCTTAGTTATTGTTTCTAGTTATTTACTCGTTGTGATTAGATATTTTGTTTGTAGTTTACCATTTCTTTTAGTGTCTTCCTCTGTTTCTCTTCTAGTTCGTTTTTCATTATAATTATTATTATTATTATTATGTTTTATTATTATTGGTATTATGTTTCTTTCTCCCGTTGTTTACATTTCCTTCTTGCTTCCTGTTGACACTCTCTCGCTTTGCCTCAGTCTGCTTCTTTCTCAACTACACACACCTGTAATCATTCTGCTGTCTAATTACTTCCTTTGTTTTACTACTAATCCTCCCAGCTGATATATCTGGTTCTCCACTCCACTCTCTGCTCGATCATCCACATTATGTTTTTTCCCAGCTCCATGTCCTTTTTGTCATTGTTCTCATCGTTGATCTCTAGTGTGCCTTCCGAGTTCCCTTCGAGTCCCCTTAGTTCCTCATTGTCTCCAGTCTGCCGGTCTCTTATCTGCTGCACATCTCCATTCCACACAAGTATTCACTCTCTGTGTTCTGTTGCTGTTCTTGGCTCCTGTGTTCATCATCCAAACGTGCAATAAATCCTCATCTCATCCAACTCCGTCTCCATCTTCTGCATTTGGGTCCACAACATTACACCGTTCCGTGACACATGTGAGCAAATAGCCTAAAAACAACCTAAACACATGGAGAACATGGAAATTCCTTTCAGAAAGACACAAGCCGGGAAACAAACCCAGGACTTTCTGAAAACTGCTTCATTGTGGTGCATGTGTAATTTTTTTCCACATTGTCACCACATACATAAGTAATGCTGAAAAGGCAATGACTCTACGCAATTCCCTAGGCTTTCTTTCTCTAACCCTAACTTTTGACCTTATGGAACAACTGTACAAAATATATTTATTATGGATTTATGAACAAGTGGGAAGGAACTGGACTAGTTTTTACTTTGAGTTTCTTTGAGATTTGCTGTAAACATATATATTATATAAATAAACTCACTTTTTTTAAAGACTATGAGTTGTGTCCTTGAAATACACTGAGAAACAAAGCCATCGAGGACAAGCGTGGTAGGATTCTGACACGGGCCATCAAATAAAAAGTACTGCAGTGGTCAAACCACGGAATGTCACCAGTGACCCTCCTGGTTTAGGACAGAAATATGGACACTGCTAGACTGACAGCAGGAACAGAGTGAGGGCTTTTGAAAAATGTAAACAGACAGATGACACACATACAGATGACAACTACAGGGACTGAACAAGCAGGAGCCTGGAAACATCTTCAAAATAACATTGTCACATATGGAAGAAAGGCTAAATGTGTAAAGCAATGTCAGAAGGGAAATATAAACAAGGATTCTGACGGATGTAATCAGGCAACAATGAATTACAGCGTAGTCTGTCAGGTGTGTGGAGGATTATAAAGGCCGAGTTGACCAGGTTGGGGAAAGATGACAACTGACTTAGGGGAAGCAGCTCACATAGAAAACTTAACAGTCATCAGACTTGTTTTAATATTTTCTGTCAAACCGCAGATGTACTGTTCAAAACTTTTCCTGATAAATCTGAACTCCTTGACAGCAGAGCAGAGAGGGAGCGAAATGTCATTTCGTGTTGTCTGCCCAAAAACTGAGAAAAGCTACTAGGAAAATGTGTAAAAGATTCAAGTGAAATACCTTAAGAGTTGTTTTTTTTACCTTCTTTGAGAGATTTTTAAAAAGACGTCAAGGTTGCTTATTAAGACTGGTGTATATGATCGAAAAGAACTCAAAGATTAAGAGCTGTAAAAATATATAAGATGAGAAGCATTCAGAAACGTGGAATTGATTAACTGTTTCTTCTTCCTCTTAAGATTCTTACATAATTGGTGTCTCATTTGAGAAAATGCGTCTGAAGCAGAGTATTCCTCCCTATTTGATCTTATTTATCGATAGTGTTATCTGACGGCACATTCCTTGCCATAAATATGAAATACAAGTAAAACGACCAACTGGGATCCACAGCTCGGATGGGAGAATTTTTTTGTTTTTCGGTTCTGCTGTTAAGTCTTCCAAATCCCAACTTTGATATTCATAGAGTGGAAAAACATCATATAGTTGAAAGAAATCCTTGAGAAGTCCCTTCTGTAGTTTGCCCTACATAATGAGTGCGGAGAGCTTACACAAGAAATAAGGTGATCTAGACAGAGGAAACTAAAATGTAATACTTCAGATAAACCTGAACACACTTTCCATACTGGAAACCGTGGTGACAGCTTAATTTACGTTTATAAAAAACAGATACCGTCACAAAGATATCTAGTAACTTTTCAGCCTTCATAAAATATTGTCATAACTTTTGGGATTATGAGTTGACATACAGCTCGTTGAATGACACCTCTGTCATGGCCCGAGGTGGTTCGTATCACTTTAACAAGGACTAAACAACTTTGAGGAGGGTGGCAATCAACCATGCCACATAAAACAACTACAAATGGGCTGTCTGCTTTACGTCATATGTTTTTCCTCCCGTTTCTTATTTTCAACATCATCATATGACATTGTTTCACCACAATTAGATTAATTACCTCATCGCTATCCATCCTTCACACAGCCACTGGAAACAGAAATGTACTTCAGTCCGACTGTAGACAACCGGGATGTCATGTAGTTTTAATAATAATGTACTTCACATCTTATTTTACAAATTCATTGTATTTTCCTATAAGGGCAAGGTAAGATAGATGAGATTAAATACTTTTCAATCGTTCAAGAAAACCTGCTGGAGTGTTCATAAAATTTGAGACTCGGTCAGAGGTTCAATTCAAAACATATTCATGTGTTAAGATGATTCAGTAAAAGCCTGGACCAAAAATAGAAAACTGATGTTTACAAAAGTTTTGCCTCCATCCAGACTGCACTTTAGCTATTTTGCAAAGAAGAATGTGCAGAAACTAGAGTCACATGGAGGTGTGTAGATCAAAAAAAGATGAAAAAAGTCAAATAGTCTGAATACTTCTGCAAGGAAAGGTCTTTACTTTAGGTAAACTGGCAGAGAAGTAAGACAAAGGAACAGATTTCACTGCTGCTGCGATCATTCCTGAAGGTGATGAGCAAGCAGAGGGGAGTCATGGGGAGGGTGGAGACAAGAGAGTCACAGAGAGAGGGGATGGGAGTAAAACGAGCACTACACTGCCTCTTCTTCTCTCTCCAGCACTTCTCCAGGAAAAATCAGCATCACTACAGCCCCTGGTGAACAGGGCCATTTGTTCGTGTGTGTCCATTCATATAGACGACCCACATTCATCAGTGTCCACTCCAGCTGTACAGCCTGTCTCCGCTGGATGACAGACAGGAAGACAAGAGGAAAGAGGGAATCCGAGGTGAGGCGGTTCTAGTTTACTGTGCTGCAAGCCTGGAAAAAGGATGGATTTCTGCACAAAGTGATCAAACAGAAGCCAAACTGCACATACTGAGGTGTGTAACTATTTTTTTATCAAATGTTGTGACATACTCTGGACGCTAAATGTGTAGTTTATAAACTGTTTAGCGAGATGATTGAATTAGTCAAAGGGGGGGTTGCTGTGGTTTTCAAACAGGACCAGCAGCAGTGTGTTGCTGAAAGAGATAAAGGGAAAATTTTGAGAAGATGAACCGTAATGCTTTTCTGTGTTGCTGTACCCAGCAAACAAGGTTGATGTAAGTGAGGGGGTAAATATTCACGTAATCCTCCATTCACCAACTTGGGCAAAAGAACAAGCTTTTAATGGGGCGGTGCGAGGGAGAACAAAATGGTGATGAGTGAGGCAATTGCATCCCTAGGGGGATAGGAAAACATGGAAGTGTCCTTTCAGACTAATGAGGACAAAACAAGGTTTTGTTTGTGTTTAAAACTCGCACAATATCACAAACAGAAGGTGAACGGGCTTCTCAAAGACACCATGTCAGTGTCAAAGTTGTGGCTCCACTCTGAAGGATAAGGGGTAATTAACAGATATAAGGGGAAGTGTAAAAAGTAAGCTTCAACAGAAGGATGATGCAAAACACACACGCTCACACATCAAAGGAACACAGCTCATTATCCACACTGGCCGATGACCAAAAAAAAACCAAAACCCGTCTAACACTTGCTATTCAGACAGATCACAGTTCCTGACAGTCTGCATGCGTCTCAGCTCATTTTACGCTCCTGCAGATCATAAAAGGCATATTGCAGCTCCTTTTGTCCCAATTTGCACCTTTTGAAATCTGTGCACTTTAATGCCCTAGATATCTGAGAGAATCAGATAACAGCCCCACTTACAGAGGTTCCTGACCCCTGCTGCGGCTCTGAGTGCATTCAGGTGTGCTGCCGGGAGATTGTGTCATTCACATGATAAAAAAGAAAAGCAATGAATAAACCGCCAAGACTATTGTCTGCGGATCCAATCTAAAATTATCTGTTCTTTTAAACCAGGAGCCCTGTTTGTTCTTCATTGGCAGTCCAAATTGGAAAGAACCCAATTGTTGTTTAACAAAAGGGAAGGCGTTAAAGCCTGTGATGCTGACTGAAGCATCACTTTTCCTTACACTTTGATCATCCCTGCATATCTCCGACCCCTGCGTGGGTTATCTGTGGTATCTGCAGGAGTTTTTTGGGAATTCATGAGGTCGAGTCTGAGGTCTGTTTTCAGTTGATCTGGCGCAGAAGACGGGATGCTTAACATAGTTGGAATTCAGGGAAATTTTATCTCTCGCTTTTTAGGAGGAATCTGCTGTTTAAGCCAAAGTTGCATATCTGCAAGGGATGAAAGCCTTTCACATTTTATTGTAGGTGTTTGAATATATGCACTGATTATGAGCGTTTCCCAGAATTTCTGTTAAGGCTCAGCTTTTGTTGTTAGTGCAAGTACAGTATGATAAAGTATCAACACAAACGCCATACACTCAGAGGAAATGTTCCAAATGCCATGACATTTGGCCAGGTTTAGATCTTGTGCATTATTCATGAGTGAAAAATCCAAAACCAGGACATATCAAATTGTGAGAATCGGGCCCATCTGGGACAAATGGAATTCAGTAAATATTAGCTTTTACAAGCACGGACTGTTAGAGTCATAGTAATCTCAGGGACTACTTTATGTTACAGATATCCTAGAATTTAATTAGAAATATTAGGGAGTCCAACATAGACTTTTTGTCCCTAAAATAGCTCATAGAAATAAAAAAGATTATTTATCCCTCCACTTATCCAGTGTTGGCTAATTGAAGCAGCAGCTTAAGTGAAGAGGGCCAGATCCTCCAGGTGAATCGCCAGGTGTTCCAAGGCACGCTACAAAACATATTCCCTTCCTTCAGCATGTCCTGGTCACCGCCTTGGTGTTGAAGATCTCCGGATGTGCCAGAAAAACCAGAGAGGTATCCAGGTTGTCTCATAACCAAATTGCCCCAGTACCGGATGGTCTCAATGTGGAAGAGCAGCAGCTCTACTCTGAACTCCTCCCAACGACTGAGCTTTAAGCCTTATCTCTAAAAGAGAGTCGAGACACCATGCTGAAGAAACCCATTTCAGCTGTTAGCATTCACAAACTAAAAGTCTGATGGTCATAGATGAGGGTCGGAACTTAGATCTCCTGGTAAATCAAGATCGTTGCCAAAAACTAAATTTATTAGAAATGTTGATATAGCTCAATTGTTTGCAATTGTTGTGAAGCTAATATTAAATACATCACAAAGGTTTATACAGGATTTACATGAAACTGTATAAAATCTGATACATTTGGTCTATATTTGTAGGTGAAACTGATAACTAAATGAAAACAGTTTTACAAAAGCTCTGATCAACTGATAAGGAAAAAGCCAAATAACAATACACAACCAAGTACCAGAACACACTAATAAAAAGAAAAACTTCAACACAGAATAATTATACAAGAGTGACAATAAGTGAAAAGCTGGAAACTTAAAACCAGCATTAGTACAAATAAAGAGGGTTTTGTGAATAGTCACGTCATTTGCTCCTTTTCTGCATAGTGAACTTGGAAAATCATAGTGTTCAGTTGCATCATGGCCTGGATGGTTACCATCACAGCTTTTTAATCCATGTGAAAAACCTAGTAACATTTGCATTAGGTTCAGTTACACCCATGCAGGAAACTGAGGTAACTGAAAAGTGAAATTCAATTAAATGAAATAGCATTAGCTTGATAATGTTGGTATGACAGTCATTGCTGCAAATCTGAGTAGTAGCCGCCCTGAAACAATTATAAAATAGTGTGGAGGTTATATACCATAGAAGTAAAATAAGTACCTCAGTGTGTTTATATTACAAAATTCTTTGGTCATAGCATGAATATTGAGCATAGCTAGTGCTAAGTTATTTTACATGTCAAAATGCACCTCACTTACTTATATAAATAAAATAATGTAACTTACAAGCGTGTCTTATTGTATCTTATGTAAAAGGTTCAGTACAGTGTAAAACAAATTATGTTTGTCCCAAAGGTTGGTTAAAACAACCCAAACTGAAGATCGAACAGATGCGATATTTTTGTACAATGGATCTGCATTAGAAATACAACCGAAGCTGATTACATATGAAACAAAGACATTGAAAAAGATTATGTAGACATGGAAGGATAAAAATTTGAAGTGTACAGAAGATGGATTGAGAAAGTGGAGCAGAGGAAGCTATGCAACGCAAAGTCTCAGGAGGAGCTTTGACTGAATGTACTTCACTAGCGAAGGATGGGGGCTGTTTGAAGAGACTTGATGAAGACAAGATGAAGGAGAGGCTTGAGCTTTTGGCATCAAAGCTTACTGTACATGCAGGGGTGTCGGAAACAAAACATACCAAACCTTAAATCTACACAAGTCCTGGAAACGATTTTTGAGCTAGACTAGGCTAGTTTAAAGGACTTGACAAAGCAGAAACCATTGTTGACAGTGAAATAGCTGACTACAGAAAATAGTTCCTGGGAATTAAAAGCAGAGATAAATTTGCAAGAAACCCCTGATGGCTGCTGGCCAGGATATTTCATGTAAGATGAAATGGGAAAAATCGAAAAGCTGACAACTCAAACTGACTTACAATGCATCCTCTTTTTTTTCTTATAGTAAAGGGAACAGACTTTCTTTTTTGAGTTGCTTAAAAAGGAAATATATTTAAGCCAAGGAAAGTTTAATCTAAGGGCATGATGCTCAATCAACGTATTCAACCGTGTGGCAGAGTCTTCTGAAGGTTTTGCTCCTGTAGGCAGGCCCTTTAGAAACTGAAGACACATTGGTGTTTAGGGTCTGAGTGGAGGCAAGATATAGTTTTTCCTTAGCTTTAGTGTTAGGTGACAAAGAAGGTAGAGAAATGTAACGTCAAGCTTAGTTGAAAAAATGATTCATCAGGGAATGATAGACTCTTAAATATTCGGATGGTTGTTCTATTTTTTTTTTCTCTTTTAACAAGATCGTCATGGTTTTAAATAATTCACAAAAATTGTGCTGTGATCCAAAAGTTGCACCATTACAAAAGGGGTTCAAGATAATTTTGAAAATTCTGAAATTTAGGCCTGTCTTTTCTTAAACAGATGTTTTAAACCAAAGTTGCATATCTACAGAAAAAAACTCTACCGCCAACTGATTTTCACGTATCTAGTCTTCCCTCTAGCTGGAATATCATTTCACAGCTTAATGTCTGTGACAACATATGTGCCCAGAAATTTGTAAAAATTCCATCTGTGACTGGCCGATCAGTTCATGTGTGGTCTCCTCCCCGATACGTTTCAAGCAGCTGAGTCCTCATGTAAGGGTTTAGACACATAAACAATCAGAACCAACAGAAGCCATGCTGAACCGGGACTGATCACCTTTTAAAATATGATTGCAGCACATGGTTTTGGCTTCATCATGCAAGGTAATGTATTAACAGTTGAAATGCCATTGTGATGCAGCTTTATGATAAAACTCTTTCTAAAAGGAACACGACCTGGTCCAAATGTGCTATCAAACTATTTAACTCAAACAAGAGAGCTTTGTCATATCTACACGACAGCTCTCAACAAATAAGGATCCATTTCTAGATGGTTTGCAGCCTTGATGTATTTTACCTGCTATCATTTGCAGTGGAAGCCGTGTATAGCACCAGAGCTACTCCCTCTTATTATTCTTGACCTTGAGAAAGACCAGCAGTCTTAAGGACTGTATATTGTAATTCCCTTCCAATTAAAATCAGAGAAACATGTATGCACTGTCAGATTTGCTTTTGTACAATCACTGACAATGAAGTTTCTCTTCTAGTCTCACGCTGAAAATAGCCCAATTACAGTCACCAGTTTCTTTCTTTTTTTCTCACTGTTTTAAGACCAAGCAGAAGAATCCACAATTTACAAATTTTACATCAGAGTGTGGAAGTGACCTTATTGCAGCATGCTCAAGGAGAGATTTTCTGGTCTTAAAAGGCATTAAAGTCCATATTTGGAGGCCAAAGACAGAGATACCTTAGGGAAAAGGTCAACAAAGTTGGTCTGCTGTCCAAATTAGCTCTGTTTTCCCTATATGTATGTTTATGTTTTGAAATCCCAACCACTTTTTAAAGTAAAAATAAAAACTATGACCACTTTGAATTCATGGGATTTCTGCAGCTTTGGATTTAATTTTCTTTTGGTTTTGGCCAGTAAAAGACCGATATTTTGTAAATATAAAAGAAGCCTCCCACTCAAATGCCATGCTTTGAAAAAGGGCACTGAGGGTCACTCAAAATTATGTTCATTGTGTATAATTACCAGCCTTTTTATCATGGTCATGCCATAAATCCAGGTTGAAAGACTAAATCTCTGTTTCTTGCAAAGGTGTTTTTTTTTTTTGTATTTAATCAAATAATCTTGTTTTTCACTCCGCAGCTGTAGCATTACGCATCCATATTGTTTTAGATATTGTTGATTTGAAACTGATTTCAGGTTTCAGGATCATTTTGTTGTATTATGATTAAAAGTAATCAGTTAAAATCATATTAAAACAAATCTTAAAGTGCATTCAAGTGTTTCCTTACATTTATTTGGAGAGGAATTGAACTTACACTGCCTTAGACTGTGTCATTCTGAATCAAGAAAAAAAATAGTGAGTGGCTCTGAACTTATAAGCAGCTTTCAATAGATAAGATAGCAGACAATAGTTTAAAGGCTGCAAACTAATCACAAATAGATCCTTGTTTGTTAAGAGTTAGTATTTGCAAATTAATAAATATTAGTAAATATATCAAGTGTCTATGGTTTACCTAAAAAAATCGACATAGGGTTTTCCAGTGCTTACTAATCAGGTTAACTACCAGTAGCAATAAAAGCCAATTTTATTCCTACTTTGAAGGCATTTTAAAAAGTTTCTGTTCTTCCAGCTAAAACAGAAAGAGAGAGAGAGATGAAACAAGAGAGGGAGAGAGATGGATGACAGCCACATAGCCCTCTGAGGGTCGTGCACCTTTAACAGAAAAGACAGCGGTTACCCAGAAGAGGGAATAAGAACGTAGTGTTCCAGACTGCAGCGAGACACTGATATTCTGTCTGATGCAAGGTTCCTCTTCAAGCAGCAATTTAACTCTCATCTTTACTTGAGCACTCACTGCTTCCTTGAAATTCGGGTGTAGAGAGCAGGTTATGTCACAGGTTTGACTTACAGATTTGCAGTTGTTAAACAGTTAAACTAAATATTATTATTATTATTAACAAACTTCCGCAAAGTGATCTCGTCTCCCCTACCTTGCATTTCTTAATCTTCCTTGGGAAATTAAAACTAGAGGTATTTACCGTGCGTAGGCGGGCGTGTGAACCACGTCTAACCTCTTCAGACTCGCTGGGACTGCACAGCTTGCCCTCTTAAAGTAGACTAGCTTGAAAAAGAACTGTGCGTACGTCGTTGCCTGGATACAAAAAGCATCATTAGGCACAATTATCAGCCACTTCAACGCACAATAAACAAGCTTCATCACTGATTTGAAAACAACACATCACGAAGGACTTTAGTGTATACAGTGCAGCGAAAAGGGGAGTGGAAAGAAGGCTGAGAGCAAATGTCAACACCATGAAAGGGTATCGGAGAAGCAGACCCTTTACAAAATATATAGGACAGGCTTCAAAAGTGGATAGCTAAATTATTTCAGGAACTAAATTTATCATTTCATTTTTCTGTGTTGTGGGTTTAAATAGTGTGAAAATAATCTGGAGAGAAAGAAACTATAGAAACAAAAAAAAAGGAGCGGCCCAGTTTCACCATGGGGCACAATTGTTAAAGAAAACAAGAGTCAGGGCAAGAGAGCATCCAGCAGAAAAAAGAAGCAAGGCAGCCCAACTCATCCATCATCATTATGCTGTGCATCTGCCTGAAGCTACTTTGGGCTTCAAATTAAAGAGAACAGAGTTATTTTCAAATACACTATCCAGAGAAAAAGAGATGAAAGCAACTGAAATAAAATTCTGAAATAAAACAACTTGGTGACAAAGGGGCTCCCTTAAACTTTCTGCAAGGTCTTCTTCAACATAAGGCTCAGTAAGGAGTTCTGTAATGTCCTATAACTACATTAAAAAGATTCCAATCTGAATGATGAAACAGCAACGACTCAGAGGAGTGACAATTATACTTGATGTTACTCTGCCTAAAATATGTTTTTTTTTTAAGTTTAGGTTTTTTCGGTTTTTAGTTACTGTCTCAATTGGTTGTAAATAGGACGTTGTGTCACCTTGGTGTTTCAAACACCAGAAGTACCGAGTACATTTAAAAAAATAAGTTTTATTCCTGTGGAAATTAATTTTTTATTTGCTTATAGCTATTTTTGTTTCAACTTGGCGTCGAAATAACGTTTTACGTTTGTGTTGAAGAAATATAGTCCAATTTTCTCTATTCAACTGAGGCAGATGTGCGTAAAGCAAAAAAAGGTGCTTCTCAAAACCTTTGGATATCTATTGCCAGAGTCTAAAAAGCATTAAGACAGCAGAAACTGTTCAAAATAAGGCTAGAAAACAACTCATCTTGCACAAAATGTGTCGTTTTCGAGAACTACTATTGCAACGAACTTAATGTTTTTTTTACTTACTTAATTTGTTTATTTCATGCCTGTTTCGACAACAAATGTGTTCTGTTTATGTGAAGTTTTACAAACTTTGCTTGTTTTAAGGAAGCTCTATGAATCCTATTATGTAACCCTACAACGCAGCTGATAAAGTATTGGAGCATTTGTGCAGGCTTAAGTATACAAATATACATTGCTGTGACTTTAATAAGTGGTGCTGCAGTGAGGTAAAACACATAAGACCTTTAGCTTGTGTGCCTTATTGTCCGTTTGAAATTTTTCTTAACAAATACAGTCTGTTGTTATAAAATTATCTCACTTCCTGTTTCTTACCTGTTCCTCTCAGTTCAACGTCCTCTGCTTTCCTGGTTTTGCTTGCAAGCTCAGGCTCGTCTTCCCTGCTCCGGGATTATTTTGTGGCCTTGCTAACTAAAAGCCCGGTCCACCATGGTCAATTTAATTGAATAATCTAAAAGAAGTATAAAGTGAGACTGGGACATGCCCGAGTTCACTCCAGGTGAATTAGTCAAGTTAATTTTGCATTTGCACTTATTCTTGTGAGCATGACCTTTACTTGCAGTATTATATTACAGGGCAATAACATTGCTATAGCCAATAAAACCCTTTTAAATTTTAGTAAAGGCCTTTAAAGAAAATGTTACTGTTAAATCTATTCAATTTGCTTTATGACCCCAAAGGAATTTGGGTTAGATTGGATAAAATTAAAAATATCTAAAAAAAAATAGTGAGTTGGAGTTTACACTTATACTCTTATGGCTGATTTACTGAAAGACACTTTGGAATATTAATGTAATCATAATTATTTAAATGTATATTTGTCCAACCCAACAGAGAGTGAGTCACTTGTTGATGCATGTGTATGCTCATTGTTTTTTGTCAGTCCAAAGGCAATTAACACCCACCTCCAAACGGTAATTAATGATGCTGGTTGCTAATGCTTCCAGTAAAAAAAAAAAAACAGATCTGTATATTGGATGTTAATCCACAATGTGATCTAGCAACCGATGTTCCATTGTCACAACCCCAACTCAAGAGCATCCGCATTTATAAAAACAATTGGTAACAACTCCAGCCATCAGAAATTGGAAATCTTTCTAAAATGCATTCAGTGTTTTTAGAGTGGTTTTTTTTTTTTTCTATTTGCTATCTTTCCCTTCTGCACATTTTTATTGAAAATGCTCCGTTAATGGGGGCCCACACATGCAGTTAATGTAGTTCAAACGGCTTGTGGAGGGCAAAAATATATTTCACCACTCTCCTCTGAATATCATGCAAGTGACCAGGAATGAAGGGTATATGGGCCACGCTGAAAATGACTAATAAAATGGGGAGAAAGGGGAAGGGGGTGGCAGAGCTGACAGATAAACAAAAAGTGAGTGCACACACAAATGCAAGATAAAAAGTGCGGGCTGACCTTTTACTTTCATTCCTGTCATGGTCATTTATTCCTCCCTTCGAAGAGTCGCTCTCCTTGCTGTCATTGATCAAGTCAAGACCAAAGAGCACCGTCAACCAAATATAAATCAGCCTCTCTCTTTCCTAACAGACTCCACACCCAGTTCTGAGCTGTGATTTGTGGTGGAACATTGGGAACGACATTCATACACAGTGGAGGAAGGTTGCCGCTCGGCTGTTATTGTGAAAGCTGATTATGAGGGTTTAATTTCATCAGATAATGCCTTCATTTATGAGGAGACACTGCTGGAGGCAAGAGGTCTGGCAGGCCTTGGATGCTACAAGCACGCCTCCTGCTGTCCACAAAAATAGTGCATACAAGTTAGTTCTTAAATTAAGTGGGTTCATTTTCCTTCTGCTATTAGTTATGTTAGCTTATACTGTATTAAAGCAGGGGTTTTGTCTAAACATCTCTATCAAACCACTTTTTTAAAAATCGGGTTTGCATTCAATACAAGTAAATGTTGATTAAAATTTAGACAAGGATATTGGATAAAGTTTTTTTGTCAGCATTAGTTCAGATTGATAAAATGCAAGTCCTAGCTTTATCGGAAAGCTGCCTTAAGATTAACTTTTTTGGTTATTACTCTTTATAATATGAACTCATCTTCCGTTTTTCTCTGTGTCCCAACGTCAGGCAAGATGTCGGGAATGGACGTCCTGCTGGTGGAAAACAACAAGACCGGAGTCACCCCGATAGACAATGGGACTTTTCTCCGTTTCTCCCCGACGTCTGCCTCCACGTCGGCAGCCGCCTCTTCCCCAGGAGGTCGCCAGGGTAACGTCTATGTGTACGTTTGGCTCTTCCTCGGCCTGCTGGTGTTCCTGCTATCACTGCTCATCATCTCCCTCCACCGATTGAAGAACATCGTCTCCTCGTCTTCCTCGGTCCCCGACTGCAGCAGCGAGGGAGGGAGCTCCTTCACCAACATGGAGATCTGCAGCATCTCCTCTCAGAGGTCCACCATATCTGCACTCTCCACCTGAGAGCTCATAGCGTGCAGATGTTTTGTATAAATACACTGTTTTCTCTTTACAGGCCGAGGACGCATGCACAAGAAAAAACAACCAAAAAATAAACTGATGGAATAATATAATCCTCCCATGCATGCATATTTTAATCCTGGAGGTTCAGTGGTTCAGGTGTGTATCCACCTCGGAGGTTATAAGGGTTAAAAGTCAACATATCCTGCTAAACCTGACGAAACAGGAATGCTTTCCCATGGCAGTGAAACAGACAGTGAATGACAGTTGTCGTCTTTAGTTGACTTTATTTTGTCACTTTTCACTTTAGAACCTTTGTCAATAATTCCCGATGACATCTGTACATTGCAATGCAAAAATCAACCTAAGAAAATGTAAAATATCTCTACTTTGTAAACAGGAGCGTGCATCTGCTGTTAATACTTTGCGTAAGAGCATGGCCGCATTCAGAAACTGGTACATCACCCCACGGAGTGTAAAGACAGGACGTTAACAGAGGGGAGCATTTACAGAGGACAAGTCAAAAGAAGCCAAAAAGATCAAATTCGAGCATTGATGGACAAGTCTGCCTGCAAAACTTTCTGCTACCTGTCATGTCCCGTAGTCCACAACTCAGCTGAAGCAGGAGGTTTCTCTGCAGCTGTCAGCACCTCATCCATACTCCAGGATGTCAACTCAGCAAAGGTTGTTTCTCCTGTTCAGCAAGTCAAAGAACCGTTTGGACAGTTTGGCATAAAGGGGAAAAAAAATGTCCTAGTTGAGGGTGGTGAATGTATAAAGCACATTTATCCGAGGACAAGAGCCGAACTGCAGAGGAGGGATGAGGATAACTGGATAAAGCTGACATATATTAGACATATATAAAAAAAAAGAAGATAAAAATGTCTAAAAAGCTTAAATCCTTTTTGTTTTTGGTTGCAATAGAACACACACAATCTGTATGCGAAGAATTTTGAAAACAATCTATCATTTCAACATTTATTCAGATAATGGCACGAAACCCCCAAATTACAGGTAATACTTTGTCTAACTCCCTTTTGTCAACAGGAAAGTTTTTTTACTTCCTACTATATCTTTACCTAAAAACGGGTGGTGTTTCAATGAGATCATGATAAACTGTAACAACACTGTCTAGGCTGGCAAGAGAGAAGACAGACAAGAACCATTACTGATCTTACGCTGTACTTTGAACTTCACAGACATAACCAATGGCATTTGTAATGTTGCCAAAAAGCAAAATATTTGTCCAAGGCCTGGTTAATATAACATTTTTCCCTCCGACTTTAGTATTCTTATTTTTTTTTTTTTTTTTTAGAGTTTAGGAACTGATATTTGATTCAGGGAAAACTAAAGTATAATGATGGAACAACTACCCAGCAGGTAGATGGCACTTAATGGACATCGCTAAACATTTAACTCTGGAGATGTTGGCTGTCTCACCATTTGCATTAAATCATTAATAAATCAAAGGTGATGCATTAAAACTATCTAAACTCTCTGATAAATCTTGAAAGATACTTTAGCTTTGCACTGAAAGTTTTTTTTTAAACCGTTTCTCTTTTTTCTCCCTCTCATTTAGAATATACAGATTTTTTTAACCTTCTCATACTTAAATAATGGTATTGCAAAACAAATGCGAACAACCACGAAAGTTTAATTTTAATAGCAGTACAATGGGAGGATTACTACCAGGCCTTTAGAATCAGCAAATCACTTATGCAGAACAAAGGATTTTTACACCATGTAGCAGGGAAGTTGATAATCAGGGTCTGTTCTGTGGGTTGCACAGCACAACACTGTATTTGTTATTATATAACTTTCCTATAAACAAGGATAGAAAGACATGAAAAAGACACACTATGTGCTAAATTAAAAGTCCAGACCTCAAATTCTTTGCATATTTTATTTTTCTTATGATTTTTTTCCCGACTCACACATGTCATATTTTACATCTTTGCAATAAAACATGAATACAATAGTTTTTTTTGTTTTGTTTGTTTTTTTACGGTTTCATAGATCCAAAAATATTTAAGCTTCTTTTTTTTTGTTTGTTTGTTTGTTTGTTTTGGATACGTAAGTTTGAAACTGTCGATAAGAGTATGTGCATGTGCGCGTTTGATCAAGATGGCTTCATACATACAGTACGGGTCACACACTGTCCTCTCTCTCCTCATCCTCCGCCTCGCCTCTCTTATCAGCTACAGAATCATGATATTGCTTACAACTGTGAGGTTGTAAAACTGAAGAATCACTCATGAGCTCAACGTTTTTTTGTTTTTTTTTAAATACAAACATCGATGCACAAATAATCCCGGGAGGGAATAAAAATAAACTAAAAGTGTGGAGCCTGAAACAGGAAGGCAGCCAACCAGAAAGAACCAAGCTAATAAATAATGATGTGATTGGTGCAAAGTGCAGATACAAAAACAAACTTTTACACGGAGTTGATTCTCTCTCTTGTTTTTTTTTTTTTTTTTTTAATAATCAACATTTGTGGGTATGTGAAGGTTTCCTCTGCACTCAGTCCCATTCAGCCCAGTAAGTCTCCTGTCAAGCTTGAACCAAGACTGTATGTACATATTTGACAAAACAATCACCAAATATACAAAGGAAACCATGTCAGTCTCATGTTTGTCGTCCTCTGTGGCACTGAAATAAGAGCTCTTTAAAATGACAGAAAAAAAAGTACCACCCCGATGCCACCATTTTTACCGGTCTTATCAACATTATAATAATTATTACACAGTATTTTACATACAGCAAGTCATTAATAAATTAAAGGTGAGAAGTGCGGTTTATGTAAAAGAACAAATGTGACTTTAAAGGAAGAAGAGCCTTATTTACAAAATTTGAGGGTAAAAAAAAAAAAAAATTTAAATAATACAAAATAATAACCCAAGCAGACAAAATTAAATAAGATAAAAACTAAAGCGAGACTAGGTCATTTCTGCAGGAGGAAATTTTAAGATCAACCCAATTCCGATGAATTCTTGCGAGTACAGGCTGGTGTATTAGTTTAGAGGCAACAAAGAAATTTGAATTTCTAGTTCAACCCAAATAATTAGTAGACAAAAATCTGAGAAGTCAGAAACAAAACCAGAAAAAAAAGAATGTACAGAACAAAATAAACACGACTTGAGTATGTGTGATGATTTTAAACGCATCAGGAACAGTGAAATCGATCTGTACCGTAAGCGTCGACCTCCGTTTCACCAGCTCTCTGCCCACATGTTGCAGTCAGTGTGTCGTATTATTGAAGCAGGTTTCAGTGTGTATCTTCTTATTATGCGTCTGTGGTTACACACGTGTGCACAGAGGAAGCCGTTCCCACAAGCGCAGTCGCATCCTCAATGCAAAGGAATAGAGCCTACGGTCTGAAACTAAATCTTCCTTCGTCTCGGTACCTGTGGTTTCCCCCCCTCTTCGTGTCGCCGAGGCACAGCAGCAATGTGGCACGCCTTCCCTTGTCCAACTCATGTCGTCCGCCTCAGTACCTGTTCTGGTGTTCGTAGTGCCAGCGGTTAAAGTCGATGTTGAACGCCACAATGCTTCCGGAGGCCATGCCGGTGATTAAAGTCCTGTGGGGTAGAACACATGAAAAAGCACAAATCCTCAAAATCAACTGGACAAAAGGGGAAAAGGAAATAAAAGACATTTGTGCTTTACACTAATAAATTGTCAGTAATGTTTTTTTTAGCTTTATGTTATAATTTAATTCCCTTAATTACCGTTGGGTTATCCTTGAATGCCTTGTGGCGTTGCATTACCTAAACTCCCTCCTCCCTCCTTGCTCCTGCAATGTCTCCCTTACCTCCTCATAGCTTCAGCTCCTAGCCGAGCTCTCGCCCCACCGAGCACCCCTCCCCCGACCAGCTCCACCAGGCTAGCGGCGGCAGAAATTACCAATCTCATGGTTGAACTGGGTTTCCATTTTCCCAATACAATTGTTTATATTGTAGCTCCTTTATGCGACAAAATCCAATGCTCCAAATGGTTGTAAATCCATGGACAATCAGAGTTTTGATGATGTAATGAAAAGGTAGGAGTTTCCAAAAGAGACGAGGCAGATCTCAAGATGTCAGATAAAAAAATTACTTTATCCAAGAATCCCCCTTGTTAATCATGGATTAACTGCGAACAGCCACAAAAGTTTAATTTTAATAGCAGTACAATGGGAGGATTACTACCAGGCCTTTAGAATCAGCAAATCACTTATGCAGAACATGTCTGATAATATTAAGCAATGAAAAAGAATATGGTCCTAATCTGAAAACAAAAACAAAATTAGAGTAGTAGCTATGAATGAAAAGAAATTTGAAAATAAGACAATTTCCAACGCAGTGTTAAGGGCTCATCACCACTCATCATGCTTAAATATAAATGTTAATGCCAACGATGTAATAAGCCTTTATTATTTTTTCTCTCAAAAAGAATCATGTATTAAACATTTTGGTGGATACATAATGTGACTTTAACAATATACAAACATTACATTGCACATGTCTCCTTAAACTTGTGTCTTTTAAGCTAAGCTACTAAGACTTTACTGCCTCGTTATTACCTAACCCAACACTTTTATTTGTACTTATTATAATTACAACAATAAGATTTTTTTTCCGCCTTTTAAAATTTAAGCTAATTTAAACTGGCCGACAAGTGTTTCTGCTTCGGGTTCAGTTTCTCAGCTAACCCAATAAGCGTTTAGGATTCACACTACAATACGAGTATTGACAGCTGGGTTTCGCCGTATGTCTGTGTACCTCTGGTCATGTGAGAGGTCCATGGCCCGGATGCCGGCGTCACAGCCAGGATAGATGTAAAGCTGTTTGAAGTCACAGGCCTGCCACACCTCCACCACTCCATTATCCCCACCGGTCACCAGGTTCTGTCCGTCACTGCTCAACAAGATGGCCTGAGAAGAGACACAGCAAGGGTTAGAGAGAGACACGAACAGTATGGACAAATCTGAACAATTGTAGTTGACATCAGGAGCCGTACTCGAGAGGAATCATTGACTTCCATTTGCGCCAGCAGTTTTCCATTTATACTGAAGTTGCAGAAGCGACCTCTCTCATAATAGATGATGCAGTGTCCCTCGCTGGACACTGAGATGAGGCGAGGCCGCAGGCAAAGCTCTGGACCCTCCAGGGCCCTCAACAAGTCACCTGTGATCGTGTGGACCAGACACGGGCCCTCTGAGGAGTGCAAACAAAGGCAACTTAGTAATGTCAGACTATTTGGGGTGTTTGCTCAATTTCGGATGAGCAAATGGTTAAATGTCACAAACCTTTGGCTCCGCTAATAACCAGTCCCAGCTCTGCACAGACTGAAACACAAACCACTTCATGGTCATGTCCTGTCAGCACGGCCCTAGGAGCAGGATAGTCGCCTGGAGAAAACAAATCACCATTAAGCTCAAGCTTTTAAACCGCAACCATACCCAGCGTAACCCTCAAAAAGTAAATAAATAAAACATCTTCACAATGATGCAACTCACTGTTATTAGGGTTATCCCCTATAATATGATGTCGTCCACTCCAGTACCACAGAAGAAGTGTGGCGTCTCTGGACCCGGACACGATGTAGCAATCTCCTCCTATGTAGGACTCCGACCGGGCCAGGCAGGTCACCACGTCCCAGTGGCCAAAAACTATCTGGGTCAGTTTTCCTGCAGATGACAAGAGGGAGGACATTTCAGTGAGCGCTCGTCACATGCAGAAAGCAGCTCTGTGATAAAAAATGTAAAGAATGACAATAGGGAAAACAAGCAAGCTGAAGTAGCACAAGTGTCTTTTTCTCAAGGTCAAGGCATAAATATTCACCCAATAAATGGATTCTATTTACAATATCAACAAATAGAACACATAACATTTGCGTTAAACATCCACACGACCAACCAGTTTCAGTCGAGTAAACCCGAAAGCTCTTGTCCCAAAAGCCGCAGACCAGGATGTAGCGGTTGTCGGCTGTTACCACGAAGCAGTGGGTGTTGATCTGGATGCTCTGGTCCACCAGGTCAGTGATCTGCCGCTTGTTCACACCTGAGTTGTTTGCTACATGGGAGCACGGGAAAAGACAGAAAAAGGAAAACTAACATTACAACACCGCTTTCTAGTGGGCCATGTTTTAATTGTTAGTTTTAGACGTATATCTTTTAAGTCTTGAACATTCAAATATCTAACTGCTAGAACTGATGTTGACACCACTTAAGAGGATTAAAGAGTAATTTACAGGAAAAATGTGGTCGACACAGTAAATCAAACTACTGATAAATAATCGTTAGAATGAATTATACAAGATATATGTGGACACTGATTCAGGAATCAATCAAATTATTGTTTAAAACATATTTAGATATATATATGTTTTTTGTATAATTTCCTAAAGTTGGTCACGCAGTCAAAAAAAAAAAAAAAACTAGGTTTAAAAAAATCTATTCCAAAGCTCATCTTTTATTCTTCCTTTGGCATAAATAAAGTAGTTTTGATTTGATTTGATATAAAAGATTCCCATTTCGGGGTCACAAAACTTTTCATAGCAACCATTATACACAATCAAAAGCTAACTTACTGTTTGGAGATTGACCAGAAGAGGCCTTCCCCATCATACCACGCCAAATTTAAACAAGTTTGGGTGAATGCACTGGAACTAAAACTGGAACCGTGAATCTTGTTCAGATTGGACTAAGACTGAGTTTTTTGGCAATAAACCAGATTGGTGAAGCCTAAAGCAAAGAGTTTATATTTGAAAAGGTTCAAATTTCAGGACAATGGAGGACTTGTGATAGAGTGAGACTTCTATCCTAAAAAAAAAAAAAAAGGATTTTAATCCCTTGGAATTGTTTAAATATTTTTGACAACTGACTCATTGTTAATGTTTTTAAATGGATGATGGTGCAAACCTATTTCTATTTCAGTCTAAAAATTCTTCACTAAATACAGAATCTTCATTTTTCCACGCCCATCTCAATTCACAGACCTTATAGTCCTGAACTGAAGTGAATTGCATCAAAATACATTTTTTTCCCCACTGAGTAAAAAGTCCCTAGATTAAAGCTGAATTATTCAACAGTTTTTACAAAGAAATTACAATTTCCATTTTTTCACTGACCTATAAGAGGGTCCATTTCTATGGGTAGATGATGAGCCTGTTCTAAGGAGTATCCCGGAGCTCCACGGAGGCCTGGATGGACACATGCTACAGTCACATATCTGTGCTTGTGATTTATGTCGGAACAACAACAAAAAGCCCTCGCAGTGCTCACCAACTGTGTTGTGCCAGCGGTTTACGGCAAACAGCCGGCTACACGTGACGGTGACGGCCGCCGGTATGCTGAGGTGGGGCAGCGTGTTGGCAGCGACATGGGTGACGGGGGAGTTGGAGGGGAACTTGAGCACCATGATGACGTCCTGCTGCATCTGATCCTTAAACATCAGAGGGCTCTGGGGAAGGAAACACTGGTGAGACAGACAGAGAGGAAAGAGAGGAAAGGGCAGAGAGAATGAAAGGGAAAGGTCAAGGGGTACACGATGGAGGAAGGGTTGAAGACGGAGGAATGGGGAAAGACAGAACGGATGGAATAGAAGGAAGGGAAGGGAAAAGGTAAATTAGTGGGAGCAAAGGGTCAAAGCAGGTTCACACACTGAGGAGGCTTGAAAACTAGGGGAGGAGGTGGAGGCACTGGCTGGTAAGGGTTTGGGACTGACAGGTTTGGGTTTGACATGTAGCGACACCGAGGCCTCATACCGCTGATGACAGCAGGAGGACAAAGGATCAAAGACTAAAATAATAAAGAATATTACATACACCTGTATGTAATAAAACCTCACTTGACAGTATGAACAACTTAGCAAAGGCATAACTGGTTTGGAAATATGGGAGAATGACGCTAAGATCTTAAAGAAGTCCCCAAAAACTTTTTTTTAGCATAAACAACAAGCTCAAATAAATACCTCTGTTCAAAATAACTACATCTGGATAGAGTCTCCTTCTGCAATCACGTTAGACTGATACAGAATAATGTCTGCTAAGGCTGTTGTCTCACCAGGTGCATGGCGGAGGAGCGAGGTGGGTGTGGCTCTATCAACAGCTGGGAGGGGACCTGACCAGAGGCCTGAATCTGAGCCTCGACCACCTGAACACAAAGGAGACAGAGAAGGTGGCTGAAGCTGAGGACAAAGAAGGTTACGCAATATTCAAAGAAGTTAACGACTGAGAGTTCTCAAGGTCGGTAAGAGTTTTAGGAACCAGAGGAACTCAAACCGTTTTAATTCTGTCACACTTTGCGATTTTCCAAACACAAACTTCAAACAATAGGGGAGTTGAAGGAAATTTATCAGGACATTATTTTTACAGCCTGGTACTGCTGAAGGAAGCTTTCCCCTCAGTGTAATGCTGCCGCATACATGGTCTTGCTTGGATACGACCATTTCATTTGTCCACACATCTAAGTAGAGCTTCCATGTTGGTCAGTAGCCTTTCTTTGAAACTCTTTAAAAAGCCAATAGAGTACACCTCAAGAGTAATTTCTGTAGAGACGGGAATCAGGGTTGAAAAACTTGTGCAGCAAGATTTCTATCCATAAAAGTATTTTAAAAACTGGTAATTCTTTCCTTTTCACTTCCTAATTATGGACTACATTGTCTATTGTGACAAAATGGAAAAACAAATCAAAGGATATGAACACATCCGCAGAGCATTATGAATCTACCGATGGTAACATGCATATTATAATGTACTATTATGATCTTTAATATTTGCAATGCTAAAAAGACAGATTTCGGTAAATTGCTGATAATGTTTGAATCTCTCAAAGAAGTCCAACCTCTCGCTGTGCTGCGTCCACATTGTCTAAGTTTACGGCTCCCTCGTACGACAAGAAGTTGAAGACGTTGAGGGCTCGGACCGCCTCTGGCCCACGCTGCTTGTAACCGAAAATGAGATCGATCCACTGGTGAAGCTGGCATGAAACAAACTCACTCTCCAATGCCTGAATGGACGACGAGGTAAAGGCAGGAAGAGAAAGAGAACAGGAACATAACTTGCTTTGTCTCAGGAGGTCGAGACGAAAGGGCGCCAGTGTATTACATAAGATAACCTCCTACCATTCTGTTTATGCGGACAAAGTCTTCTGGTTTCTTAGCCCAGACAGGAAGCTCCACGTCGCACACAGAAACGCCGTCGTCACGCGCCCCGAGTTCGAACTCGTTACTGTTCACAAACATCTCAGGCAAGTAGTAATACTCTGGTATCAGCTCCTATATGACGGGAAATTTGTCATATTGAATTAATGAATGCAGAATGCCATATAAATGTAAGGATGTAATAATGACATCAATTGTTGCAAACATTCTAATAATTACGTATTTAACGAAGTGATAAAATGTATTAATTTTAGTTTGAACTCTCACACTAAAACCACATTATTACATTGTAGTGTCTGTGCTACTATTTACTGACAACAATTGTCTCTTTAGCTTCTCAAAGACCTAAAGGCAGATTGGCCTACCTTCAAGAAATTCAAATTAGATTGAAGTACATTTCTGTTTCCAGTGGCTGTGTGAAGGATGAATAGCGATGAGGTAACGAATCTAATTGTGGCGAAACAATGTCATATTATGATGTTATAACGGGGGAAGTTATGTATGCCGTAAAGCAGTCAGCATATTTCTTGTTGTTTAGTGTGGCAGGGTTCCTGCCACCCTCGTCAAAGTTGCTTAGTCACCGGGTTAAAGTGACACGGACCCCCTCGGGCCATGCAGAGGTGTCATTCAACAAGCTGTAAGTGGATGTGTAATCACAAAAGTTATGATAGTTATGAAGGTTGAAAAATTACTTAATGTTGCTTTAAAGAACAAAGATGCCATAAGAAAGTGAATAAATAACAGAGTAAAAACTGTGATAACAAATATATATGTACTGTCAGCCCTGTGCTTAAAGTCATTTTAATTAATTAATTAACAACTTTTTACTATACATTTTACAGATTTTATTACCTATATAAATATTATGTTTCTCAGAATAGTGTGGATTCTATTTCAGTTACATAGAGAAAAACATTTTCAGAAATGCGTTTCTAGTTGTATTGAAAACTATGAACAAATAATGTGATTTATAAACTGTACTCACAAAAAAATGTACTTTTAATTTCTGAGATCCTTTTAAAAGGGAAAAGCATTTTGTTTAGATGCTAGTTTTATTTTTTTGACTCCCCTCGTAGCTCGTTACCTTAACGTCCGCCGTGTCCCTCTGGCAGTTCCTCCACGCGCGGCCGATACCAGAGAACGCTCTCTCTGGGTGGTCAAATTTCCCATCGTTGGCGTTGAGGAAAAATGTGCTGAAGGGCTCCTACAGGCACGGAAACAATTAAATTATTATATTATTTCAAAGGAAGCCTTTAACATGAAACTGTTTAGGACTCCGAGGTGTATTCTTGTTCAGTGTTTTACGTTGAATACTTACTATTCTGACCATCCACATCAGTGTTGAGTGAGCTGTAGAGTATAAGGTTGTGTAGTGCTGAGAGGGAATACCGTCATCGTCCCATGTCTCGTAGCGCTCTGCGTAAAACGCCGCTCGCTTGGGATTCAGAGCACCGATTGGCTGGAAGAGACATACCATTGCTAAACACTTTGGAACGGCACACACGGTGACGGTTGCTAACATAATCATGCCTTTCTTATTTTTGTACTCGCTGTTGAGTCTGTAACTAACTCCTGGCCGAACTGGATATACGGTATTATAGACAGGAAAGCCTGGTCTGTATTTTACCCTTATTTAATTATTTTTCTAAATATTATGAAAAAAAACATAATCCTAACCTTGGAAAGGTCTCTGAAGTTGCCGGGCAGTGTGAGATCGAGCTCCTCAGAGTCGTAATTGGTCAGGACCCAAGGGAAGACAGGGTACTGGTTCAAATCATTATAGGTCCTCCCTGCAAGGAAACATATTCAAAACACAGAGCTTAAACTTTTTATTTATCTTAATATTACCTGTTAACAAGTTTAATTATGTCTTATGTTAAACTTTCTGACAGTACCTACGGGTTTTATTATATTTACAGTATTGGTTTAAAGACATTCCAAAATTTACATACACTGTAAATCAGTAATGGTTCCGTTAGAACATTGACTTTTGTTGAGTAGATTGGAAAGTATTCCTACTTTTATCAGTATTGCATTCACTTTGTGAAACCTGGGCGTCATGATCGATGATCAGCTGACCTTTGCGGATCAGGTTGCCTGTGTCGCTAGATCATGTCCCTTCTCTCTATTAAACATCAGGAAGATTGGGCCATATCTAACTCAACGTGCGAAACAGCTCTTAGTTCAGACCTTGGTCATTTCCTGCCTTGACTACTGCAACGCCATCCTAACAGGTCCTTCAGCCTGTGCTTTGAGACCGCTACAGATGATCCAGAATGCTGCAGCTCGCTTGGTTTTCAACCAGCCAAAGCGATAGCATGTCACACCCCTTTTCACTGAACTCCATTGGCTTACCTTAGCTGCAAGCATCAAATCCCAAGGAGTGCCAACTAACGCGACCAAAGCCCCGTGCAGGTCCATCTAAACTGTTCTAATTTGCGGTTCCTCGCTGGTGGAACGACCTTACGTGAACTATCAGAGCATCAGATTCTCTTTCCACCTTCAAGAAATCCTTGAAGACCCAGCTCTTCCGAGAGTATCTATTGCCCTGAAAGATCTAAAAGCACTTATTACCCCCCGTGATATTAGTTAGCACTCAGTGTTTGGTACTTGGGCCTTCTGTGTTTACATTAATGCTGTAAATGAATGTCATCATTAATGTCAAATCCTCTCCCAGCATATTGCAGGTAAATTGCATCATAGTTCAATGTTAAACCCTCTTTTTGTTAGCTTTATTTGAACTCTGCATGGATCAAGGGAAACTTGCGTTAAACTCAAAGATTTGTGTCCCATTAACATATAGAGTAAATGGTCCCATCCTTTTTAGGACAATTATGCCCATGTTCAGTGTTTATTAACCATCTCACTGGTGGGCATGTCAATAAAGTCCAAAGTCTCCAAAAAGTATTATATCCACATGTTTTTAGATAAAAAACAGTCATTTTACACAGAATTAGGTGCAAGACTAGGATCGAAATCACTATAAACAGTGGAACTCAAATATCACATTTTACAACATGAAAGCATTTCAAAATAGTCTTTTAGTTGTACGGCGTAATTAAAGATTAGCCATTAAGACAAATAAATAAAGTGAGTCTGCACTTAATTGCAAAAGAAAATTACCAACAGCACACACACAGAAAATAAAAAAAGTAGTTACTTGATTAACCACCGGAAAGCATTGTAAGATGCTTCAACGGATACAAATGAATATAATACAAGGGCAGTAAAAATACATTCTAAATGTTGGTAAAAGACATGACTGTGAAATGAATTTACCTGCAATAGTGTTCAGAAACATGAGGTACTCAAAGTTGGAGATCTCTCTCCTCTGCCAACGCTGCGTCATGTTCGACGACTTGAAGAGCTGACGCGGGGTGGCCAAGGAGATACGCCTGAGACGCGAGCGCAAACAAACACAGTTATATTTGTTTTCAATCTATTTCGCAGTCTAAAAGGATGCGTCAGACTTCAGTTTGTTCAAACCTGGCTTGTGGGAGTCCATAACTCGTTCCCACCCCCACCCGAGGGAGGCTGTAGACGACCCTTTTAACTGTGGCCTGGTCGGGAAAGTTAAACATCACAGATGCTGCAGACACGAAAAACAAAATAAATATATCAAAAAAGGTTTATTAGTTCAGCTGATAATGTAGAGGCTGTTTATATAGAACTGAGTGTAACATAAAGTAGAATTCGGCTTCAAAAGAAACAAACTCTTAACCGTTAATCAATATTAGCAGCAATTTAAATATTTATATGTTGTCATTAGTTTACATATAAATGTATTTTAGGTGGACTTAATGTGCTGGGATAAAGTTAAAGTGTGTTTTAGAGAACCTTTCATACAAAGGAGAAGGTAAACAAAGAACTCATGTAAAAGGTTGTTACTCGGAACTATAAAAAAAATAAATAAGTAAATACATATAATTAATCAAAATTTGACGTTTAAAGTAGACATGTCATGCATATTCAACTATTTTTTAAATTTCTAAATATGTTTCGTTTCTTACTTAGGAGTCTATAGGAGTGCGGAAAAGTTTTATTTAGTCTTTTCCCAGAGATGCACAGATGTGTATATTCGGTTTGGTTCATATATTTAAAATCTATCAGCTTCTTCTATCTCCTATCATGTTTATTATGTTATAAAAGTCAAACTATTTGTGGAAGAACAGATGATGCCAAACTTTAAAGTGGATAAGTGCTAAGCTGCGGCAGTCAAACGACAGCGCTGAGGGATGTCGTTTTTGTTTACACAAAGCACTTTAAAGATTAGGGTTTTAGGAACAGGAAGACTGATTGAGGGGTCAGTTCCTCCTGACTGTGTAAATAACCATACAAGGACATTATTTCTGACATGAACTGTGTATTGATGTGATCGCCTGGATATTGTTTTGATTGAAGTAGAACTGTGCCTTCTGTTCATGTTAACTGTGTCTGCACCCTTTTATTTCCTTGAAGACATAACAGTGCAGTGTGTCTTGAATGGTTTCATTACGTAACCATTTTTCTGTTGTTTCTACCGTGTCTGTCTTAGGTAATAATTCTTCTGTTGCTGACACAATTTAATTAATTTGGGAATAAAAATGTTTTTTTTGTTGCATCAATAGACAAGAAAAATGCCACAAACAATGTGGAGTCTAACAATCTGCTGGTTAGGTGGAGAGGTTTGAAGTGCTTTATTTACATTTGAAGCAAAACAAGTGGCTCTGAGATACACCTAAGAAAGGGGGCCCAATAAAATAAATAAATAAATCAGGGTTTAATTTGTCTTTAGAAACATCTTCAGTCTCTTCTGCATGGAGTAAGGCGTTCCACAAACGTGAACTGAATAGGAAAATAATGCCGCAGCTTAGAGTTTTTGTGTGGTCTGGATAATTTGTCCAATAAAGTGAATCTAATTGATATGTTGCATATCAAACCTTCCTGTTTGATAAAGTTTATAGTTAGGAAGAGGTAGAGAAGACAGCCTAATCCGGTTGGGGGAGGAACTCAGTCTTGACAGACGGTTCTCCTTTGCTCTACCTTCTTCATGTCTCACTCTATAGTGTTAAGTTATTTAAGTTTTTCTATAGTTATGCTGCTATAGGCTTAGACTGCTGGAGGACAATCTG
>JAVLVB010000205.1:731182-817053 GCA_032876305.1 Orestias chungarensis
CCTGCTGATTCCAGAGGAGTGAATGCTGCAAGTCAATGACTCGATGCAATCTGCTGGGGTTCCTTAGATTGGAAACTTTTTCAAATTGATTTGTTAGAATGTATCCTTGATTTTAATTGATTTTTTGTAAAGTGCCTTGAGACGACACCTGTTGTAAATTGGCGCTATATAAATAAACTGATTCTTGATTCTTGATTCACTGTGAGTAATAATGATCTAATTAAAAGCCCTTTAAGGAGATTAGACGCTGTAAAGTTCTTGCAGACTCACTTCTGTTGGCCATGAAAACCTCCAGGCCTGTGTTCTGCAGCAGGTACCGTCTGGAGAACACGGCTCGGATCTCACTGAACATCCACTTCCCGTGTAAACCTTCTGAGTAAGCCAGCACCTTTTCCACAGGACAAAATAAATAAATAAATAAATGAGACGACTCATCTTTTATTTTTCTGCTGTATGTCAGCACATTGATTATTAAAAGAATATAAAAAAGGTTCCTTTCTCTTACTTTGGCATCCATCTTCTTGAAAGCAGGATCCTCTTCATCCACTTCAAAGTAGATCTCTGTGGTGGTGATGGACAGAGTGCCTCGAGCCACCACCACAGGAGCCACCAGCTGAGCAGGAGTGCTCAGAACCACAGGGCCTGCAGTAGGACGGATTATTTATTTATGATTCAAGAGCCCTTAGGGGCCTGAGGTCTAGCTGAGCATCAAACACATTCAAACATCAGAAGCATTTCAAGTGGGTTGAGACTGATTGTTGATCTGCAATGCCCACTTTGGTTGCGCCATTAGGTGTTAAAGCCATCGAGGTTCGATTTGCATCAGAATCAGCTTTAGTAGCTACTAATTAAATCTTTAATCATCAGATGAATCAGCTGGTAGGTTAGTGCAGCTGAAAATAAATATTTAAATGTCCAACTTGCCTTGGGAGGTAAAAAGTCGTGGACGGAAACGTACTAAAAACAAGAGTCACATACGTTTTAATGCTCAGCATGAAGGTCACAAATGTGTTTGTGGGCCTTTTTGTGACTCCCTCTTACCAGCGAGGTTGTCAATCTCCTTTTCCTGCAGCAGACTAACTGCATCATCGTCTCCCTCCAGCATCAGCTCTGCCTCCGGATTCTGGGTGACCACCGACTGACTGCGGAAGTTCTTCTTCGACTTCATGCCCCCCTCCTCCTCATCCTCCTCTGTGCCTGTGTTGCAGATTAAATAAAAGGTCCACAAACCTGACAGAGACGAGGGGTAATTTGTTTTTAAAACGGAACAAACCACTGACCGTAGTCATCAAGACTTTTTAGTGAAACGTCAGCATGTGTCGATCCAAAGGCGTTCCTCACAAATCTTCTCCTCCTCCTGAGGTCGTCCTCCCAGTAGTCCAGACGCCAAAAGTCATGTAATTGGCTGAAGAAATAAGAGGCAAGGGGTTTTATGTAGTGCTTCACAATCAAGGTGACATTTTCGAGACATTAAGATAATAAAGTTTGACAAAAAGATTTGACTCTGGAAGATTTTTCAACTTTAGAAAGACGACAGAAAATAAAATTCTGCTTTAGAAATCCTGCAAATTAATCCATGACTCAAAAGATTAGGGTGCAAATATTTTTGTATTCAAAATCCAAATAGTCAAAATTAAAGTATCTTTTAGTTTCAGCTTCCTAAAGAGTAAAGCTATAAAACTGTTGTGTTTAATAGAAATAATAATACTTAAAAAAATGTATAGACATTATTCCATCACCAACTGCACCACAAATAAGTACTAACAGGTAGTGCTAAAACAAAATCTTCAATTGAATGTTGTTACAGAGAGAAGACTTGGCTTCGGCTATTTTTAATATCACTCAGGTGCTGAAACAGGAACTGGGGAAAAGAAAGTGTAAAAACTTCTAGTCTTGTTTTTTTTTTTTTTTTTTTTTACTGTTAACAAAAACGATTAGTTTGCAATTTAGAAATTACATATTTTAAATAAAGTAATCAGCTAGCAAATGAATTAGCGGTCAAAAGCTTTACAACAATCAGAATTAGGACATAATATCAATTTATTTTACTTCATTCAAACTGAGATGTGTAAGAAATGCAATGGGTGTAGTCAAATGTGTCTATATTAAAAGTAAAGCTGCCTGTTATTAGAATGGGATTTTATTATTATTGTTGAATATTGTGATGATGGGCTAACAGCCTTTATCGCATGTTCTGACTTCTGACAGACTGACTCCACTTTCACCTTTCTGCTGTCATGATCTTCTCTTTTATTCTCCTTCAGCTCGTGAGTCTTGTCTGCTACAGCTTTCACCTTTGCATGGCCAGAAACAGCATCCAGATCTAATTCGGCTGTAACCTTTCTCCACTCACCTTTGCGACATTGTCCCCCAGGCTCCGTGCTTATTGGTCAGGATGTTGAGGATCTTCTGTTTCAGCTGGTTGGCAGTCACATGATCTCTGTGCTTGGCGGCGCTGATGAGGTGGTCGCACATTTTCTCCTCCTCTCTGCGGTCGGCAGCGTACTGAGCACAGTTAGACTGAACAGAGAAAATAAAAGAGTTTTATAAAAGAATCTTAAAATGACCTTGTTTAGGTGACATGGCAGTTTCACTGAATGTGTGTGTAAGGTATACTTTATTATTTAGTTGCAAACTTATTATAGTGTTACTTTTCTAACTCGTTGGTGCAGTACAAATTAAACAGAAGGGATAAAATCAGTGAATTTTATAATGCAGACACTTTATGGCTGTATAATATTATAATGAGAAAGATGAGGGAGAGACCCTGTTTACCTCAAATTCGGCGTGTTTGTGGACATCCTCGGCTCGCTGTCTGTTCAGGATGAACTCCGCTTCATTGGCAACACGCACAATGTGATCCTTCATGGCATGGCACAAGAGTCTACCGAAAGAGTTTAGATGTGAGTTGGACAAACATTGCTAAAAAAAATAAATTGTTAGCTCATAAATAACAAATCAAGTAATCGATTAAAAAGACTTTATTTACCTCAAAGGGAAATTAAATGGTTAACAAAGGATGAAACAAAGAGACACTCATCTTTGATCTCAAAATTTCTGTTCCCCTGGTACTTTTTTCACAATATTCTTATCATGTTCTAATTATGCAAGCTAAGAGGACAATTTCTTGCACTGGGGTTCTCCGTTAGGGGTATTAGAATAAGGAGAACTTGGTTAGAAAAAAACAGTAATAAAAACATAGCTTTTACTATTATGTGCTAGTTTCACAGCTGTTATGTCAAATCCTAATTAAATACATGAAGTTTTGTGTTTGCAAAAGCAATTTAGTTCACGACTACATTGTTTGTAAAGTAAAAGTGAAAACTCAAGGACAGTTTCCTTTTCTTTATTGATCTAAGACTCATTCCTATACTCCCACAGGTAAAGCTGTAGCCACTACAGCTGGGTGAGTACCTATCAGTAATTTAATGACTTAATACCGAACAACCACAGCTTTAGATTTATTTGCTTTGATTGACTGATTTGGCTCTCAGTAGGCCTCACTAACAGATTTAATTGTAGTTTAAAACAAAAGTCTAAAAATGATCATTATACATTATATATACGTCAACATTTTATGTGAAAATAAATGTTTCAGCATTTATTGACCCCCTTCCCTGTTAATAATTTTTAAATCACCATTTCTGTCATTATGGCAGCACTTCTCCTATGAATAAAGTTATGCTGTTAGGCACACCAATTCGTTTCTCTAGGACTTTTAAAAGAAAATGGGCCCTCAACATCATGGATCCTCCACCATGCTTAAATATTACCTGTGAGGTGTTCTGTTTGTTTTATTAAATTATGCAAAAAACGAATGTGTTCATTTAATAGTGTCTTACACATCCTTTACCAGTGGAGCTGTTGAGAATTGAGGAGATTGCAAATATGTAGGTAGATAATCTTTAAGCTCAGGGATTTACCTTCCTTCGTTGATGAGCTCAATGAAGGCCAGTCCAGCGTTCTTCTGGATTGAGTTTTGCCACTCCTGTATGTGAAAATAGATTCATGAGATTAATATTTGTGATGATTTTTGAAGAATCATAAAACACAGTTGCTTTAAATGGGGGATTCGCCCTATTATTGATATGTCATATTATCAAAGGCTTTGTTTCCTTTATTGTCATCTCAATTAAAATAGGTAAAATGTATCCAAACTAACTTGACCCTGTAGAGCCTGGAGATAGTAACTGCGTCTTTGTTAAATAATACATCTACTATGATTTTTATTTTGTTTAATTTCAGACAAAATGCTCATACCTGACTATTTCTAGACCTGAGCATAAAAGTTATCACTTAAAAAGCCGTTCTGAAAAAATAAATCAGACCAACAGATCTAAAAAACCATCAGATCCTGTTCTGAGCAAATGCAGAAGAGGGAAAATTAAGCTTACCCGTAAATCTATATCTGTATATTGCATTCTATTTTTTTTTTATGTTCTCTGTATAATTTGTAGAATTATATACTAAAATCTAATCATGTATTACTGTTTTTTTTGTTTGTTTGTTTGTTTGTTTGTTTTTGGGCTAATGAAACAAAAATCAATTAATTTTAAATTGAATATATAAGAAGCAATAAAGGTTTATTTGTATAATCAAAGGGGGAAAAAGGCTGTTCAACAAATATTGCTAAAAACACATCCATAAAATAGTCTTTCCATTTCTTGTGCATATAGGAGGGGAAACTTTTCAGCGGGCTAACACGGCTGCTGAAAGCCTGAAAACTATCAGCACTCCATTAGCTCCACTGGCTCTTAGGGCCATCTCCTGTTACAGCCCCAGCTTCTAGGGGATCGATTTCCTGGGTCGGGTTAGCTCTCCGCGGGCCTCTAATGGCAGGCGAGACGGGAGTCGGGGGTAATACTATACATGCTGACCAGCTCTCCTCCCATAAGACAAAAGGAAAAGGGAGTGGCGAGATGAGAGTGTAGAAGATGAAAGCATTTGCTACAGAAAACACGGAGAGTTTTCGATGGACGATGGGAAGAAGGTGAGACGAGAGCAGAGATGGAGTGGATGAGCTAAGAAGAAGGGTGAGGAGAAAAGAAGAGAAACTCTTCTGAGGAAAAATCAGAAACACTAGGTTGTTACAAGAAAACTGGTCGCCCAGCTCTATTGTGGTGAGTGTCTTTACATCACTCAAAATCCAAAATGTTTATGATTTTTATAGAACATGCAGTTTTATTTTATTGTAAGCATGTATTTTGGATTATGTTGAATTAGAATCTAGAAAACTCTTCAGTCTGGACATATTATTAACCTCGCAGTTTGTTTATGCTTTCAACTTCTTAACCTAATTCATAATGGGTAACAAATCTAATCAACAACGCTAATTTGCGCACAAATTCGCTTTTTTCAGATTAGATCCATGATATTGCATATACACAAGAAGGCACGTGAGTGGGAGGGCATATTAAGCACAGCATTTCTGAACTACAGAAAATGGTTGCCTAACAGGGAAAAGAGGTTGGAACACACTGTTCTAAAGGGAAAGGTTATGTTGCTTATCAAACTGTTTTCAAACAGACTTTTGTCCTTCCACTTAACTTTTCATTGATGTGCTTGTAGGCAACGATGGACTAACAGCCACATTCTTTAGTAATTCTTGTGGTACATCTGGACCTTGACTGTTAGGCTATAAAATCTGTATTAAAAATAGTTTTTATATTGGTCTAAACATTAAACTCTGATGTAATGTATTAATTTTCTGACTACCAGAACTTAGTCACTTAAACATACAAAACCAAATGGAATACATCATTGTGTGTGTATCAAGTAAATACGTTTTTATTTGAAATAGTCTTATAAATTAATAATGAATAAATAATAAAAATGGACCAAAATATTATAAATAAAGTTAGTTATATAGTCACCAACCTGAGAACAGAGCAGCATTACGAGCTCTACCACGGATGTGCTTGACTTCATGCACACCAGACCTGCAAAACAGACACAGACACCACAGTCAGGCAAAATATGGCAGAAAAAAGTCTCTCGATAGCACTCACATCATACAAAGACATTAATTATTAGTTAGGTTATGGTAGAGTTAGCTATTTCTGTTATTACATAGTCACCACAGTTTAATTTAAAAGAGGCATGCAACAGAAAGGACAAAAAGTACAGAGATTCAGAAAAGGTGGGAGGAAATAAAGGAAAAGGAAAGAGGCTGGAAAACTGAGAAGAAGGAACACAGAGACAGTGGATCACAAAACAGGAAGCAGGTGTACAGATTGAGGACACATTTAGGACAAAGTACAATGCCAGTAAAGTTAAATATAAGCTGATCTAAAAGCATCTCAAGTCTATCTAGCTGATTTCATACGGTGCAAAGAGTGACTTCATACCTGCTTGACGAATGAGTGAAGCAGTTTAAAGACGCTCATTCACCCCGTGTTTCTCAAACGACACACATACACGCTTGGTGTTTCTCACACTCAAACATGGCGGTGAGGGACAGTGAATGAGAAGACTCCACAGAGAGGAACGCCAGTTAGAGAAAAAGGAGCCGTGTACAGCACCTGTACCTTCTATGAGCAGTTCCTGCCCATGGCTACCCAGCAACGTCCTGGACAGGAAGGGAGCGAAGTCCACGAATATTTCCCTCAACAGCGGTGCCACCTTCTCCAAGGCACGCTCCAACTTAGTGGTGATGCTGTAGAGGACGAGACAGGGGGAGAAAGAAAGATGAAGGAGAAAAAAAAAAGTGAGGCAGTTTGATAAGTGACAGACTAGAGCTTAAAATATGTGGCATGCACAAGCCGATGTAAAACAAGCATGCATGCAAGGAAATGAGCAAGGAATTGTGAGGAGAGAAAAACAGGGAGTGCAGAACCGGACATGGATGACAGAATCAAACATGGTGATGGTTAAGGTTTGGTGTTAAGGCGGCTGTGTCAACATTGGGAAGGTGCTGCAGTATAATGTTAATCATTACCCAAATTAACTCAAAATTCAATAAGGCAGCAAAAACGTGCCTAAGCTACAGTTTAGTGTTGAAAATTGTGGTATAAATGATTTGTGTTTAGGCTTTATTGATTTTTTTATCTGTAATTGCTCTGGTGAAGAACATTGAGTTAAATGTGGAAGCCCTGAAAACAATATAATAATAAAATAATAATAATAATACAATAATAAAAAAATAAAATAAAAATAATGAGCTTTGAGGTAAGGCAGGTTTCCAACTAACAGATCTCAGCAGCGTTTCCACACCAACCCAAGGATCTGCTGTTTAAGACGTGTTGGAAACCAAAATCCATTTTACCCTCGGATGCAAGTCTGGTGAGATGTTAGCACAGACTTATTACGAATAGAAGAAATACAGGCAGAATAAAACATCATTAAAGGCAACATTGATATCAATGGATGCTGGGTGTTAAACTTGTTTATATTGACTGGCTTTTTAAATATTAGATTACTCTATTTGTCATTTTAACCCCTCTTGTGGATACAACTGGTATTACAAGAACAAGTAGGAGTTCAAAAACGTATTTGTTACATGTAAAGACAAGACAAAACTGAGAAAAGTTCAAATCCAAACCAATTCAGCCACATCAGTTGCACGCATTTGTGGACAACAAAAAATGTTTTCTTTTAAATCAATAAAATAGCTAGCATGAACATATAGTATTTTTAGATAGGGTTTACTTTTGTCCAAAACTTGATCTCTGATGTGGAGGTAGGAGATTTCCTACAACCGATAACTACCAGACAGAACCTGATTTAATATAAAATTTAAGCGCACACAGTCCTTGCGTTATTAAAAAAAGGTGGAAAAATATGTTTAGATCAGACAGAAAATTAATCACCAGACTTTTGGGGGCTTCCATGTTAAAAAATAAAATAAATTAAAAAAAAATAAAAGCAAAAGGTAAAGCAAACACTTTACAGCAACACAAACTGAAACATAAATCTGTAACACAAACCGCTGAGTTTCTTGCCATGAAAGCATTTGTGACTACAAGTTACTAATGAGTTAAGGGCTAAACGAAAACAGTGTAACCCAAATCTGAACTAGCCATTAGGCTGGGTATGTGAAGACGACCATGCAGTAAAGGGACAGACTTATATGTGATGCGGTAAACGTGAAAAGTATGAGCTGCCGGCCTTAAAACAAAAGCGATGCCATCATCTTGCTGAAGCAAAGATGTCCGTCTTTTGGTGCATGGCATACAGAGGACATTTATTAGTAGCTGGGCGGAGCAGAGAAGGGTGCGGTGGAGGGTGTGGCGGAATGTGGGAGGGGACAGGACGGGTGTCTCCTTGCCTAAAACACTGTCCTGCATCTCGGGGGGCTGCCTGGAAGCCTGCCAGAGAGCTAAAAGACTTGAGCTCAGGGGGCGTCTGACCGCTGCGCAGTGCACACGGCGCCACCTCACAATAGGCACTGGAATACAAACCACACATAAAGAAAAACACACATGCAGACATGCACACTGATTAAGGATCCCACGAACACACCCACACACTGTGTCTGCTGATTTAAAGCAAACAAAACAAAAAAAACTTGTACAAATCAGTTCTTCCATCTAATTCCTGGTACAGTTTTCAAACTTTAGAGACGTCAACAGTGTTTCTATTAAGACAAAACAAAGATTGATGTTAATGACAGTCGTATTTACATATTCTCTGGAAGACATTAAGAGTGGTGAGCTCAAGCTTATGTACATTGCTTAGGAAAAGTATTTATAACCATTGAGTTTTTTTTGTTTTTTTTTGTATTTTATGTCACAATATTGCCAAACAAATCACTGTTTGATTGGGATTCTATGTAACAGACCAACACCAAGTCATTATAAGTTGCTATGGGAAGGAAAACTTTATTAAAACATTTACTCCTCCTACGTCAATAGTTCACAGAAATCACATTTTGCTGCATTTATATGCACTGATGTCTGTGTTGTGAGTTCTGCTACAGAATTAGCTGCATGATCGGGCGGCATATGATGTTAACCAGCTGTGTTTGTATATTTAATGCTGCTGTCTTTGCTCCACACCAGTGGAGTCAAGTCATTTACTTCCACATTTTCCTTTTGTGTAGACTTAATTACCTTTACATCAGTTGTAAGCAGTTACTCGCATCATGATGCTTCTGCCACCATGGGACACTGTAGGGATGTTTTTCGGTGCCATTCTGCCACACGCAGTTTCGTCTTGTAAGACGGAAAGTACATGACTGGTAGTCAGCAGAATCACCTACCTGAGCTGTAGATCCATGTCGTTACTCTGGATTGTTTGGCTGCTTCTTTTGTATTTAAATGCTATTTGTTGGCTTATGTTCTCTACCAAACCTCTGAATCCTTTCTTAGACAAGTTTGATTTATTTTGAGATTAAATTGAAGATAGGTGGAGTATAAAAGGTGACTTCTTAAGGCAATTTTTGCTGTTGAATTTATTTTAGGCTAAATGGATCAAAATATTAATGCATCCATGTTTTATTAATCTTTATTCTGGGTCAACAAAGTGATAAACGTGCTGTCTGGTTCAATAACTGTATGAACACATTAAAGCCTTACATGCAAAAAAGGTAGCTATCAAAACTATATTATCAGCTTATAATATAGCCGTTATCACAGAATGCAATAAAAATGTCTAAGCGCTTTTCAATAATTTTCCTGAAAGAAGGAAAAATAGATATAAAACATTAAATAGTCCTTCCTTAGTACTGAATATTTAATTAATAAAAACCTTAGGTTAAAATATTTTAGGCTGGCTTACTTTTTTTTTAAAGAAATATAGGATATTTTAAGCCCTAAGGAGGTGCAGACACCCTGTGTGTTGGTCTATTACATACAATACCAATAAAATAATTTAAGACTATAACATTAAGAGAAAAAAAATACAATGGATATGAATACTTTTTTAGTACAATGTAACGCTGATGGTGTTTCCCTTATCTACAGTTGAGAGCAAGCTAAGACACTGAAACACAGTTATGTCGTGGCTGAAGCATTGAATAAGTGGGAAACGTCACAGATACGCGTGCATGACAGCACAAAATAAGCATGGTGAGAGGAATATTAATCACGTTCGATATTCAGCCCTGGATTTTTTACTTCCTCTGGCTGGATGCATCTGGCCCTCCTCCTAATGAGCTCTATCTGTGTGTGTGTTGCAACTGCAGCCATTTTTTATCCTCCAGGAAGCTTAATAGCAAAGCTCAATCTTATCAGATAAGATAAATGAAATCCCTGCCATTTGTTCGAAATTATCTTACGTTATTTCTCTCTTGTGGATGAGTGCAGTTGTGTTTGGTGTGAATTTGCTCATAAAACAATGTATACAAAGCATTTAGATAAACTAACTGCAGGCGATCTGAGATATTTGCCACTAAAAGCTTGTAGCCACCTTCCTGATGCTCCAAGGTCTTCCAGACAAGAAAAAAATAATAATAATCTAACCTCTTTGTGAGCTGTAAGATCTCTCCAAGAAGAATGAAGGGGTGGGAGTGAGGTGGAAATATGACAACGACGGACTTGAAGCCAGACACATTAATGTGACAACAAAAAACTAAAAAGGGAAAGAAAACAAGAAAAAGAGGAAGGAAATCAAATGGCTGAAGGGCTTTTATTACGGAGCTTATGCATACCTCATGTTCTCCATGGTGTCTTCTGGCATCGGCGCCACTGTCTGCACTGCTGGCAGATTCTTACTAGTTGCGCCGTTCACGAAGGACGAGGAGGAGGAAGAGGATGAGGAGGCAGAGTCTGCAGCACCTGGTTGTGTGTGGGTGGGGTGGGGGACAAAGAGGTCGGAAGGAACAGTGATTAAAAATAAAAACAATCATTACAGATATGTAGCATTTATATCACCAATCGGCCTCAGATAAATTATATTTGGATGTTATTTTCCAAGCAAGCTGCTGCAAGTTTCTGGTAATGGTTCTAGAAAATAGCTTTGTAATCGATATAAAGAATCCAATTCAAAGGCCAAACCTACCCCCCATCTACGTCAATAATGGAAGCATAACACAGCACAGAATCTCTGACACGCCTGCAGAGAAGTGAATACTACTCTATTCCCCTATAATGGATCTGCTGAGCCTGATGCTGCAAATGTTTCTAAAAGGAGGTGAAGAAGTAAATAAGAACTCTAGTGAGGGAATTCTGCTTACTTGCATTAAAATAGCTTGTGTTTTCTATCCATTCTAAAACTGTACTCATCTGGTTTTCTGTGGTGCTGAATCTATTTCCGAAAAGGAGCTACTGATTCTGTTCTTTTTTCCCGTTCAGTTTCTTCACCGGCAGATAGTCAGTGGAAGTAGAACAACAAGGTGTTTTGAGACAACGCAAAAAACTCATCAACACAAAAAGACCACAAAAAAATATCTGCCTCAGAGTTAGAGATGCTTCCGTCTGAAAGTTATTTCAGGGTTTTCTCTGAAGGGCCACCGGCCAATTCTGACATTTGTTTTCTAATGACTATAACAAATAAATGAGGACAGACATCCTGTTTTTATAATGGGGGTAATAGTTTTAACTGGGCAATGAAGTAAACACAAAATTATGTCTGTTTATTCAGCTAAGTCCATGTTTCTAGCTTTTATTTGACTTGATCACCTTTGGTTGATGTATTTACAGGTTAAAAATAGTGGTCACCTCAGAACTCAGCTGCCAATTAGAGCTTATCTATGGAAAATGGGCCAATTCTGACCTCCGTCGGATGATTTGTATAAGAGTCCTCATGTAGAATTTCATGCATCCTCTGCATTAAACTTCTACAACAGAAGCTCAGGCTTTTTCAGCCTTTTTAATACCAATTTGCTACAGACCAGGGGCTTCTTTTAAACCTTTTAAACTATAGAACAGACTAAGTTGGGCATGTTAGATGAAAGAAACCATGTAAATTGTTATCTTTGTTTTAAAAATTAAAAAAAGGAAAAAATTAAAATAAAAAAAAATTTGTTCTTTATTTTCACAAAAATCAAAAACATGTTGATTTAGTTGTTTTAGCATATCTCCTCCTATCCCTTTACCCCAGAGTCAACCAGATTTGATATCCCCCTCACCTGTAGTGTTGATCATGCTCTTGGGAGTTGCTGTAGAAGCGGCGAAAATGTTGGGTGTGCTGCCAGGAGTGGTGGATCCACTGGTGGTGGGCGTGCCAACCGTGTTGACCGACAGGCTGCCGGGTGGGGGTTTTTTCACCGGAACGACGACGCTCCTGTCGAAAGAGAAGACACAAACTATTAGGCAAAGTGGCACTTGACACACTCGAGCCGAGCTATGTTGTGAAATGGCGCCTTAAAAAAAACCCAAAAAACCCCTCTGTGAAACACGTAGAGAGCGCAGTGAGACATGAAGTGACAGGTCCTTACCAAAGCCACCACAAAATCTGGTGTTGGAAGAGTAGTAATATAAAGAGCAGATTTCTATGGTGTAAGAAAAATTAATAAATCAGTCTATAAAAGATATGACTGTAATTGTGGCATTGGTGATTTCGTAAACCCCCCCCCACCCACAACATATTACTTATTCTCAGGCTAAATAAATATACTCAAGATATATGGACACAATCTATAGAGTTGGTCTGACCTTTAATGTCAGGCATAAAAAACAATGCAGTCATCTCATGGAGCATCTGCTATTAATAATGCATTCCGTATTCAATCAATGAATGTGTGAGGGAGCAGGATCAAGGAAACTGAATGATGCAGAGCAAATTTAAGTGGCTAGTCTCTTTTTAGAAAGACAGTTTGATGCGATTCCTGGCTAAACAAAAATAAGAATAAATCCTTTTAAATCGTTTGAAAACCTGCTTCCAAATGCAGTGCGCATATCTCATATCTTTTCATACAAGACATGGAGCTGTAGTTCTTCCATTAGTGAAAAAGTCTCTGTCAACATTGATTATAATAATTGATCAACCAATGGATGTGCTAACTAATCCAAATCTTCCTTTGCATGACTGACCTGTCGAAGGAGTGGAACTGCATGGGCAGCATAGGATGAGTCTTCAGCGCGGGGTCTGGGTGGTAGGGCGTCGGTCCGGACTCCTGACCCAACTCCGCGCCGTCAAAGGGAGCCGCCACCAAGCTCTTCAGGATCTCCTGTGTTTCAGGGAGAGAAACACATTTGGTAAACTGAGAAATATAACTAACCGGAGTGTAAAAAATGAAAACAGAGTGAAGGAAAGTTTAAATGTAGAGTATGCGGCATGTCAGCTGGTATAGTGGATGCTTTAGATTTCAGGCAGTATCTTTGAAAGATTCGGACCCTATTTTCCATGCATCAGTTGTAACCACCTAACTAATTCAAGTTAAAAATAGGTAGCTCATTCAACCTGACCTTATGTTAAAAATGCTCAAAGATGGATTGTGCAATATTACAACTGAACCATTCCTTTATACCTGAAATAAAGTCTGATAAACTTTCTTTAGTCATCTATAAGACTCCCATTTAGGGCTCTACTATAAGTCTTTAAGTTCTAAACCTACAGCCCGTTTCAAGCCACCCAACATCATCTCAATAAGATTGTGATCTGCAAATGCATTTAGTTACATTTGGTTTTAAGTTGTCCTTTGTGATTTTTGTGGTACGTTTCGGGCCCTTTAGCTATAAGTCCAGTTCTACTGTCGGACCACAGCCTGCCCGAACCAAGATACCTCTAGCGCTTTGCTTAACAGCAAACATGAGTTCATTATTCCTGGAATTTTGCATTTGGTTTACTCCAAATATGTTCAAACCTACAGGCTTTGATAGGGCCCTCACCTTAACATTGATGCCTTTGTTCGTTTGGCTGATGCTAGAGATGGATGAAGGCGGGGCTTGGCTAGAGTGCGAAGAGGATCTGGGGTCGTGAGGAGAATCCAGAAGACTCTCCTGCGACCTCCGAACGTCAGACGACAGACTGCACAGCAGATCTGCGCCTCCTCCCTCACCTCCTCCTCCTCCATTGTCTCTGTCGTGCTCTCTGTCCGTCTCTCTCCCCACCAGGCCCAAACCGAGCCCACCTAGGCCAACCTCGGAGCCGTTCAGGGACCCGGCCACGTGTCCTTCTTCCCCGATGCCAGAGTCTGTATGGGGGAGGCCTGCCAGGGGGGAGTCATCCATAGGGGTAGGGGTCTGCTTGTCACGATCAGAGAAGGCTGTGGACGGGTTCTCTGGTATTATGAGAGAAAAAATAAAATTTTATTTTGTACATACATTCATGGTTTAAAAAAAAAAAATCTAAAGACATTTTTTCCTTTCTGTGCTAAATAATACATCTTTCTTCCTTCTTTCTGTCAAATTTAATTTTCTTAGCAAACTATTGTCTCTCGGCTGCAGTATGTAGTCTTTCCACTCAAGGGTTAACATGATGAGTCACCGATGTGTTACCGACTTATCCAGACAACATTGAAGCTAGATGAAAACGAAAACTCACCTGTACTGGTCGGGGAGTTTATCTCATGGCGAATGCTTCTCCCCGACAGGCTGGTGGATCGGCCGATCTCTCTCTGCGGCTCCAAAATATCTCTGTACTTTGACACCATGAGAACTGAGATGAAGTAAACCACTGCCAGCGCCAAAAACTGTGCTTGCTTGCTGTCGTCCTGCGGTAACACAAACATAAAAAAGATGATATTGCAAACACAGTAGGTTTTTTTGGGGGGTTTTTTTTGGTGGCGTTAAAAAGCAAATAAATGTATGACAAGGTATGCTCACCACATCTCTGAAGACCACAGCCCGAAGACGATTGATGTCCACATCCTGTAGAAGTCTGTCTGGATCCTGCTAAAAATATAAGAATGCAAATAGTTGGGTCGTAGGTGTGGTTCCTTCTTTGTTGGCCTCACGCTCTACAGGATGTGAATGAGATGAATGTGTGCTGTTGATACCTTGTTAGCGATTGAGGCACTGTGGAGGCTGTCCTGCGACTTGCTGCTGGTTAATGAAGACTTGCAACTTCGATCTCTTTGTCTCTGTCTGCACTCCAGGCAGTTTCTGACGGCTACGCAACAAACTAAAGGTAACATGGAAAAAAATCAGGGGAACATGTAATGATATTTAGGATTATGAAAAGATTCCTGTGGATTCCTTTCCTTGGCCATATATTTTTTTTTTACAAATACAGAAATTTAAAAAACAAGCATTTTTGCCATTTTAAGACATTTTAGGTAAGATGCTATAAAAATAATAAATATTTTCACATGTAACATCGTAGTTTCACGGTTAAGATGGAGGTAAATGATCAGCATTGGATTTTTTTTCAGCTATATTAGAAAACTGATCTTTGCAGAACAATTTAAAGCAAATTTGTGCCGTTTTGATATTCAGCCAAAAAAGATTTACAGCAGTTCTTTGTGACTTAACCCCCCTAAACAAACTCAACATTATATACATAGATTTTGTTGCGGAGAATTCATAAAGATATTTTAATTTTATTTTATATTGCAATAATTAAAAACATCAATGACGTTTCCTCCGAGTCCCAAAAATTCACTTCTGAAAGCTCGTTCAGAAACAGAATAATGAAGACAGCCTGAATAAAGAGCTGAGTAATCAGAGCTGGGTTTGTTTTTCTCAGGGGAAAAGGTCTGTCTTAATTCCTCCTTCCTCTTTTTTATTGAATTATTTATTAAATTGTTAATTTTTCATTAATGTAACCTTTAATATTTACCAAGAGAAGAGTACTTATAGCTATGCATACATTTCTAAGTTAAATAGTTGTAAATCAAAAATGTAAGAAAACAGTAGAATTTCATAGTAAAACAACCAATTTAAAATTCTTTCAGAATATAGCATATGTAATGAAATATAAAAATAACAAATAAAACCTTTTTTACAATGTTATAGTAACTGAGTTTAATGAACATTTGTTTATACGTTTACTAAAGAATAAGAAGAGATTATATTGGAAAATTAAAATCCCAATTCAACTGAAGATGGGACACTGTATGAAGCATTAAATACATGTTTGTGGTTTTTGTAATTAATTGAATATATGTTGAAAAAGATTTCCAAATCATTGTATTAAGCTTTTATTTAGCTTTTAAACACAGTATTTTAGGACGTTCAGGTCAAATTCCTAACAAATTAAATCAAAGTTAATGGGAAAAAATACAGTTTAAAATGTAAACTATTCTAAAATAGAAGTAAAATCTTGTTCTGCTCTCTCACATGTGGGATGGCGTTGCCTCCATTAGTAACAAAAAAGAAATGATCAAGATAAACCACCAACAATTTTGCATCATACGTAGTAGAGGAAAACTAGTATTCTTTACTATGTTTAGCCTTCCTGTTTCCTGTTTAGGTCTCGCTCTCTCATATCCTGAAGCCATCAGACTTATGATTTCTTTGGATTCATTTATAAACCCCTAACTGACTTGTTTAGAGTCAGAAATATCTTCCACATCAAAAACTTTTTTTATGGAATCTTGTCGTGTTTGCATGGTAAGAAAACTAATCACAAAAAGCTTACCGAGCCGAAAATCTACTTAATTTAGTCATAAAACAGAAATCCTATTGGGCTGCTTATAAAAATGTCTTTACTGTAGTTTAAAAGTAAACTTTAAAAAATGTAAATATTAGCAGCACTCCTGATGCCGACTTTTTCTCAAAGCAGGCCCGAAACCTTTTAGACACATGACGTGTGCCCAACGAATCCAGGGCTTTAGAATTTGATCAATACTGAATAATGTTAAAGTGGCACGCACCGAGGCGAAGACACTGCCTCATTAGACCTCCCGACGACATGTTCTTCTCCGCTTCGATCTCACTGAAGTTGAGCGAACTTGCAAAGACCAGAACGTCCACCATGGCCATCAGGCGGGACAGAAAGGTGACCGCAGTCTCTGAAGACATGCCCTGTGTCGCCTCTATGTTCTCCAGCTCCGTCTGAAATGTGGAGATGAGACAAATCTGCATATGTTGGAGGCTTAATCCGTGAATGACTAGGTAGTACACACAGTGACAAGGAAGCTCTCTCTGCAGATAAAGAGAGAGAGAGGGTGTGAAATCATTTCTTTTATAAATCGTCTTTGTGGAAGCTGGGCCTTGGATCAGCATAGCTAAATCTGTCACGGCTGTCTGTGGCGACAAACAGAAAGAGCAACCTTCAGTGTCATGCTGAGACATCAAGATGATGAAATCTGGCAAAGTTAAGTGCTCTCCAAAATACACAGGGAATGCAGCCTGATGACACACGGGTAATGGCAACGGTAACGCTGTGACAGCAGCAGCAGCGGAGTGGCTAAATTGACCTGGCTATGTGACCTTTAAATTAGGTCTGCAATTGATCACAAGATACTCTACTGTGGTATTTAAATAGCTTAAAAGCATTACGGCAGAACGTTGAAACAAGCGTTTGGTTTGACGTTTCACTGCTTCTGTAAGCAAAGTTGTGCAGAGCGGTGGCGAGTCGACAAAGTGCACGCATCTGAGCGCTCGTCAGAGCACAGACAGTTGAGCGATAACGGAGACAAAGAGTGAGGACAGAAGGGCTTTTGTTGGTGCTCTTAGTTCCTCTGGTGATGATGACTCATGAGTCTCAGGCTCGGTACGCACCTCTCCCCCTGGGCCTCCTCCCCCAGGAACGGGGGTCACCTCCTCTCCCTTCGAACCCCTCTGGGGTCCGGCGCCTCCTGCCTTCTTTGGTGTTGATACAAACGGGACATTCTTAGGAGAAGCAAGTCTTGAGTACCATCTAAAACACTCTCGCTCACTCTGACAGAAAATAAACTACAATCCAGATCAGAAGTATGCATATATATTTTAAGTATAATGGTTTAACCATTTATTTCAACCGTTTTCTCAACATTCCACTTGTGGGCTGACACTGAATTTATATCTTTGTTTTTAAAATTTTGCTAAAGCTTAAATAAACCATCCTCTCTAACATGTGTATTAAAACCCAGCAATTACATTGATAATCGTCTTTAAAAAGTTGTTTCTTCTCACACATGTGCCTTTTAACCGTAGCCAACAAATTAACAATAAAATGTACCAAAAGCAAACTTTTAGAGTAACACACATCAAAACCAGCTGCTATGTGCGTTTAGGGTCATTGAGTATTTAAAAGGTCCAGCCGTGTTCATGTTACAACTATATAGCTGATTAAAAGATGTTAAAGATTTTTTTTGGTAGCTAAGTGGACCTTTAGCATGATACTGCCACCTCTATGCTCAAGAGTTGGTATACTTCCATTAAGTTTTGAGTGCCTCCCTTTGACTCTTCCAAAAACCCAACAGTTTCCCAGGTTTAGCCACCTGAAAGTGTTTGTGGTGCCCCGTAAACCCACAAAGTTTCACATGGACAAGACACTGGAAGCTACTGAAACACCAGTGTCTCTGCTCTCAGTGTCCCTTATTAACCACAGTGACATTTATGTGAACCAAGAGCCAAAATTTAGTCTGTCAGATTAGAAAAAAACTGTACAAGCTGTCATGCGCAGCTGTGGTAAGAGCTACAAAAAAAAATTAAAAGGTTTGTAGCTGTGGTGAAATTTGTTAAAGGGCTAATGCCCAAACATTAGAGGGTGTGAGTGTAAAATGTATTTACACATTATTATGCAAAAAAAGCTTTTTTTTATATTTATATTCATTGAGTGATACGTGTTTGAAAAACATCGGATCATATTTATCTGTGGTGTTTATAAAAAAAAACCACATCGCCAGAAATTATTTATTGTTGACAAATCTCCCAAAACTCCTCCTCCTACGATGTTGTTGCGTTTCTCATTTATTGGATCAAAAAAAGTAAATAAGACAGTCAAAGATCTGATCACAGCAAACGAAATTGGAGATTTGATTAGCAGCACAGAAGCACGGCAGAATGAAGCACAATGGACGTCGTTCACGATGATAATAAAACTGAAACAGAAAAATTAACTGAGTAGAAAAAGAGGAAGAAACTGTAACTTACAGTGTTGGCACTATTCTTAGAACTCTGTGCATGCAAAACAGACAAAAACAGAGACAAAGAAAGACAAAGAAAGACGCAAAATAGACGAAACACAGAGAGGAAAAAAAATGATTAAAATATATAGACGATAGAAATGAAAAGGTTTTTAAAATATCAAATCAAATTGTTAAATTAAAAGATTAGAGCAAAGGTTAAATGAAGATTAGAACAAAGTTAGATTTAAAGTTAAATATATGAAGTTAAGAATTCATAAATGCTTATATATTCACTGTTAAAACACACAAAGACAATTTACTAATTCAGCATTTAAAGGTATGTTGTTCTTTCTGCTGAGGGAAAAGATGCACTTTTTAGATTTTTAACAAACATCTGCAAGTGCATCAGAACTGTAGTTCTCTCTTCTATCACATGGAGGCAGAGAGAAGCCACTTACGGAGGGGGAGGTGGCAGCTGACAAGAGAGGGAGGATGCCTCCACAGGCGATGATGATGTTGTCCACCATCTGAGAAATGAGGTGGATGGTGTTGTGGACGAAGATGATGTTTTCATTGCTGTTCACAAAATCCATCACAGACTTGGTGGAGTGGCTGAAGATAAACGGAAAATAAGGGCAGGAAAGTTAACTTAGTGACTCGACTAGAGGTGGGAAACCATGCAGCGGAGCTGCACAGCTCACATGGACGTACTCACCTCCTCCACACGTGCACGTCTGTCTCCAACGCGAACAGCAGGTCGGTGAGCAACCGCTGGTGCATAGGGGACCACTTGAATTCTGGGATCCGGAACATGGTCGTACGCGGGCCGGGGCTGAATTGACGCCGCTGCTCTTCCGTCATGGGCATTCCCCGGAATCCCAGATCCACGCGCAGGTCCCGCTCCAGCTGAGCTGCGGTACGGCCGTGCAGGGCCTGCAAAGGAATGGAACACTGACAAGGTCAATGTCTTAGGTTAGGGCATAAAAAAGACAGCCATGTGATTGCAGTTCACTTTATTAGAGACGGGGTCAATGTAAGATTTGTCTGCTTCAATCTCATAGTAACAGTTTCATTTTCAGATCTTGGATCAGGTCAATCATACTGAGCAGATTAGAAAAGTTGGTTAGCAGCGCAGTAAACAAACATGTGAGGTGTTTGAAATGTTTCATTCAATCCTAATATCACTATTAACCATCAAGCATAGCAGTGGCAGCATAATGCTGATGGGGGTAAATAGCTACTTCCAAATTAATGAATAGAACCATTTCAATTGTCTGTTTAATATGGCTTAATAGTCAATGCAATACCAGACAAATAATTTAAATAAACGTTAACATTTGTAATAGAAGAATAAAATATCAAAAGCTTTTATTGAGGCAAAAAGTAGATACCCGAATACAAATGTTTATGTTTATGCATTTAGCAGACGCTCTAAAGCGACTTACAAAGTAGGCAGTAGCGCGAAGGGTCTCGCCTAAGAACCCACACTGAATGCTGTTGGTGTAGCCCAGGCCTGGATTTGACCCAGGCCATCAGAGTGAAAGTCAAATGAGCTATCCAGCCAGGCGTGTAGATTTAGATTTGACGTTGTCTGTATGACCCTTACATTGTGTGGATAAGGAAGAATGTACAATCATTTAAAACATGTGCATTCATTACTGAAGTTTGATCTTATAATCCTAAAACTATAAGGAAAGGATTTAAATTAATCCTTAAGAGTTCCCAATTAGTATGAAATTCATACCTATGATGATTGGATGTAAGTGTTTCACAGAATCATCAAGCCGCTGAGTATTTGTGAACCCGGAGAGTTCAAACTCACCTGGGTGGTTGCCGTAGTTTGGATCTTTTTTGTGTCCTTGTCCTTTCCATCATCCGACCTCTCGGTGTCAGAAGTATTGCTAGCTGTGTCTCCCCCGGTCTTCAGCACAGCAGTCTCTCCCTCTGGCACGAATGCACCCTGCCCCTCTGGGAATTCTGGTCTAGACATTCCTTGGAGCTGGTTCTGGCTCTCAGCCTCAGCAATAGAGCTGATGTCAGCCAGAGGACTCTGGATCTTGAACAGCCCGTCCTCGGGGAGTTCGCCAGAGGCGTGGCTCTGCGTTTGCGTTAAATCGGAGTCGCAGGTGGTCATGTGGGCCAGCAAGCTGAGGTCATCACTGGCGCTTGTGGTGGAATGAACAGCAGCTGATGGAGCAGGCTGATCCGGACTTGGAAGAACAAGAGGATCTGTGGATGCCAAGGCTGGAAGCAGCTTCTCATCAACCTAGCACAAATCAGTGACAGGTAGTATTATGACATTAGGAAAAGTCTGTGATCTATTTTAATTAATCAGGGAGAGCAACAATGAAATCTTACCTTGCTGAAAAGAAATCCATTGTTGCTCGGAACACTGTCTTTTTCATCAGCTAATGTGATGAGAGGACCCATGTTTCCGTCGTCCTCCATGCTGACTCCTGAAAGCCCCAGACTCGCTCCAATCCTAACTCTTGAGCTTGGTAAGTCGTCTTTGGGCGCCAGATTCCCGTTTAGATTTGGCACAACGGAACAATACGAACTGTCCAAGAGAGAATCCACTTCCACAAGAGGTCCATTTTCCATTCCTACTCCACCCCCACTGCCACCCACACTTCCACTAAGGCCCTCTGGAGACAAATCCAGGTCATCCAGTTTCACCTCAGTGGCTTCGACCTTTTCAGCTTTAATGTCCACCAGGAGATCATGGACCTCCACTCTCACGCCTGGACCGGCACCCTGATCGCCGGGAGTCAAAGCTTCACCATTTGGCCGCTTTACGGAACCTTCGGCAAGGAGGTTACGCGAGTCCCCACCTGCCCCTTCGCCGTACTCTGCTTCACTTTCAGGGGTCTGCGTCTGAGAGTTGTCATCTATCTCCAGATTACCATTAACGACGGGCGCAGGCGTGGCCGAGAGTCCAGAGATTGTGGAGACGGAGCCTTTCTTGCCTTTCTTCATGTTTTCCTCCTCCTGACGCTGGTACTCCTCATACATCTTAGCTAAGTACTCCTTATGGGCTTCATAGGTCACCTGTGACAGATGGTGGGATATAATAGGTAACACAATCAAAGATGTGTATCGACATTCACTGCACATCAGTAATCAAACAGTACTCCTAAGGGGGGGGCGTAGATTATTGTAGTCAGACAACCGGAGCAAAACTGGAGTTCCAGTGTCTAGAAGTAATGAGGTCAGCATTCATGAAATCATTTCGAATTTAAATTCAGAACAAAAACATCTGTGATCCCAACATTTTAACTGACAATTGTTTAAACTGTAATCGGTACGTTTGATTGCTTTTTATAGAACATATTTGAAAACATCCAAGTACATATCATTATTGCTAGTAATTGGTCCACATATGTTACTCTGGACCACATTTCCTTTTTTAAGTTTAACCAGTTCTTCTCAGGGATTTATGAATATATTTGCAAACATTTCCCTAGCCTGCTTTTTTACTCATCCGTCCGTTCCTCGATCATATCTTCGAAAAAGAAGTAACACAAACTACAGCAAAGCCCTGATAATACTTATAGAATATCCATAAGGGTGAGCCATGCTTTTAGCTAATGAGTCTCAGGGACTGGCCTTCTTTGTTTTCTTTGGTCAAGCTGGGTTAACTTTAATATTTTTTATAGACTTAAAATTTAAAACTTTACAAATACTTTTTGTAAGAGGTTGCAAAATTAAAACAAGTTACTTTTAGGGTATGTAAGTAGTATGTGTTAAGCTTTCCCGAGCTACCACTGTAGTTATGCTACAATAGGCTTATGCTATAGCAGGATAATCTAATATATTCTCCTACTACTCTATGTTAATTTCCTTTTTCTTTTTTGGCCTCATTTTTTGTGTGTTCTGACAGTAATTTGGACTGTTACTCTTTCCTTTCTGAGCGTAATTATAGGTAGACCACTAATGCTACGTATCAACTTTTCCTTTTTTGGTTCTATATTTAGAATATGAATCAGTTTATCTGTAAAGGAGTTGAGATGGCATTTATTCCTAAAACGAGCTAAATATGAAAACCAAATCTAATTGTTTACAGTTCTATATTTTGCACATAGAAGTACACTAAGGACTTAAGGTGTGCAGTTTCAACTCCTACCTTGGAATGAGCAATAGAGAGGGTATCAACCCAGACCCTCCACCCTCCCCATTCGTATTTGATGGCGTGGTAGAGAAGGATCCTAAAGATGTTGTACACCATTTCAGTTATCTTCTGTTCCTCTGGGTTCTTGGGGTTGATGTATCCCAGGGAGAACATCCAGTCCTGCCACACCGAGCACTGCAACAGGCAGCTGATTCACAAACACCAAAAAATTGTTAGATGTGCGCGATTTCTATCAAAATAATGGCTTGGAAAGCGAAACAACTTGGTTTTACCGTCGGTTTTCACGGCTGTTACTGAAGAGTTTGATCATGTCGGAGAGGAAAAGCCTCCGGACTTCCATCAGCTCAGCACTGGGTGAGGAGCTCTTCAACAGGGTTGCCACTACCTTCAAAATCACTGGGAGAAAAAAAAAGAGAAAGAGTCAAGAAAAAGGGAGAAGGGAAAACAAAATTATGAGTGATGAGAGACAGAAATCAGCAAGTTAGAGATGGCAGCAGAGCTGATTTGGAACTCAGACTGTTTGCATTATCTAAAAGAAAAAAATTACAGAGGGAAGCCACAGAGGAGTATTTGATCACTTACTGGGATTCTGGATCTTGACAGTGGAGTCTGGCTCAGGGTGGGGTTTGTGAACCACCTGGGTGCACACCTGCTCTGTCAGAATCTGCATTGACAGAAATTTAGTGGATGCAGTTATAAAAAATATACAAATCAATTCTATTCCAGCATAATCACAAGAGCATGTAAATTGATATGGAAATGTAGAGACGGGGGATGCTGTCCCACAATCACATACCTCATACAGTGTGTTGTAGGTGGTGATGGAAACGGTGTTGGTGTGCATCATCAGTCTTTCTCCGAGCAGCGTGAACAGACTGTGTGTGTGCATGATCTCCACCTTCCTCCTGCAGGTGAACAGAAACAAGATTGCATATTATTTAGGATCAACGTGGTAATTATACCTGACCGTGTCAGTCACTTAGCAAACAAAAGCGTAGTAGGTTGTAAAAGTTAGCACCACTAATGTATTCTCTCACGAAAGCCTTTGGACTTAAGGTGGTCGACATAAAAGAGTATGAAAAAGTTTTTAAGAGTTTTAAAATGTTGACAAGATAAGAGATTATGATGTCATCTCAAAGTATAGGCTTCAGGATTTTCTATTGTGGAAAACAATGGCAGATTAGTGGAATTAAATTGAGTCCAATATAAATCTGGAATATTGTAAAACTTTGTATATATGAGCAAACTAAACTGGCCTATCTTTGACAAGACTTTTTCACCTTTACATTGAAATTTACGTTAACACAGCAGGGAAAAAAAGACTGCATTGGCCACTGCTGATATTTCTGTTTCTGTGAGATGTCACAGAAAGACAGCCAAGGCTAAACCTGAGAAAATAGAAGCACACAGATGTGCAAATTAAACATATTCAGTATTGGTAAAATTAAAATACATTATAAGCAAAATACCTTTAAGACAAAAAGTCCCATAAAGATAGTAACACTTCTAATCCCATGATTACAATACAAGGCAGGAAAAGTCGATTTTTTTAAATGATTGCCGTATCAACTAACCCTTTCTCTTATGGGTTTGGCCAACTTAAGAAAGTCAAAATATTGTCATAACATATCTTATAATAGATTTCTGCTCTTATTGGAAAGAATTTTGTGCCTTTTATAAGGTTTCCATATTATGCAAAAGGAAACCGAGTTTTTTTTTTATTTTATTTTTTTTTTTATCATGAAAAGGGAGATGCAACAATAGAGGATTTTGTTTTTTTACAACTTCTTTTTTTTAAATCTAGAAAAAAAATTGACATAATACAATAAGCAAAATTATCTGGACTGTATTTTCTGCAACTTTGTTAGAAAATGCATTTATTATTATTATTATTAATATTTTATTTTTTTTGCAAATAATATTGTTTGACAGGCAGAACAATTGTATTTCACATCAACATCAAAGGCTCTCACGTAGGTGTTAATTGGGATGATGTTCTGATGCTGCTCATTTGCTTATTTTTTTTTCCCCTCAATGCTTACAATATCTCCAGCATGTCCAGATTTCCTATATATATATATATACATATATATATAGGTAAAAATAAATGATATGAGCCATGTTGGGATTTAAAATCTGCAATTGGTCTTCAGCAAATACTCCATCTGAAAAAAGCTTGCTGGTGCTAAAATACTTCTGAAACATCTGTTCAGAAATACTGTTTAGTTGTTTTTTGGCACATTTTCCTATTTTGAGAAGAATTTTTATGCAAAACGTATGTTTTTATCTTTAACATTGCTTTAGTTTGTCACCGTTTTCAATCAAAGCTCACCAATGATAGTACCAGTAGTATTTTTTTCATTATTTTTTTATACAACATGAAGTCGTACATATTTTTATTCATGTTTTTGTAATGCTGAAATGATGAATTGGCATATGGGTTGGCATAAAATTCTTCAATATACTGCACAAGTATGCAAAATGAGGCAAAATGTGTGGTGGGAGCAGATTTTAAGTGGGTGGGGGTTCTGAGACTCTTCGGCCTCAGGTGCAGCCTGGTAGCCTCCTATGGCATGACTAATATGACTCAAATTCCCCACATCAAAATTTATCCTCCCTCCCAGATGCAGGCTGTCACAATAAATTGTTTCACCTGGAGTTGATGTCGAGGATGAGATCTCCAAACAGACATGAACAAATAGATCCTTTAAAGCTCGCTGGAGTGTGCAATGCTGGATTTCTATAGTTTGTCTACTTTTGTGAGTGAAACAAATTTTATTCAAACTATTCTCAATGAATTGGGCTTTGTTTGTTGTTGTTATCTTCTTTCTTTTTTGAAATTTTGTAACAAAATAAAATCTCAAAGTTAACATGACTATTTAATTTCAAAAGGAAAACGTTGATTTTTGGAGTGCTATTTAAACTAGTCTCAAGGATATAATGCTAAGGTCAAATTAAAGTAAAAATAAAAACAAATACAGCTCCAGAATCAGTTTTGCGTTTGTTTTTTAGTTTTTTAATACTGACTGCTTTATAACATATCATTTCATCTCTGCCCATAATAATAACTAAATACCACTCATGGCAGGAATGCTAGAAAATAATATTGTCAATGCTTTCCTATAATATATTTAATAAACACAAATCGTATTGCTAAGTTCCAAGCTTGTTGAAAATAACTAATCAAAGATTGGCCCGAAAATTCAGATCTCTGCGTCTTTGCCTCAAAACTTCTCTTATCCTATCCAGAAAAGATTTTTTTTTAAAGGCAAAACATACATTAAAATACTTACTTGTGACCGAGGTGTTTTAGGAAGTAGCCCAAAACCTTCAGCGCCTGAACCCGTATACTTTCACTCTTAGAGGCCAGGAGCTTGCAGATCACTCTAAACAACAACAAACACAAAAGCGATTAACCCTAAAAGGTCAAATGCAGGCCAACAATAACAGAATATATCACATTCTTGCATTAATTACTCCCATAACTTTATAATTTCAAAATATCCCTCATTACCAAACTTAAATGGCAAGATTCTTACAAAACCTTTTACAAGGATCTCGACATATAAACCTTAAAAATGCTCCGTGACTAAGTTCATGCTCAAGAAATTATGAACTGAGACGAAGATTTTTTTCTATTGACATTGTTATAAAATGCATATCAGGTTTTTTTTTTTTAAACCAGCAGCAGTCAATTTATCTGTAGGTTGAAGTCGAAGAAAAAACATAAAACATGTTAACCAAACATGAATCAGGGCTCCCATTCTCACAATTCTAAGGATTTGGCCATGAATGAAATCGAATTCCCACTGTTACAGACATCACATAAAACCATGGTTGTAAATACATTAAACATCAGGTTAGACTTGAAAACCATTATCTCGGAAGAGAAGTAAAATGGGGACATATAAAAAGACAGCACAGCTTGCAATTAGCCCTCTACCAATATGAGTTACTGTGGCAACTGCAAAAGCATCCAACTAGTTATGCATTTGGAAAATTACCCGCACAGTTGGCCTGAGTCTCTCTTCAAGTAATCAAACGCTCTGTTCTCATAAGTATTGTTACTCAGCATGCACGGATAAGTCTGATTACAAGTTAATGTTAATTTTGCTTCACAAATCCATCGCATGAGAACAGAACATGTCTTCTGATAAGCAGACAGCTCATAGAAATAGTCAAATCACAGTAAATTCTTTATTTAAAAACTTTTCCTTTCCGGTTTGAAACGCAATCAGACTAATGGCGGTCTGTTTTAGGTCTGCTGGGACTATTCAAAAGATTTTGAGTTGCTAGATGGCGAAAAACAGGAGAAAGGACAGTTTTAAGCAATTGTTTCAGAATCCGAAGCGTACGTGTAAAATCTGCATAACAGTTAATGAAAAGGCATTATCTCCACATCTAAACTTATTTGTTTCCATTCCCCTTTTATCTATTCACTTTTCTTTATTTTGGTAAAGCCTGCTTACACCTGTTCTGTCAGCAGGATGGAGCGGGAGAAGAATATTGAGTAATTACCTAAACATTTCAGAAATCTATCAAATGTTCCACATTTGATGTGGTCACTCAGCCAATAGAATGACGTTAAAGAGAAAAAGTGAATTCTTATACCAATTATACAAAAAAAAAAAAAAAAGGTGGCAGTATTTGGTGCAGTACCGGATCTTTATATAGCAACATTCATGTGTAGGACGTGCTTACCTGATGCCGTTTCTTTGATCAAAAGCAGGGATCATGGATGCCGGGTGCTCAGACATAAGAGCCACCAACAGCTGGAGCACGTCGTGAATATTCTCATCCTAGGAGAAAGGAAAGAAAGGTGAACAGGTGATGCCGCGGCAGCAGTGAGGGAGGGGGAGGAGGAGGAGGAGGAGGAGGAGGAGGAGGAGGGGAATAAAGAGAAAAAAGCCTGGAGGGGAGAGATGAATAAAGGCTAGAAGGAAAAAGAGAGAGTTGCAGGGGTGGACATGGAGGGGGGGATTGCGGAGGAGCAGGTGGTATTTTAGAGCAAGAACTGATATAACTGTTACACGGGAGCACATTCTGTTCGCTCGATTGTTGCGCCATTTTATATGCTGTCAAAGCGCCGAAGCTGACTAACTCCGTCGTTCAAGTGGACCATAACTTCAGCCCCAAGTTTATAGCACACGCTTTGCCACTAGCTCCACTCAGGCTCCCACCATCTTTTTGCCCCATCTCTGACTCTTATTTCGATGAAGAAGAAAGCATCTGTACCTCGTGCATGGTCAACAGATAGTTGAGAATGCTCTGCAGCTCGTCCTCCTTCACGCCTCGGTCCTACGGAAAAAAACAAATCAAACTAAATTTCAGTGATCTCCGGTTTGTTTTTACTTCCTATTAACCTAGGATGACTCAACACAGAAGGAAAAAAGTTAAATAAAAGAAATGATATGAATGCATGCACACACAAAAGCCGGAGCACTCGATCGGGGTTGTGAAAATTTAATGCTATTTTCCACATATTTTACATTAGGCCACGAACCGCCCGGGAGGAGAAAAAAACAGAGAAAATCAAAGAAAGTAAAGTGATTTCCCACAGCTTAAACTACGCCACAGAGATAATCCCATTTTCTCCTTCTACCTTCAATATGAGTTGTTTGAGAAAGAGGAGCATGAAGGCTCTGAGCGAGATGATCTCCTTCTGGGTCGGCCGTGGTCCATCTGAGCAAAAACACACAGACGATAAGAAAACATTTTAAAAACAATTCTTTACAGAAGATGACGGCACATTAAATATGCTGCAGTAGCGTGTCAGGGAGCCCTTCTGTTTAGTGACGTTTCCTTTTATTACTTCCTCGAGAGCTGGGAGGAAAACATTAACATGAGCTCACCTTCTCCACATCGGAACTGTAAATCACTATCATTAACTCCAGCAGCAATTTGGCAATCTGGATATTTTATGCTCGGGCCAATCGGACTTATTACAGCAACAGCGAAGTCATTTGGAATAAAAAATGTGATTGATGGTCGAGTGATCCAAAGCAAACAAGTGGCATAATCTGTTGGATTTACTCTGAAGCTCCGGCGCTCCATCAGTTGTTTGCCGTGAGGGGCTGCGAGGAGGAGCTTTAAAAAACACGAAAGCATCAGACACGAACGGCACAAAGCATTTCATATATAAGAAAACCCAAAGCTTTGAAGAGTTAACTCTGCTCTAATGTACCATTGTTAATATTAAAACATGCCTAAACAGCATGTTATACATATGTCAGGAATGTGTCTGTGTTTTGTATGTTGACTTGATCATGTTCAAATGTCCCGTTTCCGATCTAGTTGGTTTTGCACATTTGATCTTTTAATGGTCCCATTAAAAAGGAAGATGATTTCTGTGTCTGTCTCTCAGCCACGCTTTGGTGCCCTTGAATCATATGAGTGTGTGTAGACGTCTGAACCGGTTCACCTGTTCTTCACAAAGCCAAAAGCACGACGCTGAGGCAAACCTTTGTTATCCATCATCCTCACCCGTCAAGCTGCTCCGTGCTGCTGGAGACAGGGGACGGTGACCATCCATCATATCTGGGCGCGTGTGAAAGCGAGTGTATGCCTCAGTTTTAGCGTTTCGCATACAGAGAGTTCCCGAATAAGCTTTAATTTGGGATAAATTGCTTCCAGGGGGCCAATTTAATAACTGTATTTTATTCCTGGAAATAAATGTTCATGCTTTCGCACTTGTAATCTGACTAAACCGTTTTGTGGGATAATTGTCCCTCAAAATTAGATTTTTTTTTCTTTCTTTCTTTCAGACCCAATACGACACTCTAGCGGGTCAAAGAGGTGTGTTTCCTTCACAGAGATTGTATGATCTGAGACTTTCTGAGACGGAATTAACAAAGAGAGATGAGAGATTCACACAGTATCTACAGCCTTGGACATTTTCATACATTTTTTTCAGGATTCATGCACTAACATCTATTCCCATCACTCAGTTTTTTGTGGAAACACAAAAATAACAGCATCATTTACTAATACCAGTAAGGGAATAAAAAATACATGGTTGTACAAATGTGATACCTGTTATAACTAATAAAAATTAGAAAAGTGTAGAGTTCCTTTGTAATTAGCCACTTGAACACTTTACATTCGCATCTTTCGGTTCAAATATAACTGCAAGTCTTGTGTGTTTGTCTCCTCCAGCTTTACACACCCACGGTTTTCGAGTTTACCATTACAAAGGAATAACAGCAGTAGCGAATGGCGTTGTTATAAATTTAGGCGGTCGGAAAAGCACTATCTGATCTGTATGTGACAAAAACACAAAAAAACAACAGTAACACGGAAGCTATGATGAACAGTCTGTGGCTTTTGGGTTAAACTCAAATGGTCAGTTGGATTATTGTTAGTGAATAACTCATGTGACACAATCAGTGATTACACCCCCCTATCCTATTAGTGACTTACAGTCCTCTGACATTGCATTTCCAGCCTGACTTGACACCATTGGAACCAAATTATAGTAGGGCTGGTACCACATAACTGTTACTGGTGGGAAACCAGTACAAACAGAGTAGAGCCCAGATGAGGTGCGCTGAGTGACTTCAAATGGAAAAGGGCTAATTTCGGATTTTGTACAAATATTATATCAAGTCAGGTTCTATAGAAACCATCTGCTCCATCTCTCAAATATATGTACTATATGTTGGATAAATATATATACAAGTTCAAAGTGTTAGAGGGGAGTACTTAAAACAATATCCAATCATTAAATTGATTTAAATGCCAGTTAAGTGACTGAATATGGGAGAAACAGAAAACAGAGTTTGAGTTTCTCAGAAAAAAGACTGGGTCATTGCTTTGTGAAAGACTGTCTGGCCAAACAGTACAAATTACATCATCTAGGGCACTTAGACTTCAGTATATTTGCAGAAATATTTATGGAGGACACGGTTGAAAGCTGTTATTCAGCGATATTCAGCGGCTTTGCTTTTAAAACTGATGATTCTGTGGTGGAAACTAATGAAAAATCTTTTCAGCCAATGATTTCACCGTTGTTTACGGGTAAACCGTTACTTTTTTTGTGGATTCTAATATAATTCAGGAAAGATTAGAACACATTGGACAGCTACACATCGAGGATTGCAAACTTACATCTAACGGCGGGTGTGAGCGGCATCCATGATGCTATTTTGGAAGCCTTGGTGGAGAAAACACAGTTGCTTGTCTCTTTGCAAAGGTGCTAGACTCCGATATCAAGTCTGAAGTGGAAAATGTTTCACTTCCAAACCCAGAAAAGTTGGTCTCCTGAGTTCCCAACTGCTAAGAGTTTCTTAAGAGAAGCTGATGCAATGCTGTAGTAAGTATGATCCATGTCATCTCCGTTAGAGCTTTACAAGTACTAAAGTCAACGTAAAAATTTGCAGTAATGTACATTTTAAGTTAAAACTTAATAATCACAAGCTAAATGAAATAAGGGAAGGTCCAAAAAGGGAAAATTGTAAAAACTGTGTCTATGTGTTTGAGCCATTTAGAAAAACTGAACCAAAAAAATAAAATACACATTCACCGTTAGTGTAGACCCTGTATTTCAAATAGGTATAAGAATGGTTAATGAGATGGTTGTGGGCTGTAGGACGTCCGACAGTTTCATTCTCAGATTAACCTTTGCCGTTTTCCGGAGCCAATTTTCACAGATGGAAACAGGGCAATCCAAGAAATGATGGATGTTGTCGGATGTTTTCGAGAAATGTTTTGTGCTCATAGAAGTCCGACATTCAGGTTTTAGGTTAATATACCCAAAAGCTGGGAGAATGGTAAGAGGAGTTAAGGTAAGCGTCTTTTTATTTATTTACTGGATTATTCCATTTCCAACAGCAGTACTGGTGGCATACCTCAAGATTTGTCCTTCTTACTGCATATCTACAGGTTTAAACTTAAACTAGGTTGTCGAAAATGAACAAAAAAATCCCAGCAGACCTCAAAGCCTGTTTTAAAATAAAAACATTAAGTCTTCCCAAGGGCCCAACCTCAACCCCATGTAAGTGTCTGGGCTACATTGAAACTCAAGTTTGTGCTGGGAAACCCGCATTAAAAAGAAAAGAAGAGAAACTGTCCCCATTGTGCCAAGAAGAGTCATTGAAAAATCAGTCAGATTTGGGGCAGAAGCCTGACGATAACAACAGTGAACATGGGACTCAGGTCCAGCTTGCAGAGGGATATTTACCACTTGAAAACGCTTAATGGAAATCCTGAAGTGTTTAAAAAGACGTTAATTTCCCCCACATTTTTTCTGAAACATGTTACATTTGAATTAGGGTGGCAAGACAGAAGGATATTTTAAAATTGCATATTATTGTTAAATACTGCAGTGACAAATTCAACTGGCCAGCACTCTCTCAGGTTTCTCTCTTTCCCATCATGCCGATATTCCCACCGCTCTACTAGAGCTTCTGCGTTCTGGTGACTAAGGTCTGTACCGGTAAGGCCAATAGCAACAGTTGCATGACATGTGCAACTCTAACCAACACACACAGACTCCCTCGATGGACCCCACGCTGCCAAAACAGTGACTCTTATCATACCTTATTAAAGAAGGAAAAGCTCAAAAAATATTTACCATTTCAATATAAGATATAGCCTTTGACTTAGATACAATCTTCGGGGTCATTAGCCACCAGTCGTGTGCTGCTGTTGTGTGGATGTTTTGTTGCAGTGGTTGCAAATTGAATAACACTAGTTGATGCATACAATCATTTGCTGCACTTGCAAAAAAAGCATTATTGAAAGATAAGTGTGTTTTGTCCTTGTGTTACTCTAGCCAGACTCTTTTTGTGGCACAAAGTCATAGTGCGCAGAATAAAACTCATCACTGAAGGCCATTAAACACATTCAAAGTTTTTCCAAACTAGAGTTCAAATGCAACAAAAGATAGAAAATTATTTGTACATAGCAGAAAACAAGACATGAAAAATAAAAAGCTATGCATTAAAAGAAAATTCATGCTAATGTGCTGCGGCTACTGTCTTCCAGCACTAAATGACGAGAAATGTAATTACCATATTGATTGAATTGTAAAACATTTGCAAAATTCAAAGCAAACGGCGTACAGAAAAGGCCTAAGGTTTCTGTTCTTATTACAGTGAATTCATTCTTCTTAAACCCTTAGGACAGAGTCGAAGTATTTGAAAAATTAATGGAAAGGTGCAAATAAATTTAAACGTTTCATAAAAGAAGTTAACCCAGGGGTGGGCTGTATACAACAAATGTAAATGTGATAGTTGAAATCAACCTCATTGGCTCCGACTGACACTCAGATGAATCCATTTTTATCCGAAAAGCCTGTGGTGGGCTCAAAACATCTTCCTATTACTATGTAAATTAGTCCGCATCACGCTCTTACAGTACAGTCAAGTGTACACGCATGTGGTCTGTCAAACCATAAGTAGCGGCTTTCGGTTTTGAATGGCAGTGAGTATGTGTCTGAGGCTAATTGCTGCCGCGCTGTTATCAGCGCTGCTTTTATGGGGCTGAATCCCAGCAGTCAAACGGCAATATCGACAAACAGAAAAGGGAGCCAGACAGACACTTGCTTAGAAATTCCTAACGCTCCCTTGGATCTGCCCATCAAATTTGTACGTTTCCATGGTGAACCTTGATGCTCGCTCACACTCAGTCGCCGGTCCGGGGTGAAGGAGGGGTTGATTAAAGTGAAGGCTTACTCTGACCTTTTTGGTGCACCAGCCCGTGGCAACAGAAGCTGTTAAAACCGTCTTTTTTGCATGTGTTTTTTTTTTTTTAAACGAGTACAAAGAACACCTACAGCGTTCTCAGGGAGATCATGAAAGGACACGTTAACAATTCACTAGGCATAAAATATTTTTATAAAGTCTTCAGAGGAACGTTTAGTCTTCGGATGAAAAATTCCTTTCATGTAGAAAAGATGCACGCAGCATCTGGTCCTGAAAATAATTAATTCATGTTCAGACACACTAAATCATTTCTACCGTTCCTGCATAGGCAGTGGTTGGCCTGGGAGGAGACATCAGTCTTTTCATGCATTTGTTCATATGGAATTCTGTTAATAATTGATGAAAGAACATAAATCTGTTACACATTCTGGAAGAGCTCAGAGAGACTCGTCCACAAGAAACAATGTGCAACGTTAGGAAAGTAGGTAGTAACCCTACACAGTTTTGTGATCAAATTTTATTTCTTGTTTCTTAAGAGTAAATTTCAAAAGTTGTGAGACATTTTTTATAATTCTTCATCCCTTAATCAAAACAAAAAGTAAATATCATTGATGATATATCTGCAGGGGAATATTTTTAAAAAAATGTTACATGCAGAAACCACAAGCAGAAAGAAGAAAGGAAGGATGGAGGGAAAGAAGGATGGGAGCAAACCAATCCCTGGTGTTGCGACGCTTAAAATGGAAAAGAACATTGTGCAGAATATTCTCAGACACTCTGCCTACACACTGAGTAACAATGTTCTAACTATTCTTCCTTTGTCTTTTAATGGACCGAGTTTAGTTTGGAAGTAGAGGCCCAGTTACTCGCGTGACCTTAATGGCCCTGTGATTGACCTCAATGATCCCTTTGGTCTAATTATTGTGCAATTTACAAGCGTGGTACTTCAACCCTTATGTTCAAAAGTGACGAAGCAGTTCGTATTAAAAGACTTCAAGAAATAGAAGGAAGCTTGAGACATGTTTTTTTTTTCTTTCTTTCAGTGCATCACATCCTTGCAGTTCTATAAACCAAATTGTCAGAAGGTCCTTGATGTACTTTACCATCAAACAACATAAAGAAGTTACTTAGCAAAAACAAAAACACTACTGGCTCTGGGTTAAGGAGCGTTGACCTGGTGTATGTTGGGTAAATAGAACATTTGTGTTTCATGTACATGCCTGCTGTGCAGCAGTCTCATACACTATTAAAGAAGCAAAACATGGCATTTGAACGTGGCAAACATTCAAGGAAGTTGATTCAATAAGTCACGTATAAGAAGAATATAAATAAATTTATGTCAATTCAAGTAATGAGGAGGATCATTATGACAGCTCGTTCTGACCTCTGAATCCACGCAAGCATCCATCATGGCCTTCAAAACACCACTCAAACTTTCCCTCTATCTGAATTGTATTTCTCGTGACACAAAGTCCTGCATACAAATTTCAATAGACGTGTTATATACATATATATTTGAAATAAATATGGAAACCGATTTAAATCAACACTAAAGAAGTTTAAGTTCTGGTCGATTGTGGCGGCCAGTGTACAAAAGCGGTAGTGTTTTGCCTGAAGAAAGACCGTAATTTCCATGAGGACAAGCGCACAGCATCATACAATCCTCATCTCCCGCTCGCCTGCGGTTGGATTGAAGCACATTTCTAGTGGCTGTCTGAAAGATGAATAGCGATGAGGTAACGAATCTTATTGTTGCAAAAAAATATGCATCATGTGATGAGCCAGGGGAAGGGACGTAAGCCGTAAAGCAGTCAGCACATTTTTAGTTGTCTCGTGTGTCAGGGTTCCTGCCACCCTTAATAGTTGCTTAGTGCCGGTCACAGTGATGCGGAACCCTTTGGGCCAAGACAGGTGTCATTCAACGTGCTGTAAGTCGAAGTATATTCACCAAAGTTATGAAAATATTTTGATTTCGCTTTAAGGTAAATATATAGATTAATCAGAGAGCTATATATTTAAACTAATGGAAGTTTGATGAATTACAAACCATGAACTTGGGGTCAATCATTCCACACTGACTGTACATACTAATAAGAGAAATGTTTAACATTGACAGATTACTTTTTTTATCTCGGAAGGGATTGCGCCACCCCCTAGGCCTTGTTGCCCAGTGCACTGAGCCAAATCGCCCTATTAAAAATGGTTTCTAGCTAAGAGGATAGTACAGAACTACAACCTGTTCCACTTATCTCCAACCTTTAGTCCTCTAATGTGTGTTGTACGACAGTGTTGGGTTTACGCGTGAACATACCTAGCCCTTTGGGGGTGATTCCACTGCACTCCAGAGGGTTTATGGCCCAGTAGTAGTACTTCAGAGTGTGCATCAGCTGCAGGACGGTGCCGACGCGGCGAATGGTCGTGTATATGGTGGCGGTGCCGATGAACTCTGACGACAGGTACGTGTATAAGGACAGCTGAACCTGTGCAGGCACAAACGGCACGATCATTTACTCTGCAACAAAGAGAAGTACCTAGAAAAAGAAATTAGCAGCATGGATCTATTATATTTAGAGTGAATACAGATTAACTGTATAAAGACGGAAGGTGGAACAAAATAAAAGCAACCGTCTTTAGGCTTTAATATTTAAGGGCTTAATATAATATTATTATTACGCTTCAATCCGAGAAGCTACTTTCAATTCCTGACATTTAAGAAGGAGCCACTTTCTTATTGCATGTTTGCCCCCTCCTTCCTTCTGTTCCCTTTCCCCCTCTCCTAATATTCTCGCCACCAATCCTCGACGCACATTCGCTGAATTGAGTCGGCTCACAAACCTCTGAGCTCATTACAGGAACCACCATGCTGAGGGGCAGCCTTAACAAGGTAGCTGTATTTAAGCTGATGAAATTAACACGGGCCACGGCCTGACCGCATCACATCCGAGATCATCTAAGCTGGGGAGCGGACTCGGATGCCGTAAAAAAAAAAAAAAAGCCTTTAATATATTCATTCATGATAGATTACACACACTCTGCTGTTTAATCTGTAGATATCTTGCATACAGGGGCAAATATGTGTTATTTTTTGCTGCAACGAAAGTTTGCCACAACCGGACAGTCTTTGTGAGCCTATACGAAAAAATGATGAGACTTCTCCTTGTGTTTAATTAAAGCCCTAAATAGCACAGAGGTTAATCCTGGCATTAAACAGGGTGGCAATAACACACAGTGTACGAAAATATTAAAGGTTATTGGAGGGTAAAACAGAGGTAAGACTCAACAATAAAAAATGATTGTGTGCATTTGTTCCTTCTTCTTTATATTTCTGATGCTGACCTTGTTGTTGTTATTGTTTTACTCAACTATCATCACGCATTTCTTCGCTAGGATTTGAATAAAGTGTGGAAAAAAACAAGACCCGCTTTTTGTTGACACCTAGGATCAATACAGTTTTGTATTCTGTGTTTAAGGCAACATTAACTAATCATATTTGCTCTCTTCTGTTTTTGCTCCAACTTGCCTCGGAGTGCAGCTCAACTGCAAGATCACCTCTTAGGGTCAGAGCGAAGTTTTTTGAAAATATTGACGGGCCCCTATGGAAATACTACTGTACGGTCTCTGACAATCTACTTCAGAGTGAGAATAAGGAAAGAGAAGCTGCACATCCCCCTCTCTTCTCCCAGGGTCTGTTCAAATGTCACATTTCCTATCTGTTTCCCTCGCTTGTATGTTATGTCCTTTAACAGGACAGAGAGCCGCCGTCTTATTTAGTTATTTATTTAATTATTGTAAAGGGTAATAGCCACTGAGATGTCAGTCCTGTGTTTCCTTTTTTTTTTTTTTGCTTCAAGCGTCCTCAGTCGAAAATGTCATAGAGAAGAGGATTAAAAAAAAATAGGTAACTTCTTGTCTTTGTTATCCGTTTACTTCTCAGTTACGGAGCAAAGTAATTGCAGGAAACGCATACGAAGACAAACAGACCTTGGCAGGTGTGTGTATCCAGATGGCAGCGTTAAAGAGGACATGGTCACAGAGCTGTTTGAGGAGCGGCGCACCGTGAGGTAAACCGTCCAGATACTTGGCGAAGGACAGGAACTGCTCAAGGACCGCCCTTGTGATGTGAATCCGCGACGACTGCAGAGGAAAGGGCAAAGATGAGCTGGTGATTATTCAGGCGAAGACATAACTAAGCAAATGAAGTCTATTTTTAAAGTCAACAGACGGAACATAAGGCATAGCTAAAGTATAGTATGAACAATGCTGGGCAAAAGCATTCATATCCCCTGAACCTTGCACATTCAGCCAAATCATATCCTCAAACTTGATTACACTGTCCGATTCATTTTTTACGCCCTTCGGAATCAATCCTTTGTGTTCTGTTTTTTTGTTGTTGTTGTTGCTACAATTAGAGCCTCCTTAAGAAAATGTCCTTACCTGCTTCAAATATCTAAGACTGAAACATTTGCCTATTTTTCTTTGCAAAACAGCTCAAGCTCAGTGAGACTGGATGGGAAGAACATTTACATTTTCTTATAGGCTGTAAATGTGTTTAGGTCTGAACTTTGACTAGGCCAAGCTTTGATCCAGGCTGTATGTTAGGGGGTTTTGTTTTTTCTTCTGGCCCGATTTGAAACTCTGACCCAGTTGTCAAGTAGTTAAAGCATCAAAAAAGATTCTCACAGGATTTTTTTTTTTTCTTCATTTAGACTCTCCCAATTACCTGTAGTTAGCTTTTATGTCTCTGGTAAAGAAAACCGTTGCCACAGCGTGATGCGACCCCACCGTTTTTCTCAGTGGGCACAGACACAATTGAATTGTTTCTTCACAAATATGTTTTTCGATGTAGGCCAAAACGGTGAAAGTGCTATCTAATCTGAGCAGGACAGCTGCTTCCACATTCACATTCAAAAATATTTTAATCAATGTCGAATGTGAAATTAAATCTAGTTGGAATTCCTATCATCTTCGAAGAGTTGTTGCAGATGCTGATACTGGGAGACAGGAAGGATCTCCAGTCTGAAGCCTCTGACCGATGACACTGGTATCGTAAATTAGTCTAGATTAGAGGATGATCGGGGTTATCCATCATTTTAATACTTTTCTTGATTTTATGGAGAATCCTTAAGGTTTACTATCCCCTCAAGACTTGGTTACACTGGATTTTATATAGTGTCAGAGTAAAGGGGTCTGACTATATAAAATTAATGAAAGTTTTGGATTATTATTTGCAAAACAGTAAAAGTATAATTCTGAAAGTGGAGGGAAAGATCTTTGTTTTTTACTTTAATGTGACAATAGACCCAAAGGTTCAAGGGTATGAATACTTTTGCAGAGCATATATACAATTAACTTGGCTGATAATGTTTTAGAAGTAGAGAATATAAAAGTATAAACCATTATTATAAACCATTCATTAAAATTGCATTATTACTATAATTAACACAGTGGAAAACAAAATAAACATGTATGTATCTTTATTCAGAATAGTTTAGGCTAGTAATGAAGAGGTATGTGTGGCCGCTTTAAGAACCTTGGGGAATATACTGGAGGTCCCAGTAGAGACCAAAGCCCCTCGCCTTATCAACAACACAATAAACAAATAGGACTAGAAACAGCGGCCCTTCACGTCGGAGGCCGTCACACTGACCTTCTCCAGCAGGTATCCAATCACCAGAAAGCCCTTTCCTCCCAACATCTGCTCCTGCATGGCCACAGAGCTTTTCAGCAGCTCCACCAGGAACGCCAGCAGAGTCGCGCTGCAACATAAAACACATTGATGGAGTCGGAGTGCGTTTTTCCCGTCACAGCTCCTTCCACTCACATTCGGCTTCTTCATCATTTATTTTTAATATGCAGTTGTATTATTCTCCCTCATCTCCATCCGGCTGATGATATTAAATAATCCATCTGCAGCTGACGTGATGTTGACACGCTCCCTGATGAAGGAGCTTTATTAAAGACCACATGAGGCAGTGATATCAGGGGGATCAAAAAGTCAGAGGAGGACAGAAACTTAAAAACAAATAACATCACTCTTTCCTGCTCTCCTGCAGTCCTTTCAAGCTAATAATCCCAACTTGTTTTATAGCCTCCAGCACATTGTCTAAAATCAAGTTTAATTTGAATTTATATTGAGCTTCTTAATGACTCACCAGACTGTGGTGTCCACACTGCTGTCATTTAGCTGCTTGTAATCAAGCTGAGCAAACAGTGGAAACAAGACCTGGATGCCTCCTATAGAGTGGATGGCGCTGTGGATGGAGTGGGTAACAATGGCCTTCACGTCCTGATGGAAAACAGACCTCGGTTAGTTTTAGAAGTAAAACCAAAGTGTTGAAGGATGTGCTTAATTTAATACATACAGTATAAGATAAAAAATAACCTGACTTGCCTCAGACTAATATTTGACATTTATGGCTCTTCAAAATAAAAGCACGTCCTGCCATCTATAATCCAGTAAAGTGGTAATAGAGATGGTTCCTTTTTTAACAACAGAGGCAAGTTAAGTGGATTTTTTTGGCTCAGTTTATGACCTCTTAGTCATTATGAAAGATCGGGTCATTATTTGTTGCTTTTTAATCTCTATTGTACCTAAAACAATTAGATTAATCAAAGGCGACTTTTTCCTTTTTTTTTAAATAGTGTCAGGTTGGTTTGTTTATTGTTTTTCTATTACTAAATTAAACTTAATTCAACAATAACTTTTTTGTATAAACTGTTGTGATGTTTGGTATTAAAATGTGCTATTTTTGTCTGACACAACAACAACAAAAGAGGAAAACACATAAAAAGTCAAATTTGTCACAGAACTATACAAGAGCTGGGCCATTTAACACAAGGGTTATTGTTTGTCATTTTAAATAAATCTATTTCTCTAGATAACAGCTTCTTAGTGATTAAATCAGAAATTAAAAAATGACAGGTGTTCAACATCTTTGGAGATGAAAAGCTGTAGATTTTCTAGCAGACTCTGGGTTGGCCAATCCAAAATCTAGTTCTAACCTACAGACAGAAGAAACCTTTTGGTAGAATTAGTAACAGGTACGGATTATTTTGGGCTTAACTGTCGGTATATTCACTTTGTTCTTCTGCTATAAAAAGAAAAAAAAAGCTAAGATGATTCAGCAAAGGGCTTTAACCTTATAATCAAAAAGATAAACAGATATTTTTAGCTGTAAGAAATTGCCTGGTTTCCTATTGTAAACAACATTTTTAACCACATAAAATACATTTTTTGGAGCATCTATGTACTTGCACCAGATTTTATCAAGAGCAATTCAATAGCCAACAATACTGCCACACTCCTACCAACTTTTATTTATTTATTTATTTACCATTTAAAGTATTTTAATAAAGTGAACATTTAAAACAGATCCGTAAACCCTATATGAAATATAGTTGCTTAAACTAAAATGTTATGTGGTACAAATGTTTAAATAATGGTGGCTTCGTGTCAGCCTGTGTCACAATTTCCTGATAATCAAACCGGCGCTCTGGTCTATTGCCCCTTCGTTCATACATTTTCTGAACCAACCAAGGCGTTGGTGCCTGCACTTGAGGGATTAAGCGCCATCTGACCTGCAGCATGAGCGCGTGCGGCGAGTGGACAAAGATGGAGGCGTTTTCCCGGGGCGACGATTCCAGGCAGAGCTGGGCGTCCGTCGCCTTGGCGTTGTAGGTGAAGGAGATGGAGCTGGCCAGCTTGCTGTCGTACAACACCTGCTTGTGGTGCTCAGCCAGGTGGATGTCGCTCTCTGACTTGAACTTGAACGTGCTCTGCGGAGACGGACAGACTAAGTAAAGGCTTGGGGAAAGAAAAAAAAACCTACGACAACAACAACCTGAAAATCGGGGAGAACAAATGAGTTATCAGGAGATGAGATAAGTGCGAATGTATTTCTGCGTGTACGAACTCAACACCCAAAATGGAGTCTGCTTAATTGCAGTCGGAGCCTGGTGTAAACAACACAGCATTATCTTAATGAACACAGTGCTAACCCGTCCACTAATTCAATTAGTACAGAATAAGAGGCAGAGCGGGGGAGCGCGTGTGTGGGAAAGAAGCACTCAGGGATCCAGATTTATCTCTTTGTACTCTGTCAAGACAACAACCAACAAAAAGATCAACGCATTTCTGGTCCCAATATCTTAAAATCTGTTTATCCTAAAACCTCACCAAGATTCCAAGCCTTTTATCCAGATTCAATCTCACCCATAAACGTTTTTCCCTGACATCAGACTAAGTTCTTCCAACACAATTTTTTGATGATTGGGAAAGGCGATTTTAGTTGTGTGGGACATGCTGAGCAACCAGGCGTTTCAAAATGTTCGACATGATTAAAAAGAACAAAAAAAACTTAAAACAAACAAGCAAAATTATTACGTCGCAAAATATAAGACAGATTAAAAGGCATAATACTGCAGTTTATGATGTTCCAGTTCAAATTAATCAAAGGTAACCATAAACAAATGGATGTAAAAGATCTCAGTGTTTCTGCGGTTTTCTTGAAGTTGGTTCCAGATTAGAGGAGCATTAAAATAGACTTCTTCATGTATGGTTTTGATTGTGGCAAGGCAGATTAGACTTGAAAAAGAACAATTTAATAGTCTGGAACGTTGATACGGTGACAGATCTTTTATATGTTGGTGTTAAGCCATTCCGTGATTCATAACTGAAACAATTTTGCCTTTTTCTGGAGATTTGTTCCAAAATAGTAGAGCAGAAAACAATTATATGAGTTTACTGTTCTTTTTCTCTGCTTGTTTTTCAGTAAGATCCCATTTTAGTCAATATATCTCAATTTAACCTTTATAGAAAGAAAAACATTCAAGCTTTACCATGTCTAGATATCCAAAATTAAAGAAACATTATTTCTGATTTATAAAAAAAACAAAACTAAGTAAAAGCAATATTAGTTTATAAAAAAAAATTGTTGTTTTTATTAGATATGTTTAAATTAGAAAGTCAAACATTTAACATTTCATCCAAGCACCAGTTCAGCAAGATTTTTATATTCTTTATTGACCCTCCATTTCCATCCAACCAGGTTATGTGCTTATATTAGAATTTAAAATATATTTATACATTGATAAAAAAAATTGCATTTAAGAAGGTGGTGTAGATTCTTAGACAGGTTATCGCAGGATTTAGACATGTTATCGCTTATTCACAGATCGTTGGCATTGATGCACAGGGAGCAGTTCGCTTGTTTGCACATTTCTTCCTATTTCTATTTTCAGAAGCCTCTGAGTTCACGTATCCTGTGGCGATGCTGGTGCCTCTGCACATATGCGGCCCTAGATGAATAAAAAGGCTCCTGAGTTGCAATGCAACTCCTTGCAACAGCTCCGGGTGGAGGAAGATCTCCCTCTTCCAGCAGCTGGTGCTCTCTTGGTGCTTTGTTCAGCCTGCCCGCACAGGAAAGCCTGAGGCCGCTGAGACCTCCAGGGCCGTGTTATTCTGAACCTTTCATGTAAAGGTCTAGTGTTGGATAAGAGCCCTGAGATTGTATGGAGCAGTAGATGTAACATCCTTATCTTTATCTACACCTCCTTAGCTGTTTCTGCAAGACTAATGAAGGATAGTTTCACATACCCAAGTTAATATTAACAGACTTAAGAACAGGATACTTGAGCCTCTCTATTGAAAGGCTACATTAGGGAAAGTATCCACTAAACATAACAAATAACGCTGTGGTAAGATGCAGTAGTAATCCATCACAAAAACAAATAAAGTGCTCCTCATCTTAATACGGAGGTTAGTGGGCCCTCCGCACACAGAAAATACTGAATAGCCTGATTGTGAAATTAATACACTTATTAGGATGCACATATTTTGCAGCGTAAGCCTGTTTGCTGCGCAGCCCTGAGGAAATATCTGCGGTTGTGGCCCCGTGAAACAGGCCCGTATTTATGTTGCCGTGCTGAATTAGGGAGACACGAAGGTGACAGTGTAGAAGAGCTTTGCCGACTCTTTAAAGGCTTAGGGAAGGCTTTACGGAAAAAGAAGGACCATGCAAGAAATGTGATTTTTATTATTTTTTTGTGAAGTTCTACAGAGCTGAGAGAAAAGACACGCGTTTCCTACACACTCTGAGGAACAAATGTGACAACTGGCACCTTTTTCTGCACTTGACAGATGCAGCTACAGCACATCAGTGATATCAACACACATAAACACCCACATACGTCTGAACCGTTCACTTTAGTCTGCCTTGCCACTCTATTTTCAGAAAATAGGCCAAAAGCAGAAAATAAGCTTTCAAGGATCTCTTGAAGGTGAAAAGAGAATCAGATGCTCTGATAGTGCATGTAAGGTCGTTCCACGAGTGAGGAACCGCAAATGAGAAGAGTTTAGATTGACCTGGACGGGGCGTTGGTCGCGTTAGTTGGGGCTCCTTGAGGGAACGGAGCGGGCGGACAGTGACGTAAGGCTTTAAGAAGGTATCGAGGTAGATGGACGCTGATCCATAAAACACTCTGTATGCCGGCATTGGTGATTTGAATTTGATGCGTGCTGCTAAGGGAAGTCAATGGAGTTCAGTGAAAAGGGGTGTGACATGTGCTCGCTTTGGCTAGTTGAAAACCAAGCGAGCTGCAGCCTTCTGGATCATCTGTAGCGGTCTCCCAGCACAGGCTGGAAGACCTTTTAGGAGGGCGTTGCAGTAGTCAAGGCGGGAAATGACCAAGGTCTGAACTAGGAGCTGTGTCATATGTTGAGTTAGATATGGCCTAATCTTCCTGATCTTGAATAGCTGTGGCCAGATTGTTGCCGTTGCTTTACAGTGAGGACATCTGGACACCTGAGGAAAACAGCAACGAGTGGAACTTTCGACAACGTCAGTGATGGAGGACGAACTAAAAAAAACACACGCGCACAATTCCATAAAGGTAGAGAGACAGCACAGCCCGGGAGCTTTATTCAGATATAACCCACACAGGAAAACAACATGTTATGCTCCATTTTCTTGTGTCATTAGTTAAGCGCGGGGGCCCTAAACTACACACGCAGACATTCGGTGCGGCCCATAAGCCGGCACAAATGTGAAGACCACAGGCCTCCTCGCTTTTCTCAAGGCTTGTTCGGCAGAGTAAAACCAATAGCAGAGGCCAAGAGGAAACATGCATCGCAACTGCAAGGTTTACACGTGGTACTCTGCTGTACATGGACTAGTAACTCCGAAAGAGCACCTTGTCGTAAACCTACATCATTTGAACGGTGCCAAGAAGTGGCCTACATTCACGTTAAGAGAGAAACTAGGCAACACACACTGAGTCTTAGTGTTACCAGGCTGAAAAGACAAAAAAGACGCATACTCTCATCATTGCTGTACCGGCACGGAGGTTACGCTTCTCTGAAACAGCCGAGCCGTCTAATGATCTCTTCTGGGCATCTGAGAAGGCCATTGTGCAGCACGCTGAGAGGCAATCATCTAACTGATCAGCCGCGTAAAGCTGTGGGCTGCGACAGAGCGCAAAATCAGTATTCATAGGGTGAAAAAAAAAAGGATGAGCATGTAGTCATTAGAAGAATATAAGAGGTCTAGTCTATACAATGCTCTTACCAATAGTGCATTAGATCAGACAGAGAAAGTAAAGCATGAAATGCTTATATAACTGAGAGCTTCTATGTGAGGCCGAGCTCTCCTTGTGTATATAATCTGCATATCGTCTAAATATGTGTCACATTTCATGTGAAGGAGGATAGTTTCATTGCTGTCAGATGTCCAAAAAAAATTGACTTTGGTGTTCTCGAAATACAAGATTTCAAAAATCAAAGCGTTAAAAGAAGTCAAAAAGCAAACATATAAATTAAAAAAAACATTGAAACATTGTTAAAAAGGAAGATGAAAAGGATTGTCTCCTTACATTGAAATCCTGTTTATCTCAGCCAAACTGTGATATAATGTTCACTAACAGCCTCTGCATCCTGTTAAGCAACTATGCTTCTACTAATTCTGACAATAATTTCTGCTCTTACACTTCATTTACTCCTTAATTAGGTTACAGTAAGTAAAGAAGAAAAAAAAAATTTCTTCAAAGACTTGTTTTATGGATCTGCTGAAATTCCGACAGCTTGTTGCACATCGGCAGCTTCGTAATGATGCAGTCTCTTGTTGAGGAAACCTTGACAGGTCTGGACACCTTCATGTAAAGGCTGCAAGCAGCTCGAGGCAAGTCTGCCAAGACAAGGAGAAAACAGCTGGCGAGGTGCTCTGGTCTCTCATCTTTCTCTGACAGCCAGGTTCTCTACAGTCAGAATATATTTTTCCTATAATTTGTGAAAAATGTATACCTTTTTCAACCCTGCAGAGTGGTTTGATTGCACATAAGTATAAAAAAAATACAAAAATGTTAACATTTTAGATCAAAAAAGCAAAAAATGTGGTAGAATCTCTGCACTTAATCCTGTCCTTTCCTTCTCTGACTGTACAGGCATTAATTTTCACATCAACAGGATGTGGATGACATTTTAGGATTTTTTTTTAGACTCATCTTAGCATCTTGCTGCCGGCTTTCAGGGTGAAGGCATGTAGCAAAGGTAAAAGTTAGCAGCTTGCAGTTGTTTTGAAAGACCCTTCGCAAATAAACAATTTTCTTTATAAGGCTAATTGAAATGATTGTGAAAACTCTTTAAGTTACTCAGATTTACAAATCATACCATATTTATTTATAAATTCACCTACTTCACAAAATTTAAAATGGGTAAGTTTGCAAAACCTAAAAGACTCCACACATGATAAGAAAAATCCTAGATATACATGTATTTCTACAATGTGGTGTGTCCAGCCACATGGCAAAAAAAAGTACACAAAACACAAGCAGAGTTTACTCATATATTCAGACGCCATACAGAATTTCTTGCAAAACCTCTCAAGATGAGGAGTGACCAAATGCGATAGTTGTCTGACAGGCGAACTGCTCGTTCACCACACACACTGGGATATAGGGCCAAAAGAATCCAACCATTCCAGGCAAACTAAATCCCTCCTAATACATCAGACATAACAAAAACATCTTATAACATTATGTGTAAAGTGATCACTCTAAATCGGAGCATCCTTAGGGTTGTCAAACGGTGAAGATCGGGTCCAAAATCTAAAGAATTATCTTGCAGATCAGGCATAAACTTCAAAAAGAATAGGTTAACATTAAAGTGATGCAAATAAAAATGTTGTGTTTTTCACTCCTTATTCTTCTCCTTCTAATGGCGTGGTATATATATATATATATATATATATATATATATATATATATATATATATATATATATATATATATATATAGTACTATGACTCTTTGTAGACAGCCTAATAATAATGATCAATAATACATTCCAATGAATGAATAAAATGCTGAATATTTACAATCCCAAGCAACAAGAGACGATGCAATATGTTAGGTGGGTAAAGACAACAGGATCAAAACCTCTGCTAATTAGGCCTGACATCGATTCTTTATGAAGCTTAACAAGAATTGGAAGTGATGGTTAATCTATGATATATAAATTCACCTTGTATCCTGGACTGAGCTGATGAATAGCAAAGATCTGAGCCGGGTTAAGAGCTTCGCTGAAAACATAAATGGCTCCAAGCTGTCCACAGAAGACCCTGTTCGCATCTGCTGTCTCTGAGGAACCCAAGAAACACTTGTCATAGCTCTGGAAAAAAAATGAAAAATGAAATCATTTAATCACAATATACATAATAACTTTAATGTTTAGCATCAGGCTGAATAATCAGAAGGCAAAGGTTTGTTTGTTACATCAGAACAGAAGTTTTCTCCATCTCCCGTTTAGTGGATTCATTATTTTTCAAAAAAAAAAAAAAAAACCACAACACACACACACGCATAAAGCTAATTTAATAATTTATTGTAAAATTGAGAAGGTTAATTTCAATCTTTGGCCTTTCCATCAACTGTTGTCGGTGCAAAACTTTAAAACCAACATATAAAAGAAAACATTGATGGGAGCACAGTTAGTGTCTGTGCTGTTTTCAGTGGATAGAGGAAAACAAGAGAAATCGTGATGGCTGCTAGTTTTTAATCTTCTCCAACTTCACTATCGCCGTCTTCCTATGTGTTCCTCAGTCCGTTCGCCTCTCAGCAGCTACATCCTTTTAATACTCCCTTATCGCAATGAGATCTGTCCTGCTCTGCTGTTTAAAAACGATGACATACGCTTTATCTCCAGCCTTTGAGAGAAAGCAAACCGATAGGATCAGTGCATTTTGAGACCCTTTCCTTCACCTCTCTGGGTTTTCTTTTTTTGACGAGTTGCACAAACCATTCTCGCAAACAAACACTTTGACCCAAGGCCAGGAAGCGAGTCTTCTCCAGCCTTTCGGTAACTGCTGTAAAAGCTGAGAGCCTATACGGAAAAAGAAGCATGAAGGGCCACAGAGTTCAGGCTACCCATCCCCTGCTAAATAGACAAAGTTGGAGTTTGAGCGAGTTGTGCTGGAAAAGAGCCCAAGGGCAGCTGTCCTGCAGCTGGCAAAAGCAGAGGGCACACCTTAAAATGTTTGCCAAGATCCCAACATGAGGGAGAGCTTGAAGTGAAGCCAAAGTGATACTCGATGTCAGAGTTTTATCGGAGGCTCTTGTTGGGAAGTTGAAAATTATTTCGGGAAAAACTCTATAATATTTACTATGTTAAACACAATAGCAATGGTTTCCTTACATCATTGGTGTTGACGTGCCATGCCATGTCGCCGTAGGAGACCAGCTGGCCGTTGACGTAGCAGCGGATCTCCGAGTTCCTCCAGCGGTTGTAGATGTGGACGATGCTGATCATGTACCACTGAGATCAACCGAAAACACAAAACACGTCAACATTTTTGCATCAAAATGTTTGACTGTTGAGGTTTTAGCTTTAAATTAAACACAAGGAAGTAAAGATGAAAGCTATAGAGTGAGGTTGTGAATAAAGTCTGGAAAAACAAATATTTCTCATATACAAGCATTCACTCCCCACAGCACACGCATGAACATGGACGCTAACGCGTGCACCGGCCAGACAAACGAGCGCGACATCAGAATTGATCAAATTGGGAACTTTGTTAGGCGGCGCCGTGATTTCACTTGGTCAGCAGATACCGCAGAAGGCGACCTCATCAGGCGAACGAGCGCCTGTTTCTGTGCACATGCCAAGGACTGGTGTTGGTGTTTAAGACAGCAAGAAAGTGCTGACGGTGCGGCAGACGAGGCCTTAATTGACAGACCCTATCAAGCCTCATCAACATTCACAGCGAGTGCAGAGAGAGATGTAAGAAGGGGAGAGCAGCAGAGCAATCCTGCCACTGTCTCACGGAACAAGTGGCCCAGGAGATCCTAGACTTAATGTTTTCTTACCTTACGTGGTTGGAAATCGTATTTTACACAGTGCTGGAAGCCTTTTCCTTTGGACTTCAGGGACGTCACGATGAGGCAGTTTCCCACAAAATGAGCCGAGTAACCGATTCCTTTACTCGTGCGAAAACTGTGAAAGAAACAGGGAGATTATTTTCCTCGTTTTTTTTTCTAACAAAACTGGAATCAAATGAAAACATACATCAGTGTTCAAACTACTGACAGATTTCTACTCCTTTTGTTTTTATAATAATAATTCTATAATAATCATCAAATAATCAGACTAATCAAGAATTGGGCAAAAAACCTATTAATAAGCTGATAAAATAATACTTTCAACTAGTAGGGGGAAAAACAAAATCAAACAAAAACATTTCAAAATTAACCTTGATAAACAACATGGTTGGGTTTAATTTCACTAGTCACACTGGAACTTGTCACGCAACATAAAATATGCTAAACGATCTAAAAACGTAACACTTGCCCCGATGTAAAGAAATTTCAAATCAGATAAGAAATTAATTCAGCAAGCAGGAGTCGTCAAAAACATCTACAGGGAGAGCAGTGGGAGCACAGGGAGCATTCTTTATACAACAATATCTTAAAGGGGCAGATGTTCACATAAACTCTATGAAAAGATGACAAACATCAGACTAAGTCACAAGGCAGGTTTTTTGCCTAGCTCAGAGCATATAGATTGAACATCAAGGGGTTAAGAAGCTGTGAGAGCGAAGGTTGTGAACGCATGCCGTACACGATACAATTTGACAAGTATGATAGTTGCAGTCCAAGTATTGATTTTTTTCTCTATATTAAATTGCTCCACTGGATATGCCTGCTTGTGGATAAAGATGTCTAGTTGACCAAAGACTACAGAGTGCAGTGATGTGTGACAGGTTAGAAATGACTGTCAAAACAGCTTCAGACAGCCGGGTTGGAGCAGGGTAAGTAAATGTTGTCTAATCTGGGATGGGCTGAAATGTGACGGCAAAAGTATGTTTCTTTCGCCAAAGAAAAAACGGTTTTCAGACAATAAAAGCAAAGACAACTTTAGATAGATCATTATGGTAGGTAAAACCAAAAGTAGACTTTTTCAGTTCCGTCAAGGTTTTATTAACTGATGGAAATATCCCTTTTTTTACTGGACAATTAACCATGTTTTTAAACGAAATATGCAGAATTGTTTTACTTTGTTGAGTGTGGTACTTCTTGAGAGACTTCCTGGTGTTCGGCTGTGACCCACACATGCACGCGGAGGCGCAACGGCATTGCACATACAACGCCGAAGCAAATATCCAGCTGCACAGATAAACTAGGTATCGTTCCGGTCGCGAAAAGCGGGAGTGCACGGTGTGCAAAGCTGGCACATACGTTTCCATGTCCAAAAAATGTGTTGGGGATCTCACCCATAAGATTTAAAAATATAGTTTCTTGTTTGTCGTCTTTTATTGTTTGTTTTTTTTTTTTATCACATTGAAAAGTTAAGAGATATTTTGTTAAAGCTGGATTTTCTAAAACAGAATATTAGAGAAAATAACCATATTAGAACGCTATTTAATATTAATATATTGTTTTAAAGATATATCACTTTGTTAGAGATTTTATTTCAGTACAGAACCTATTTTTGTACCAATGAGTCATAAAGAAGCACATTCCTTATCCTTTGAGAAGCCTGTTTGAATCGAGTCTCAAGGCAGAGCCAACTTTCTGACACCATGATTGGGGCAACCAGATTTTAGTTTTACTTTTACACAAACATTCAGGTTTTTTTGAATATTTTCTTTCTCAGCCAATCTAATAAATTATTCTGTGAAAACAACTTTTTTTGTATCTGGTTATCTTTTTTCTAGTAATTAAATTTGTTTGATGATATAAAACATCTAAATATGACAACAAAAAAGTCACAAAAAAACATGAATTTTCTAGGGAAGGATTTTTTTTATACAACCATATGTGTATAAATAAGAAAAAAATATATATTTAGTAAATGTATGTTAAAAGAAAATACAGTTTGTAAGAAGAACACCCACATATCCAATTATGTAAGCTGTGGACAGAAAACTGATTTTACAAACTTGGGCCAAAGATAAAAATGTCTTAACATTGCTAATCCCTTTTCCCTTCATTTATCCCTCATAATATTTATCTTCCCACTTTCGTTGCATCCGTGTAGAGCGCTGTTTTCACAGCTAAGACACGTTTCTCTTCTAAAATAGTTCCAGAGGGATCAAACACGCGGCAAAGCCGGAGAGCAGATATAAATCCCTCTCGAGCGAATCCATGGTATGCATTAGGAGCGCGGTGAAGTGCGTTATCGTCGTCGTCATGCGGTTTCATGGGCTGCTGTCAAACATGGGGCTTGAGAAGCAGCTGCATCTGGGGGAGGATGATAAGACCCGGGCCAGAACAGAGGAGGACGTCCTCGCCCGTTCGCTCTGCGTTTACCATGACAACCTCACAGACGGTTACTAAAGAAACAGGATTACATTCTAACACTTTACATGATTAGAGCTCATCTCTGCGATGCTATCCTTCCTTCAGGAGATTGCCTTCCTGGTTCATTTTTATTTTTTATTTGTTTGTGATAATGACTCTTTGACCCATCTGGGGCCAGGTGGGGGCTTAAGGTGAATGAGGACGCTGGTGGCCAAAGGGAGAACTGGGAGTATTCCCGAAGCGCAAATATATATAAAGCAAGCCAAGGCAACTCTATGTGAAACTAAGAAACAGCAAAATTAAACTTGCCCTATCAAACATAATTCTGCTCAACATGTGACAAATTTTCAGTATTTCTACTTTGCTTTGGCAAATTGTTACTACACAAATAAGTTCAATTGAAATACTTCTCAGTGGTTTCAAATTCTTTCATAATTATCTGAGAATGTATAAGTAAAAAACTGTTTATCCCCAATCTTTGGCAATATGAAACAAAATGCACACACAAGTACATGTTGGTGTTGCAATAATAATTTGCAGTGATGAATAAAACAAATAAATTAAACTAAAATAATTGACTTAAAGGTTCATTTCATTTATTCATTCTTTATTTTTTGCATTTATTTATTTTTATCCCAAAGAGAAAATCTAATTTCCCTTCGGCATAAATAAAGTATTTTTGATTTGATTGATTGCTTTTGTTTAAGGATTTTCTGTTTTTGAACAAATGTGTTAACTTTCATTAAGAAGTCATAATGAGCCAAGTGAATTATTAGTCATTTGGGTATGACCTTTTAGATGGGATTTGTGGCCAACAGACTAGAAAACAAGGAAAACATTATTTGTGAAACACAGAAATTACGAGATAGACTCAGTTATTTTTACGATACATTTTCACAGCAGCAGAGGTTTTAGGAATTCTAGTTTTTGTTGTATTTTTTTTTACCCTAGCTGAAACTAATGTCTCTTTTAGAGGAATGTTCTCCACTTTAGTTGACAGAAAGAATAAACCAAACTCAAATATGTAAACCATGTCTTGGTGAAGAGATGTTGTGTGACTATTTCTGCTTTGTTCAGATATGCTGTGATATTTCTTGCCCTCAGCTAACCTTTTTTTCACTTTTTACACAACACAAGCCGGTACAGCTATTTCATTCAGCTGCAGGCTTTTTCATCATTTAATGCTTGAATCAACAACAATCACAGAGGCTAGTTTGTGGAAAACAGATTCATCACTTCAACAGTTTTGCACATATAAACATGCCGACTTCCAAGAAACTGATCATCTCTGATAAAAGGACAGACATAAACAAAAAATAGGTATATTAATTTTCATTAGTCTTTCATTAGAAACCATCTCATCTGTAAAAACAAAACAAAAACCATAATGGTATAAGTTTAAGAAGTGGGAAAAGCAATATTTTGGATTTTAAAAGGATTTATTTTTAAAGATCAACAAAGATGTTTTTTTGGTTCCAGTCCAAACAGAAGGTGTCAAACTCACCAGTAGAGGTATGGTTTGTCTTTGTCCACATTGATGTTGTTGAGTGGATCCTGTCTGAACCAAGTATTGATGGTAAATCCATTTTGGTACGGCCACTTGGCAATCGGTGGCAATGCTATAGCCTGGTGGGGAATTCACATGAGAGCAGTTTACATCAATGCATAAAACATTCAATATAGTGGCAAAATTAGGTTGCATAAATGGAATATCATATCAGTTACAGTGAATCTGATTAATCTGAAATAAACCTAAACAGTCTTTTCGAATTTTTTATGCTGTATCAACATTAATATAGAGAAGTGATCAAAAAGATCTCATTACACAAAGTTATCAGTCAGATACGGGGGATAAAAAAACCTGTCAATGTTGGGCAGTCCTTGTTTACATTTAGCAACAACAGAGAGAAAACAAACAGGAATATTTTTGAGCCTTAATACATCCCATCAAAATATCACAAACTAACATGTTAAAAGTAAAGCTTCGTTAGCTTATGTAATCACCAAACCAGCCTTAATCCAAATTCAGAGGCTATTTGGAGTTTCCAATGATTTTCAACGCACTTTTGAGTTCCTCTGGGACAATTTAAAAATAATGAGAGCCATTAATGATTTAAAGAAAAGGGATAACAGTGACATCATCAAAACATTTGACATTTCCGCATGATGGACGATAAGAAAATCCAAACTATTTGGGACAGCTGCCATGAAGTCTAAAGCAAAGCTAAAAGACCTGCCAAAAAAGTTAAACCTTATAGTTGTACATATGAAAAAGGACCTTATCACTAGAGCCTAACACGGTGGTGGCTGCATCATGCTTACTTAAACTGAGGTTTTGCTACAGATGCATGAAATTATTTACTTTTAAATGTCTACAAATAAAGAAGAAAGCGTACATATGTGTGTTTCTTACCGCCGCACTACGTCCAGGGAAGTTAAAGAAGGTGTCGGGGCCGTGCCTCTGGGGCATCTGGTTCAACACTGACAACAGCTTGATAGCGTGTCTTGGCTAGGAGAAGAGACGAGAAAGTAAATTCAGTGATTATTAGATGACAAATGCTGTTAATTAGCGGCACAGTACAGAAACAGACTTCAAGAAAGGGGGGGTGGGGGGTGGAATAAGACCTCAACCATCCTGAATCGATAGGTCTTCAATCACCTCCTCCCTCCCCCGATAACAATCCCTCAATACCATGGCACCCCTTAATTGATTTTTCCCCATAGAGGACTGCTGAGGGAGGAGGAATTTGAATGGACAGGGAAATAGGGGTAAAGTGGGTGGGCTGACAATAGCTATTAGACAGCGGAGGTACTGATCGTGGCCGCTCGTGATTGTGCATCAGCTTCATCAAAGGCAAAAAGAAATTAGAGGGGCATTACATTTTCTAGACTCAGCAAGTTCTCCCACTTTTCATCTTAGGTGCATGTCAATCTGAGACACATAATTTATTTGTGTATCACTGCTGCAAATAAGTATTTGAACTCCTAGTAAATCAGGAAAAATTCTGGCCCCCAAAAACCTGTTAGTCCACCTCCACTCCACTTATTGTTCCAAATTAGAAGCACCTGATCACCTGTCCGAGGTCTCCAGCTGCACAAAGACACCTGTCCACCCCACACAATCAGTAAGGCTACTAACATAGATAAGAACAAAGAACTGTCCAGATACAAAATTGTAGACCTCCACAAGACTGGAAATGGCTACATAGGAATTGGCAAGCTGCTTGGTAAAAAAAAAAAAAAGATCAACTGTCACAGCAATTATTTGATACTGGAATAAGTTAAACAGTACTGTCAATCTCCGTCGGACTGGGGCTCCATACAAGAACTCACCTCATGGCGTATCTACAATCCAAAGAAAGAGGAATCAGAGGAATCATAACTACAGGGGAGGAGCAGATTAACGACTTCAAGAAAGCTGGAACCACTGTTTCCAAGGTTACTCTGGGTTATACACTAGGTTAAAGTCATGCATTGCACACAAGGTCCCCCTGCTTAAATCAGCGCACCTCCAGACCCGTCTTAAGTTTGCCAATGACCATTTGGATGATCCAAGAAGAGTCATGGGAGAAGGTTCTGTTGTCAGATGAGAGGAAAATAGAACATCCCAATAACACCACCCCTACTGTGAAGCATGGGGGTGGAAGCTGCTTGGTTTTCTGCCCATTATTGAACGGGAAGACTTCACTAGATTAAAGAGAAGATGACTGGGGATTTGTATTGCGAGATTTCTGGGAACAACCTCATTCCCTTAGGTACAGCATTGAGGATGGGTCATGGCTGGATCATCAAGCACGAAAGCCAGGATAACCAAGGAGTGGCACTGTAGGAAGCATATCAAGGTTCTGGAGTGGACTAGACAATCTCCAGAACCAAACCATATAGAAAATCTTTGGACGGAGCTCAGACTCTGTGCTACCTAAGCGATAGCGTGGAAGAATGGGCCAAAATCCCTGCTGCAGTTTGTGAAAGCCTTGTGACAAAACTACGGGAAACATTTGACCTCTGCAGTTGCAAACAATGGCTACACTGATTTCCACAGGGGTTCAAATTCTCATTTGCAGCAGTAACACATAAATAAATTTCCAGATATTTTTAGTTTAGGACTCTTGCAGCGGACATGCACATCAGATGAAAATTTCAGTTGAAATAATTTGTTTCATTTCTGTGTATACATATCCATATGCATTTATATACACATAAGGATGTATTTCTATGTATATGACATTCATAATAATGTAATAGTTATGTAAGTATTTTTTGAATAATAATAATAGTAATATTGAATATATTATTAATTAGACCAGCAGCAGACGAAGCAGACTATGTTTAAATGTTTGGTTTCTTGTTATTACTTCCTGCTCCCTTCCATCTTTCCATTGAAGCTTAGCAGCATTTTTGGTAACTTCTGTGACACTATGCGTGACATGGACGTCTGTTATATTGAGTTGCTCAACTTGTGTGCAATTAAAGTTGTAGTCACCTGTTGAACTTGAATTTTAATTAATTGACATTTTCCCATAGGGGAATACAAATATTTTGCCAGGAAAAGTGGGCAAACTTCACCAAAAACACCTTATTTGACCTTTCGAGTGGTTCCCCTGAGGGGCATACGCGGCGTGTTGGCGGCACGCCCAGCACATGCATGCGCAATGTTCGCTGCTAGCGTGCCATAGAGTAGTGGGGCAACCCATATCTACAGGGAAACATGATTCGACACACTGTCACATCCATCCTCGTGGACGACAACAACAAGGAGACCCAGCCCCTGAGGCAGCTAATGAACGATGACTACTGTTGATGGAAAAAAAAAGCTATAATCAGAAAACATTGTTTTTAGTCCAGGGTGGGCAAAGCTGACTCCATGGATGGGCAAGTCCCCCAAATGCTCGCCCATGCCGCCTGGACTGACCCAAGTGTGGATTATTGGGGACGGAAAACTCAAACTCAATAGTTTAGATTTACTTTATTAAGTCAATTAAAAAAGAGATAATTTAGATTATATATTCAACTGTTTATATTTGTTCACTTGGACAGTTTTGGCTCAAAGCCACTAAACCTATCCTAATCTCACCATCAGAAAAAAAACTAACATGAGCCCAATTCTCATTAATAGTATGTGCATGTACTGTGAAATATATGGTTTACTACTTAGTCATGGTTCTTTTTGCATGAATACAGCAAGACAAAGAGTTAATCAGCCTGTGACTCTACTGTTATGTTAACTTAAGTCCCATCAATGAACATCTAAACTATAGTCTTGTCTTTTTTTCTCTTAGGCCAACATAATACATCTCTAATGCTTTCTCTAGTTTAGCAATGGCTTAACACCAAGAATGTGACCTTTGTAGTCATTTCCTTGGATATGCCTGTGTGTTGGCTCCAGCCGCAGTCCCTTCATGCGTCAATCTCCCCCAGACTTTCGAATGCGGTTTCTGAGTTTCAATCCTTTCCAGGCTGTAGTGCTCACTGTTAATTGTGAACTTTTTTTTTTTTTGCTACACTTTTTTCCTTTGGTCGATTTACCATTAATGTGCTTCGATACGTCATTGTAGAAAGAAAGACCTTGTTTAGCAATTACCTTTTAATGGAAGATCCTGCTTTAGGATTGTGAATGCCTGTGTAATGGACAACTGACAAGTCAGCAATTACACAACATTTCTGTGTAAAAGAGTAATCTGATCTAATTCAACAGTTCTGAGACACTGAATTTTGGGTATCCATTTGCTAATAGCCAAATTTATTAAAATCAGCACACACAAAAAAAACACATAAAAAAACAAAAGTAGAGAATCTAGATGAGTTTCATATTTTATTAAAATTTTTGAAACAAATTATTGATATGAGAGTGATCTAATTTATTGCTTTACACTTGAAGACTTCCTTTGCAGTTCTAACTTTACCAACAGTAACATGTGGAAACAGACAATTTTAAGAATGCATTAAATTAAACTAGATATGTCAATGTTTGTGAACGCCCTCTGTTTGTCCATATTAGACCCAACAAGGACAACAATGAACTTTGTACCTCGTTTTTCTGGTATTATGCAGCTTACAAATTCCTGGAAAAATAATCTAAAATGTTGGGAATTGGGTCAAGTGAAGGTAGAAAAAAGTTGTTTTTCAAAGAGAAGCAGTGGGGGACATCCTGGATCGATTCTATTTTTACAGGAAATCTGTAAATATGCAAAGGCCGAAAAGCCGTGGGCAGGCAGTTTTCACATGGACTTTTACCTCATAAAACCATCTCTGAAAAAACCTCAGCCTGAGAAAGAATCCCTTCTAAACTGAGAAACCAAGTGACTGCAAGCCGAGCAAATCAGTAAACTACAGGGAGCAGTTCGGATTACGACAATAGGAAGCCAAGCAGATCTTAAACTAATCACTTTCAGTTACCAGCTCCACGAGTAATCTCATTAACTGGTATTCATATGGTAGCTCCAAAAGAAACAATCAAAGTGTAAATGGCAACTTGGCAATGGCAGTATTTTTTGGAAAGTGCGGAGATGCATCATCCAGAACGTACAAGAGACAGGAGAATGGAAATCATACCCAAAGAATAAAAAAATATATATGCTACAAAGAAAATAGGCTCAGTGGAAGACTAAACAACCTGTGGAAAGGAAACAAAAATACAGCGTGCCCTTTTGTCTTTAGGTAGAAATTTATTAGTTATATGTAAGGATTATCTGGGTGTATTGAAAAGCTCTGACTGTTTCACCTTCACAGCTGATTAGACCGTCACTGCTTTTTTCATCAAGCCTCTAACGCTCTAATGGCAGTAACACGGTGACTCCTCTGTAGCTTTAACAAAGTCAAATACAGAAGGAGAAAAAAAAGCATTGCCGCAAAATGATCATCTTAAACATGAACACAAATTAACCTCGTCTCTACAGCCAATGTAAACAGTTACGCACCACATCCAAGCAAAAACAATGCACTTTTATTCACATCTATTAGCTCAATAACTCCATTAAGTGACACCAGGAATAATGACACCACAAACTCCTGCTGTATAATTAAGCTCATTTAGAATAGATTTAGCTAAGCTGCTGTTTTATTTGAACACAAGGGTAGTAGAATCAGAAGAAAAAAAATCCAACTTAAAGTGAATAATAATAATAATAATAATAATAAAGACAATCAAATAAGAGCATGAATAGAACTTGTGTTTGGCAGACGTTTGTTTCACTTAATAAAACAGTATTGATTCAGTTGTGTTTACACCAGCTGGAGTCACTCTGGGAATGAAATGAAGTTACTTTTCAATAAATGAGATACGTTTAGTAGAATTAGATCTGCTCCCATATTTAAACTAAAACAAATTTACAATACAACCTGCGGTAAATGTATTATAAACGCAAAGCCTCCACAATGGAAAGATTGTTAAGGAATGCCTGAAATGCCTTCATTTCCAGTCCTTCACCTACAATCGTCACCATATGTTTACCTGCAGATTCTTATGCCGGCCTGCTTGTTTTATTCAACTCTGAAAAAAAGAATGCACTTCATCATGTCTGAGCATTTTTATTTGAGGACTCAAGCGTGTAAATCTCTTAGCTCAAAAGAACTGACAATTTGAAAAGAAAAAGTTGAATTACTAATTACTCATTTTTCTTAGTGCTCGAGAGGATTTTCAGCATCTGAGGTCGACACCCGCTAAAGCTCAGAAAACACACAACGCAGACAGCTCCTTTTGTCGATCAAATGGGAGTTACCTAACTAGCAGACTAGACCTCTCTTACCTATGAAAAGAATACTCACAAAAAGTGACGCGTGTTTACCCAAAAAAGAGAAAAGAAGACTGGGCACATTTTCAATTGTCTTAATTTATGGATATATTTTATAAGTATATTTTTATGTTTTTATTACATCATTTGTTATGCCATCTCCATTATATCACGATTTTGGAATCTATGCTGTTGCTGTTAATTCTGTTCGGCCAATATTTTTCTATGTGTTTAGTTTAGTGGGGCTAGGAAGAAGAAAAACAAAAACAAGTTTTAACTTCCCAGACAAACTGTCCACTGTGTTTGCGGTGGTGGGAACTTTAAGCTCGAATCTTGCAGGACTTAGAAGGAACAAAAGTTATTAATGCTGCAAATCGGTTTGGTTTTGTTTCGACAAAAGCGGTTCAGACATTTCCTAATCTTAGTAATCTGCTAGCTTGTGGAAAAAACAGCCTTCCTTTGTTGTCCATTCTCAGACAATTATAAAACACCAAATATGTGTGAAACATTTGTCAGTTTAAGGTAAACATATATATAAACAAGAATTAGAGGAAATCCTTCTGACTTGAAAGGGAACTTGTTTGGTTCTGCACAAAAAACTTACCCAGATGCCGTTCTCTCCTCTCAGCATGCTGAAGAGCAGCTTGAGCTCCTTGACTGTGATGCTGTAACTGGCCAAGACCCCGAGCATGTCCACCAGGAGGTCTGAGGAAACACACACGAGCGGGGAGTAGAGTAGAGACAGTAAGATGTGTGCTGTTATGAGCGTATCTTTGAGTCAGTATCTTGAAGCCTCTACGCGGACTTTTCTCTGATAAACCGTGATGAGGTCATAACCCTGAGCCGGTTCGCATTCAGCCGGAGTTAAGTCATTTATCATGCAGTGAGGCTCAACATAGCAACAACAATAATACTGTATAGTAAGCAGGACAGAATGTGCTTTGACAGGTCAAATCACCCTATTGATGTTTTAAACATATTTTTGTTCCCACATGTTCTTTGTCAGAACTCTTCCCTTTTTTTATTTCTGAACCTTTTTTTTTTTTTTTTTCAAGGAATCAAGGAATCTTTATTTGTCATCACATCACATGTGGTACATGAGGTGGGACGAAATTCTAATCCCCCGGTCCAGTTTACACCCTGATAGCAATTTTAAATAATGTAATAAAATATAAGAATATAATAACTATGCGAGACTAGGATTTGAGCTAAACAAAATCTACTTTTCAATTCTGATTGAGATTTTTTTTATCTCGGTGGTTAGGGATGTTTTCGTAAGATACTTGGGCTACATTATTAAAATAAAGTACTCTAATCTCTAATGTAATTTAATCTTATGCCATTCTTCAACTATTTTAGTGATGTCAAATTCCATTTATTGCAACTCAGAATCCCATTAAGGCTCTAAGTTCTCTTGAAATGTAAGCTCTTTACCTAATCAAAAAATATATTTAAGCCACTTAGTGCCTTGTAGATATGTCTAGTATCTGAAAAAGAGTATAGCTTAAGAACTAATTTTAAATCATCAGTTGTCAAATCACACACAGATCATTTAACCAGATCATAACCGGCTGTATGATCGCAAAAATAATAAAACGGTGTAGGAGAAAACTAACCTGTGTAAGACTTGAGTGGATAAAATAAAATAAAATAAACGGTTTTAGAATTTCCTAATTTCTATTCATAGTCAAACGAAAAAAAATCATACATACCCCTAACATTTTTTGAATTTCAAATTCTTTAAACATTAACCAAGGATGACAAACGATTGTTTCTGATAGCAAGTGAGACAGACATATGTCAAACTGAGACTAAAACAAAGCAACTTTAAGCCAACTTTGCACATGTTGTACAAAGACAATGGTATACATTCATAAACATCGTTCTTAATAAAACCTTTCTAACCAGACTTTTGTATATTAAAATCTGTATTGAACTGCAGATCTTTGTCATTAGAGGGCTTCCTCATCATCAGTCATATCCTCTATAGATTTTCCTTTTTAAGTTGAGTTAATAATAAATAATATCAATTTCAGTCAAACAAAATGTCATGGTCGGATTAAAAGATTACTTAAAGCCTAAATCACCCAGAGGTATGAGTAATATCTATTTCGATTAGAGACATTTAATGTAATATTTAATATAATTCATTTTTAATATCAATGGATATTTTTCTTACATTTACTTTCAAGTCGATTTTAGGGAAATATTTGCGGTTGGGTTTTTAATTGCAGTAACAATCCTAACAGTAATTATAAATACTTAATAATGAATGTTATATGAAATAAGCATCATATTGAAATGCATTTTACTGCTCTCCCCTAATTGTATACAACTGTTTTTGATGATTTTGCTGTAGTACGTTTGTTGGCACACATTAGCGATGAATTGAGGTATTTTTAAATGACCTCCGTGCTTCGTTGACCTTCACTTCACACAGACAACATTAGCAGTGTAGCTGTGGAGGAGAGAGAGACAGAGAGAGAGAGAGAGAGAGGGAGCATTCAGCCTCTGTAGAGTAGAACAATCTGCTAAGTGAGACCTTCTCTTTCCTATTACACTTGGTGGATATGAAGAGTCTCCCCCCCGTAATTCATTAACCAGAGCCCAGCGACTGGGAATAAACGAAACAGGCTGGCTCATTGAGGTGCTTCATACGAGAGCAAATCCAACTCAGAATGTCCCAGATTCACGCCCCCGAGCTCCAGTTTTGGTACAATAAATCCAAATAGGTCGTTTTAAATAGTTTCAGGAAAAAAGTCGGATATCCAAGTTAGAACAGAGAGCTGGTGAGAACTGGCAATAAACGGATGCAGCTGTGCACTCTGCTCTCGTGTGAGTCCTAATAAGTCAGTGAAGTTATGAAAGCCATTATCCAGCAGCGATAGACAGGACAGCAAGGACCTGGACAGAGAGTGTGGGGACAACCGTGCTGAGATGTTATTAAAGGGAAGTCAAGGTGGATGTGATAATGCAAAAAGTCTGTCTATGGTACATATCGGTTCATGTAATGTAAAAATACTCTAGGCAGGCTTTGCATTTCTCAAAGTACAGTTAAAGTTTTACTTCATAAAAAATATATCCAACAAAGACATAAGGTTAACTCAACAGGCTTAAATTCTTTGTACTGTTTATTGAAAAAGCCTTGTTGTTTTTTATTTGTTGCATAAATAAAGTAAAATCCATTTCTGCAGGCAGGTGTTCTTTGTGGTACGCTAAAAGGCGCTCATGGGGAAAATCCCTTTAACATGCGTGAAATTACTACTCCAGCTGTAGAAGACCTTAAAAACCTGGATGCAGTGACTAAACTCTAAAAACCAATAACATAAAGAAGTGTGGGAATATGTTACAAGTCCCTTTACATACATTATCTGACGCTTTGGGTCTGTCCTGCTCTGACTGAAAAGGTTTTCACCTCATCCACAAAATGAGGGAAACATCAGGGCACAGATATTTTTTTTAATACTTTATATCTAGACTTTGGATGCATTATATGCTAGAAATGCATCTTAAAATGTTCCATAGGAGAATCCCGCTTATCAAAAAGAAACGGATGTCCCAAAAAAAAAAAACTAAAGTTAAAATGATTGGCAAGCAAACATAGGTACCTTTTGAAACTTTTACTGCTTCTTTTTAAATGAGCTATTAATGTAAAATGGCATTCTGGCCTTTGAGCGTTGATTTTTAGAAATGCATTTTACTAGAAAAAGCGTGGAAATTAGGGAAAATACAGGAAAGTTCTAAAAGATGACTTTAGTTTTTGTCTGTATTTGATAGTTATTGTAATTGTTGGGACGGCTCAGTATTAAATATATATATATATATATATATGCTGGAGGTAATATAGTTAAATGTTGCGATACCAATATCAGTTGCCATAAATTCTTCCTTTTTCTATTTGTAATCTGCTATTTTATCATTTTAGGCAACAACATTAGTTCGAGTGTAAGCTTCTGTTTCCCTGAGACTAAACACGCTACCTATTAGCAAGTTCATATTGCATAATATATTACCCAATAATTTATTCATTAAACAGTGCTACGTGATGTAAATATTGCACAAGCCGATATTGGGAAGACGATACGTTTTCCACGTATTGTATAGGCCTAGTACAAATGCACCTTTCTTTTTTTCCAAACTCAGTTTAATTGTTTTTAAACTTATTGAGAAGATAGTATTACTAAAAGCATGCTATAAACTTTTCAAGTCTGTCCAAGGTTCCCAAATGATCCATCGTCTTTTTCTAGCCCCTGTTTTTACCTGGATAAAACTTAAGACTGTTTATTATGTATGATTTAGATATTTTAATTGTTTTGCATAATAATTATCACCTCTGTTAAAGAAAAACGAAATGTCCTTTAATACCTAATAATGCTCAAATAATAAGCGCATTACATTTGATGGGCTTTATGTGACTTAATATTGGGCAACGATACAAAACCACAAACCAAACTAAAGTCCTACCTGCGATCATGTCATCCACACTGCTCATCTTGAGCAGCACCTGCTGGATTAGGCCCACCTCTGTGCTGGTCTGCAGGTTGCGCACGCTCTTTCGCAGGATGGCGGTGAACATGCTCCAGATCTCAGCCTGGCAGGTCACCTCGCAGTGCGACAGCAGCTCCACCATGCAGCCGATGCTCTCCGCCTCCTGGATGATGAAGTTCATCTCCAGGTCAAACTCGCCACCCACCAGCTGGAGTGGGATAAGGGGGGGGGGGGGTAGAAGAAAAATAGTGAATGATTTCGGGGTCACACTTATATATATATATTTTTGGCCTGGGCTGACGTACGTTCACACTTAAAACAGATCTGCGTCTTTCACGCGGTTGCACAGATGGACCCACACACACCCACATACACACCTTGCGACTTCTAGTCCTCGCTGTTTTATATCAGAAGAGGAGCGCTCCCCTCTGTGAACCTCCCTCACTCAACACAGAGCCACATAAAAATAGCTGTAAGGACACCCACACGGCACGGCATTCACAGACACCCAGACTCACACTGGCAGTGATTAATACACATTATAGTCCTGGTCCTCTTAAATGGAATTAGTCAGATCATACCACACTTATCAAATCGAGCACGAATGTTCCGTCCCTTAATGGCAGAAGCACTATAATTACTTGTGAAAGTACATACGGCTGTGCCTCATATTCAGAAACACGAGCATTCCCACACAGCTCGGCACACTACACCGTCCAGGAAATGGGAGTCATGGTAACCAGCAAGCACGGGAGTGCCATTAAGGTTATTAAATCACGACTATGCAGGCCAATGGTGGAAAAGATAAACATTGTGACTGTTGTAGCTGTGCAGTTCACAGTGAGATGAACTTTTCCCTCGGCTTTATGAGAAGTTTAGACACGTCGACCCCGATTCGTTTTTTTTCACGTTTTCTCCATTTGTAAATATCCAGCTATTCAAGTCCAAACGCCTGAGAAATGACTTTGTAACTCTGTAGACATGAAAAGTTAAAACTGACAATATCCTTATTTTGCTCATTAATTCTTCATTATTATTTTTTTCAACACAAAGCAAAATGTGTTGTCTTTTAAAATCCCAGTCCCAACATTGTGTCATCAAGTAGCTCCTATTTAGGTTCTATTTTCTTATCCTATCTTTGATCAGTCAGATCTGACGTTGCAATTATCAAAACAGTTGGCGGTTCATTCAAGATTTCAACAGGTTGGAGTTGATTATCTTTTGCCAGGGTCAGAACAGCAAATAATTCCTTGAAAAATATAGTTTGTTTTTACTTCTGTTGTTTTATTAAATGTTACATTAATCCTAAAGATCTGAGACAATTTGCGAGACAAAAAAAAATAAAGTCTATGAAAATAAATTACTTTTTCTGAGCATTGCATTAACAGATCTGCAGACAGCTTTACTATTTGTCAGCAGCACTTCATGATTTACCAACTGCAAAACACTTTTTTGCAGAGTTATCACATCTATTATATTTCCACAGGGAAAACCTTTAGCGGATATATTGCCAAACATTTAACAACAGCGATATTGACAGTTTTGACTACAACCTTTTAAATTGTCATGGGTTTGAAATATAAATATATCACAGTCAATCACACCTATCACAGTTATGGAAATCTTCAAGCTATGGTCACTTGTAGTTTTAAACTATTGCTTTTGAAGATTCCTGCAGCAGTTGGCTCTGCTGCAATAATAAGGCTAGCTTGTTTATATGAAGATAAACTAGGCATGTTATTTTAGATTTGCTCTGTTGATTTCTAAATTAGAGCTTTAAGATTGCAGATTGGATCTCAACTTAGATGTGTTACCTCCTACTTTTGGTGTAAAGTTTTGATTGATTTAAGATGCTAGATTTTTGTCACTAACTTTTATATGCTTATTTATAATAAACCTTATAATTATACAATGTGTAATATTCATATATTTTTTTTTTATTGAGGGCAATGTATTATTATTGATGGCAAAAAAAAAATTCTTATTATTTTTGATTACTATGAATTACAGCCGGTGAATAACAAATTGAGTTTCTCAGGAAATAAAGACATCCCAAGACCGAACAGAAATGTCTACCTACTATAAAGTCTGTCCATGTCCTGAAAACCGCGGTTAATCCATTAGCTGCATTCAGTTTGCCCACCTTTAAACCATAGATACATCACAGATTCCCAGCGGGGTTTAGGTCAGGCGAGTTTTCTTGTCAATCACGCACACATCGTGGTTGGATGATCATTAAAGAAGGTATGAAAGTCGCATCTCGCCAAAGCTTGTCATCAGATAGAAGCACAAGGGGAGCTAAAATGTCCTGGTTAATGGCGACTCAGACTTTGGATGAAAAGCAGCAGATGACACGTTTCCCCAAATCTTCACCAAATTTAGAAATCTGACTGGAATTGAAGCCTTTCCACACCTTCCTGCTAAGTCTGGGACCTTGATTTCCAAATAAAATGCTACATTTACTTTCACGTGCAATAACAACTTTGATCCAACAAGCCAGTCCTTCTTCACCTTAGCTCATTTAAGAAGCTTCTGATATTGTCAGTAGTTTACTCTGGCTTGGATTCACAGTTATCCTGCTTGCTTATGCATATTCTGCCATGCTTCTTTATTCCACTAAACGTTGCATTGATTTCTTAGAGAACTTTTTCCCCCTACAACAACGAAGGCCCAAAACATAACTTATTTTCCAATTCAAAACCTTTTTTTACTATCCCTATGACATAGAATGATTTTAGCAATATTAAACTGAATAAAATTAAATTCATGAAAAACATGACATTGCTTAATGAATCAACATTATATATGACTTTATTTATTTTATTTACCAAATATTGTTAAGGTATTGATAACATTTTACCTGTGTTTTGTCTCTCCTTAAAACAACGTCGCCAAAAATGGCTTGACTCTAGCATCAACTTTGATTTGTAAAAAAAACAAAAAACATCAAGACACTAATGCGTACATCCAGCTGAGCTCTATTCAAGAAAAAACTATGTTCCAAATATACAATTCTGACATCAGGGACATGAACTCTAACAATCCCTGGAAGCATATGCATTCATTACAAGCTATCCCATCAATATTCCTAATCTCAGGCCCTTAACATCAATAGCTGACAGTTTAAAATTATTGGTTTCTCTTTCCTCACTCTGCCGCCTCATCAGATTTTACAAGTCCGCCTTCATGTTATCTACATGTTCCCCTTAACTCCTTACAGTCAAATCAACCTGCTCTAATTTCTCTCTCTTTCTGCCTCAGCGCCCCATCTCTCCCCCTTGGTGAGGTGAATCGATCCGCCGCACTCTGTGAATACATCAGCACAGATTATGCGGGGTTAAGTCTAAAATAAAAGCAGGAAGAATTAAATTCAGCCCACGCCGAATTTTTTATGTCTTTTCTCCCCCCCAACTCTACTCCTCCGAGGTTTCCTAATTGCATCGCCCACCAGGGACTGCTGCGTTCTAGCGCATTCAACACAACCTGTACGTCTGAAGACGTTGGATGTAAACACCTGGCGGGGGGTGGGGAACCTGCTAGTGGATACGTGGCAAGACTGGAACATAGAAACATACGCATCACTGAGGCATGTCTACTCGTGTACAGCACAAGCGTTACGTTTCTGAGCCAACTCGTCCTTTTTTTAGAGCATCTCAACGAGATGAGAGGGATGATGCAAACAACTGCAACAACATATCTACTGACAAACAATAAAGCAAAAAGATTTAAAAAATAAATAGAGCGTGAAGGCCAAAAGCAGGACGAGATGAAACAGGCGGAAGTCTCGTTCTTTCTATTATTATCTCTTTAATGGATGTTTAAATGATGCTGCCGAGAACAACCAAAATCCAGAGGAGTCCTGCGGAAGGCATTCCAGTCGAATGTAGGTTCCCACGTTTTGTAGGACTTAAATATAAAAAATATAAAAAAACCCTAGATGCTTCAGCTCATTATTCGCTCAAACGGGGCTTTTAATTGATCTATAAATAAACACGTCGCCTTAAATAGCAATAAGGCCGCGCAAACTCGAGCGCACTTAAGCACCAATCAGTATTATGCACACAAACAAAAGCAAACTAATTAGTTTTTATAAGCAAACATGAAGCTTTGGCACAAACACTAGTAACTCTTCATCTCGCCGTTCACCCTGCCCTGCATGGCCAGTACGCGCATTCACGCCAGTGAGCACAAACAAGGGGCATTTATGTCGCTGGTAAGACTAACGGCCCACAAACAAACGCCGTCCTCCCCGCATGAACAGAAAGCCCGGCGGAGCCACCAAGTTCTCCGTAAAACACTGACCTCACACTGTCTTCCTGGCAACTCATTGGAGTTGTTTGTTTTGGCAGCATAATGACAATGACAACTCCCAGAGCATTGCATGTTCCCTCCACGCACGCACACGCTCACAGATACACATGTAGGGACACCGGCTGCTGAGTCACGGCTTGTTTAAACCAGTTGCTAAGGAGGCAGAAGCCTGTTTTACACGATCGCGCAAGGTTACAGAGGATCTAACGGGTACGTGAACCAGAAGGGAGAGGAGTCGTTGTTCAACTTATTATACTGCCTTATAAGGGGTAACAATAACCTACACCTTTATCACAATTATAATTTCTGTGACCACATATTTCACCATAATTTATAGGACCTTCAAGTAACAAATCATTACATTGTGGTATAGAAATATGAAGCGAGAGACAAACAGATTTATAAATAAAACAAATCTCGGTGTGCGTTTACATTCAACAACCATTTGACACATCAAGAGAGAAATAGTTTTATCCTTCCTCACAAAACCTCTGAAAGCCAGTTAGATTGAATCAGCCTGTTTATTGGACTAATCTTTAATTTAGTAATTCAAAGTAGCTCTGGCTGCATGATTAGTGATGTTTTCGTCCTGGACAGTGTATCTTCATCCGAGCCTCAAGCGCTTTAGAGGTTTTCTTTCAGGATTGTCCTGTGTTTATCCTACCATCTATCTTACCACGGCATGATCCTGCCACCACTATGCCTCACAGATGGCAGGGTCTGATCAGGGTGATGTCCAGATAATGTTTTCCTAGCCGTACAGCTTCCAGCGATAAACCAAAAACGTAATTTTTCATCTTATATGACCACATCGCCTTCTTCAACATGTCTGCAGTGTCTACATGCAAAGCTTGTGTAAACTTTAAATAGCATTCAAATGGCTTTTGTTTAACAATAGTTTTTTTTTTTTTTTACTTAGCCCTTCAAGTTCATAAACACTAACGGTAGAGAAGAAGCTTTTTACATTTAAATTAAATTCACATTTTACTGTAACAGACAAATCTCACAGTGAGAAAGAGGGAAACCCCATCTGAAATTTGAGTATTTGCATTTGGTAGTAAAAGAAAACCACCAAAATTGCTCATCATTCCAATGAAATAAATGTAACTTCAGCATTTCCTTTTCACTTAATGTCCCATATCATGTTGATACGACCATTGTTACATTTAAGCGCTGGTCTTCCTAAATCAGAAAACAGCAACCGGAAAGAAGCTAAAGGAATACGCCACCTGTCTACAGTAGGAACAATACTTAACGGGTCTAAAACAACTACATAAGAACAAACAAAAACAACACAACAATCTGCAAAGCCTATTGGTAAATGTTAAAATATAATACTCCATGTTTTACACATCTTTAACAGGTTTGATTAATTTCTAAAGGGAGCTTTATTATAAGAATAGTAATTACCTCTTAAAAACAATTTACCTCAGGACCACTGCAGCCCATCTAGAAAGCGCCGTGATGACACATCAAACCAGCGATTACAGCGGCTGATTGCTCCGACTGATAGCCAAACATTTGATGACTCTGAAGGCCAAACCCGGTCAAAACAGCCACCTGTTGCTCATTACGGTTCATCAGGGTTGACAAGTGAAAGAGGTGAGAGGACGGTCAATAGCCAGCACCACCCCACCCCACCCCCCGCCTCTGCACATTCAAATGAGCCTTCAGATCTGCCATCATCAATGTGCAACTTCAAAGCTCCAGGGAGACCCCTGGAAAGCTGCGGACATCGCTGCATGTTTGTTTGTGTGTGTGTGGGTCCTCATGAGTGTACACGGGTGGTTCACGACTCATTTGTGTCCCCCGAGTGGATTGCAACCATTCAGCCCCATTGTGTGCGGAGATGGAGAGAGGAGACAAGAGGCCCATCTAGACATGAGATCACAGATTATACACTTAACGCTTCGCCAAGAGGGCTCAACGGGGCACGGCAAAGCAAAGCTGAAGCAGAGTGAGAGGGGGGAAAAAAGAACAAGAGGCAGAGATAGAGTGGCGAAAAAACACACAAAATTTCGAACGGAGATGAAAGAGAGCAGCGTGTACATGGGAAAGAACAATGACTAGAAATCTGGTGTATGTGACACCAGAAGTGAAAGGCTGGGTTTTTTGTTTTCCCCTTATCAAGATGGCAGAGCGACTTTATTACACGCAGCTTTCACCGTGTGCAGCGGAGGGTTTTAATTCCCCACCGATGACCGAAGCAAATATATGAATTATGCTCGGGCTGAATTAAACTGGCCACTAAACACTCAATAATCCACGTTCAGCTTTCTGCATGACCTCATTTGAAATAAGCTCCATCGATAAGAACAGCAGTTCATTTTTATCACCAGCTCAACATTTGTATCTATACAAGAAATTGCTGTCTGACTTTTTTTATGCTTTACAGAACAAATTCATAACATAATTCAACACAGATTGTTTAATAGACTGCAGTGTTTTCAGGAATTAAACTGAAATTTTGTGACATGTTAATCTTATATGAATCTAGGCTATATCCCAATACAACCGCACACACTACAATTTAAAAGCAACAGCTTTCTATTTTCATTTTTAACATTGCACTGCTCACCCTCAAAGTAAAAGTAAACCAAGTTTAAAAGCCTTGAGCAACACGTTTTCTCCTTAAGTTTGTATACTTTACCTCTTGAACCGTAACATTAGCTTGAATGTTAAGTATTTGATTGGCTAAGAAAATTTTTATGGACAATCAATTCTTTAAAAAGACAGAGGAAATGCATATTGTTTAATGAGCAACAGTTCCAGTTATTCAAATCAGCACCAATAACGCAATTGTCAGCTGTAAGCTATGGAGTCACTTTCTTTCTAAAACACAAAAGCAATTATTTAATCTTAATTACACAACTTATTGTGTAAATATCGTCATTGCAGTGTGCTCAATATTAATATTGCAAAGGACTTCTTTGGAGGAAAATAGAGGTTTGCTGCTTTAATTCTGTGTACTGAAGTTGTATTTTCTATGCTGATACAGTATTTAGCCGGTACGACAACAGTGTCACAACAGTAAGATTTATACCAGATAAAATTGACATTGCTAAAAATCCCAAAGATGACATATAGCAGGAAACATATGTTAAGAACAGAGGAGGAGCATTTGCAGGAGCTTGACTATTAAGGTGCGCAGTCATGGCAAATGCTCTCGTTCCACTAGCTGTAATTGTCATGAGACAGACTTGCCTTTGTTTTGCAAAAGAGCTAATCCATGAGTTTGAAGGGAAAAAGCTTTAGGGGGGGAAGAGGTTTGAGTGTGAGGCTGCAAACAAGAGGAAAGTATGTGTGCAAAAAGTATTAAATCTGAGAGCAGAATTGTAGCTTCGAGAGAGAGTACAGCCTCTATGTGAGCCAGCAACATTATCTGGACCGAGGTAGCGATGTTTACAGGAAGATTACCACGTCGAAAGGTTTAAAATAATAAAACACACTTGAAAATTGAACAAGCTAGCTCTTGTGTTTTGGAATGAATGTCTGTTCCTTTACGATAGATGTGTAAAATGTACTAACAGTCATTTTCTTTGCTGAAGCTTTTACCATGCAGAGTTATCACATTGTATTTTTGTTTTAAAAAAGAGCAAATACAATCCTTGAACACGAGGGATAACGCACACCGCACAGTCTCTGCATACCGAGTGGTTTACAAACACGAGAAAAGACTATTTTAACAGAGGCATCACATTTGAAAGCAGAACCAATGTTTCGGAAGAAGATACGAGATGACGAGAATCATCACGCAAAGATTTACTGTCACCCATTAAGGTTCTCTGTAAAACTACATTAACTATATCTCTTTTGTAATAATAAAGATAATGCTTAAAATAACCATCACATCAAGGGAAAATTAACATAGTAGCTCAATTTGAGTTTTAAACTTGGTATGGAAAAGGCGGTGTGTGTGTTTCCATCTTTGATTATAATCAATAATGACATGTGGGCTGATGATGGCCTCGAAATAGGGACGAAGGAGGAGGGACTGCCCTGTGGACTGCAGCTCCCATGGGTCTTTGTACTAACATCGGGACAGATGGCAGGCGAGACAAGACCAACCCCCACTCATAAGACTCAGAGCCTTTCCATAACCGTGTCAGAAAAAAAACACACACATGAACGCACAAAGTCAGCATAATCAACAATGGGTCTATAAAAATCATCCAAAAGATGCAATGCATTAAGTGTATTGGTTTTATGTCAGAGTTAAGGGGGAGATAAAAAACAAAAAAACGGTGCAGAATCTCAGGAGATTACTTTATAGAATGATGCCAAATAAAACCTCAATTCCAGAATGATTAAAAGCAAATTATGAAATAAATCCGCGTGGATGCAAGACTGTTAAAGCACGTTCGGACCAGACAGTCTGCTCTTTGGCCCTTGCAGCTATTTTAGGATCCAACAGTAACATCAAATAACGCAGTGGCATGTCCCGAGTGTGTGAGACCAACCATAGACCGGTGATGATAAAGATCCTATGTGGCAGCCATGTCGCACCAGATAGATTTTAATGACACGGAAAAAAAGAGAACATAGCTGTCTAGAACTAATTCATTTTAGTTTTTAGATGTAGAGATAAACCACTTCAACAATGTAGCAGCCTTGATGTTACGCAGTTTAGAGAAAAAGCTGGGTGCATCCACTTATCACACATTTATATCAAAAATTTATATCAAAAATGTTCATGTAAAAAAAAAAAGAAAAAGAAAAAAGATACTGTTAATACAGTTTACTGTAGTCGTCTTCCTATGTTGTCATACTCATAGTGTAGCAGTATTATTTTATTCAGCAGCACCTAGTACTGTCAAAAGATAGAACTGTTGGTAAATTATTCACCACATGAACTGCAGGCGCCTCTATACTGGCACATTCGCCTTCACCCTCATTGGGGTATTGGAGTCCCAGCTAATCTGCAAATACATGTTTAAAAGTGAAAATATTTTGAAAGAAATGATTAAAAATTACAATGCAGCTATAAAAAACACACTGTGGCTCAATCGGTAGAGAAGTCGTCCTGCAACTGTCAGGCAAGGCCCTTCATTTGCTTACTACTGATCTGTCCATCAGTGTAGGGATGTGCTTTTGTGTGTGAAATGTGAATTAGGCTAAAGAGTAAAGCGCTTTTACTGGCCTGCAAACCTTCGAGGTATGTTTAAGCAAAACAAAGCATTATTCACAATAACCGTTTGATGAATTAGTCAGGCAGGAATTGTATAAATCTACTAATTGTTTGTAGCATTTGCATCCAATATACCACTCAAAATGCTCTTTCTTTTCTTTATTAAAATTGACAGATGCAGCGATCAGGGGGGTTTCTGCAGCAATCCCGATGTCTATTTTTCTTTAAGGTCTGAACTGACAATTCCATTTCTTTTCCTGTAAGGACTGTAACATAGTTCTAGTGGTAGTAATTTTGAATCCCAAAAAAGTATATAAAGCCTTATAAGATTATCTCCACTGATGCATCAAATGATGTGTCCCCTAGCGACATCTTTAAAAAAATAAAAAGTACAGCATTGTTGGTTGGTGCTCTGTATGTTATGAAGATGGTGGTAGATCTTAAGTGTGATCAATCTAATAAAGAACAGAAATTAAATTAGGTACGTTTTGTATGTTGGTGAAGGCATAATGAAGAACCAGGAGATAGCTCATCTTCACTGTGGATGTCAATAATGAAAAGAAAGAAAGAAAACTTTCAGAATAATTGCTCTGACTTGTGAGGTGGTTTGAAATGAAAAGAGCAAGAAGATGCCAAGAACAAAGGATTTTTTTTAGATTCTGGGATGTATAATCAAACAAACAATTCTAAATATATATTTAGTAGTGCAGACGTTATCATAATCAAGCATTAGTTTATTAATGATACTGAAATCTGCTGTTCTGTACCTAAAATGTTTGAATCTCCTCAGTTTGTTTTCATTCAAAGTATTACAGAGGAAAAGAATCAAAAGACCAGAGCAACGCCTCCCAGTTGGTAAAAGCGTAAACTGTGATTTTTGGTACTGAAACTGTCTTGTCCGAATACATTTCAGGTAAATAATTATTTATATTTCTTGCAACAACTTTAGGAGGAATCCCTAGAACTTTTACAAAGTTATTGGTAAAGTCATTACAATGTTTAGTCAAAGGCTTGACAGGTTTAAAAACAAACCTAACCGCTTAATTTGGTAATTAATAAATGAAAAATATATATGATATAGACTGCATTTGATATTTGTAGATTTTAAAAAGCTGCAACACACTTGGAACTGCACATCAGAATCTACAAGCTTCTGGCCACAACACAACCTCTTTGAGGGAAAATAAATATTAAAGATCAGAATACAAGAACAGAAGTTTGCAGACAAAATTTATGAACAAAACAATCCATTATTACTGGCCTGCAAACCTTCGAGGTATGTTTAAGCAAAACAATCCATCATTGATCAAATGTTAAATCTTTATCTAGCTCCTCTTTCTGAAACACTGACCCTAATAAGCCTGTATAGCGCTTTCTTTAATCTTTCCGCAACAAAACATAACACCAGCGGATGCATCGCTATTAAGAGTCAAAATGAAAGGTCAAAATAAAATAAAAAACGCAAAGAGATTTAAACGGTTGACCAAAGCTAGAGCAAGCGGCACAACATGGAAATCTATTGCATTTCAATGTGAATTGGTAATATAATGAATCAGAGCAATAAATAAACATTTTGTTATTGTATTTGGCACGCAGGAAAGTTCATTTATGCATCGTGTCCAAAAAGGAAAAAAATGCTCAAGTTAAGGGTGCTGCAGAGCAAAGGTGACATATTCTAATCAAGCAGTTTCTGTCTCAAATCAGTATCATATAACTGTACACTCCACAGCTCTATGTGATTCAAAACACAACCATTTGTGAAGTCAGAGCCAACAGCAAGGAACTGGGCAAAATTTTCTTTCTGTAAAAGCAAGCACAAATGTGCGTCTGTACATACATCAAAGAAAAAAGAAAAACAAGCCATTGAGCGCTGCCATGTATCGCCTTGTCAGTTTTTATTAACACTGCCAGAAACCAAAGAGCAAGAGCTGGATAAAAATAAATAACTAAAAAAGAAGGCCAAGAGGAGGCGAGATTTAAAGCCTGCAGCTTCTTCTTTATTAAGATCTCCTGTTCACTGCAGACCAGTCCTGTTTGCCTTTTACTGCCTCCAAAATATGACTCAAACTATGTCAATTGCAATGGAGCAGAGGGATTCCTACGTCCGTCTGCCGTTTGTGGACTTCACCTGCGCGTTCAACACCATGATTACTCAGACTCTGATTAATAAACTCTCCTCACTTGGTCCTAGCTCTTCCATCTGCATCTGGGTCCTGGACTTCCCGACCAACAGGCCGCGGTCTGTGAGGATTCATGACATCTCCTCCCCTACCATTACCCTCAGCACTGGCTCCCCTCAGGGCTGTGTGTTGAGCCCCCTCCTGTTCACGCTGCTCACATATGACTCGCCTATCCATCCAGGCTGTCATATCGTGAAGTTTGCGGATGACATAGCAGTGGTTGGATGCATCAGAAACAGTGATGAGTCCAGCTACAGGCAGGAGGTGGAACACCTGGAGGGCTGTTGCAGAGATAACAACCTCTGCATTAATGTAAAGAAAACCAAGGAGATGATTGTGGACTTCAGAAGTGGCAAGCATGCCCACCTCCCCGTGCACATGGGAGGAACTGCGGTGGAAGTGGTCAACAGCTACAGGTACTTGGGGGTACACCTGAGTAACAACCTCACCTGGAGCAACAACACTTCCACTTCGCACCAGCTTCTCAGGAGGTTGAGAAAAGCTGGACTCGGGAGCTAGGTCCTCACCTCCTTCTTCAGATGTGTGGTGGAGAGCGTACCATGCTCCAGCATCAACGTGTGGCATGGAAGCTGCTCTGCTGCAGACAGGAAAGCTCTCCAGAGAGTGGTGAAGGCTGCACAGAGGACTGTTGGAGTCAGCCTCCCCAGCACCACAGACATCTACACCTCCAGATGCAGGAAAAGGGCCTCTGGCATCATGAAGGATCCTACCCACCCAGCACACTCACTTTTTGTCCCGCTTCCCTCAGGCAGGAGGCTGCGGAGCATAAAGTCCAAAACCACCAGACTGAGAAACCGCTTCATTCCTGAAGCTGTGAGACTCTCAAACACACGCAAAGACAATTACAAATGAAAAGCACTTTATCATTAAACCGGTACTGTTCACTTTAATATCACACTTTAAAATGTCACTTTAATATGTCACTTTAATATGTCACTTTATTAACCATCCATGCTGCTTAAGCAAATTTTGCACTCCGAATTTTCATTGCTGCTATGTCCGAAGTCCCATATTGTAGATATTGGGTAGTCAAAATCCTATTCTCTTATATTTCTTTATATTTTATTATAATATTCTTATTTTGTAGCTATTTAAAATTGCTATCAGGGTGTAAACTGGACCGTGGGATTAAAATTTCGTCCCACCTCATGTACCACATGTGATGTGATGACAAATAAAATTCCTCTATTCCTTGATTCCTTGAATCATAAAACATATTGGACACGCTTGCAGACAAGTCCGCAAAAACCATTCGATTACACTCACACACACATGTACACTTTTTACAATTTCGCCCAGGAGATACATACACACACTTACTCACAATTCAAGAGGGAAAAAGCCTTTTTAAACAATAAAAAACAAAATGCTCTTGCAAGCTCAGATCGGCTGCCATGATTTACATGAATGATAGCATAAGCGAAAACGAAATACAGAAACTTGTAAAAGTGTTCATCCCCTTTGACCTTCTCCACACTTTTTTTTGCGTTACAACTGTCAACCTAAATTTTTAAGTAAAGAAACCTAAAGCCATCCATATTCATACTTTAGCTAGGTATACTTGTTTTTGATGGGAACTATGCTTGAAAAAAAGAAATATCGAAACCAAAAATGTTTCACAAGCCTTAGATATGTTTTACCCTTTGGCACATATTTTATCTGTAGTGCCGTATATTAATGCATTAAGGTCAAAAACAAACAAAGTGTGGGGTTGAGCTTAGAAAGCAGTTCCTCTTTGTGGGTTTATGAAGGAACTATTTGTAAAACGGGTTACAACAGTTGCAGATTCACCTGGAATACAGGTCATGCCTATAGCGGCCTTGCTAAAGCAGAGACGGAAATTTCTGCCATCTCATTAGATAAAGAGCTTCTGTAGGCAAAAGATTTGGGAGCGAACTTGCTTGAGGCCCTGAACTGATCTGTTCTATTGTCAATAAAGCTGTATTACTCTTGTTATCTTCCTGGAAGAAGATAAACTTTGTCCTGGTTTCAAGTGTCCTTTTTTGTCTCAGAGTGCCTTTTTGGTAGCGCCTACAACGTCACGCTGCAACTAGCAGGCTTACTCTTTTAAATGGTGTGTTTAGGATTGCATGTAGACCATACATTGAAGTTCGATTTCTTTTGCATAACCTTTAATCGCTTTTTTTTTAAATTAAAGTCTTCCCTCCTTTTAGTGAAGACAAGATTTGTTTTGCTGTTAACAGATTACGTAACCTGGATTGTAGATCTCTGCAGCACGTTTGGAGTTATCATGAGTGTCTTGGCTGCTGTTCTGATAAACACCAGTTATTTAGACGACCTAGTCTAGTTAAATTTGCCCTCCAGGGAATAGCTTTCATTTTCACATGGTGGAATAAAAACTGCTGTTTAGGATGCTTATGTTTTATGACCTGCTAACTAAATGACTTGTTGCACTCAATTATATTTTGGGGTAATAAAGTAAAGTGGTAATAGTATAGATGTTGCACTTTTCTTTTCTTTTTTTATTTTAGAAAAGAAATTAAACCATGAATCTCTCCCTCCTTTCACATCAGAATTATATATAAACTTTTGGTAGCTGTTGGTCTGTCAAATAAAAAAAACAATGAAATAAATGAAAAACTTTAAGGATCTTAGATACTGTCGGAAGTTACTGTAATGAGGCGCAAAGACATTAGCATATAAAAGGCTGGGTAAAAAATAGCTTTCAGGCATGGAAGAAAAAGGAGCCTTAAAAAGAACAGAAGAACAGCAAAGAGAGGCAGATATGGAGAGGAATAGCAATCGACAAGAACTTGACGTAAGACGTCATAAATAAGCTCAGGGAGAATAGGCATAGTCACTGAAGGTGTAAATGTTTACTTTGACAAATGGCAAAAAGAGACGGCGTTCAAATACAATGGACCTCATTTCAGCACAAAGGACAGCTCCAGTTCTGTTCTCAATACAGATACACTAAAGACAAGAACCATCACAGGAAAAGAAAAAAAACTTAAAATGGTATGGCTGCAAAACACCTTCAGAGCATAAACATTTAATACAAGTAAAACTTTTTAACCACCAAATATGATAAATGAAAAAAATAAATAATTGAAAATTAGGCATGTTTGCAGCTGCAGCAGTAATATATCAGGGCTGATGTCACCAGAGAAAAAGAGTATCCAGGTCAAAAACACATGCATCTCCAAGCACACTGCAGGGATTGAGGGCTGCAGCCAAGTGATCATGAAGCTGACTTCATCCCATGTGCAGTTGAGAATGTCTGCCACCTGATTGCCCAAAGAGGCTTAGTAACGGGCCGAGCAATAAGCCTGGTCACATGCTATTGGGTCACAAACAAAAAAACCTTTTTGCCCTTTTGTCTAACAGAGATAGAGCACATGACGCTCTGTGTCACACACACACTGTGCAAGCATTGTTTCCAGTCCTTAATCATTAAATTGTTTATGTAATGAAACACAGCTAAAAAAAACAGATTCAATTCTACGTGAAGGAACATTTTCACTGCTTACAAAAAATTTTCATTCCTTTGCTTTAATCGTAACACACACAGCAACTACTTGGTTGTACCATTAGAAAGTACCATTAAAAAGTATTCAAAAATAATATTTTATGTCTCAAACTTCTTCTACAGTTTACCTCCTTTTGGCTAAACCAGAAGACACGTTTTCAAGCCAACCTAATCCAGGGTAAATTCAAAAGCTCAACTTACACAGCTGGAGTTACAGCCATTAGTTTTGAGGCGGTGAGGGAATACAAGATAAATATTGGTGAGCATATTAGAAATACATTTATGTTGCTTAGCTAATATTAACCAAGGAGTTAGATGCAGGGATATGAACTTTAAGGAGGATCAACAACATCCTTGACTAGAAAACAGAAAGGGTAATAGCAAGCTACAGAAAGATACTTCAAAATATTATTTTAACATTTTGCCGTCCATCTGTCATGGAAGATGTGACTGATACAAAACACACCTAAGTTTCTGGTAAGGCAATCTACCCTACTTTTAAACTCCTTAAACACAAAAGAGAATAACTCAACACTCTTGTTTTCCACAATTACCCTAGATTAAAATTTTAGTTTCCTTGGTTTGTAAACTGTATTTTCTAAGATAAATCCAAATAATAAAAATGTTAAGACAAAACCCAACCAAATTAACAGCCATAAGTAAGGTCCAGTTTGTAAAACAATTTGTAAATAATTTCACTTTAGAAAATACATGCTTCTGTTTGCAACTCAAAACCCAGAAGAAAAAATTGAAAAAATAATCTGCAAAAAATTTTTTTTCCTATCTACATTTTGGTTCATGTTTATTCAGATTTTACAAACTGTAAATTGAAGTTTTATACATTACCAGGTTTAGTAGTAATTTTATGATTTTATTATTTTTAAACCTTTTTAACAATAGATTATAGTAAAATACAGCTTAAGAAGAACCTGCACAAACTTTCCTTTTAACAAGTGTTTGTACTGGTTAAACAAAATGAAAAAATAAACATGAATGGATCACTATGGGTCTTATTATGTAATTAGCAAATGGGTAAACATAAAGACAGTCGAAGGACAAAGAATAAGAAAGTAAAGGTCACTTTGGCAAGTGCGTTTTTTTTTTAAAATTCATACTATAAAACCATGTCTAAATGTGTAATTAAAAGAACATTTAAGTACCAGTAGATTCCCAACATTCAGACAAGATACCAACTCTAGCTAAATATGCCAAAATTTCATAGACTCAACCGAAGAGATTTAAAGAAAAATGTAGGTAACAGCAATATTCAGGAACAGCTAGTTCTCACCAGTGAAAGAGTTGGACCTCAGCAGAACAGAAACCATAATGATTTATGTGCAGAGAGTGAGAGAGTTATCATTAAAAAGCACTTTCACTCACCAGGACACAAACGGTCTGGGGAAGGGCGAGAGAAAGAGAGACAGAGAAAACGTCTGAAATGGTGAGAATCTGAGTCAAAAAATAAAGAACAAAGAGCAAAACTAGCAGCATGTCAGCGAAGCAGCATAAAGGGGAGTTTCTGATTGAGAACTCACCCTTAGAGGGACAGCAGGAAACAAATGAGACGTGCAAGAATATTCTTGGACACAGAGAGCAGGGGGAACAACAACAAACGAAAAGATGGTTAATTGTTAGAGGAGCGTGTTTAAGTGGTGTCTCTGGTGGATTTCATCAGGGGAAAACAACAGTGTTCTCGAGCAAGATTGACGCTGAGAGCATTTTTAAGCCCAAAACTCCTGGAATTATAGTTCCAAGTAAAATCCAGAAACCTAAATAGGAAATCATGATTGGAAGAAACAACTGTCAATTTAAATAATATGTAAAAAAAAAAAAAAAGCTTTCCAATTTTTACCTTGTTTTGAGGTCAGACTGATCAGAGAAGAGATACATTTTACTTTCCACATACTAACATTGTCAAATAAAGAGTTAAAAAAACCAGAGATTGTGAAATATCTACCAAAATCGGAGCAGTATATCTCTAGTTATGTTTTATTATTAGTCCTCGAGAAAAGAGAGTGGTAAGACATCCTTGTGTGTGATATCAAAGGCGCTGTGGGAGGAAGGACTCGAGGCCAACTGTGTGCGCTTTCACAAAGTCTCCATTTCATTTATTTTTAAAAATGTGAAAAAAATAAATAAAATACAACTTTGCTTTTCCCAAACGTTAGTGCAAAAGTGACAGGTGCAAGTTCCTCATTCTGAACTTACGTTCTTACTTATCCTTTAAAAATAATAAAGTACAGTACAGAAAGATGGCAATAAAACTTATGTTGCTATTTAGACCTTAATATATAAAATGTCCAAATCTATGTTGGAAGTGACCGATGCTTGTTGTAGCCTGTGTGTAACTATACTGGTATATTACAGTTTCTCACACTAAACGTCCGTCTAACCCAAATACAATGTCTCTTAAGTCTACAATCACCCATGATAAAATTCCAGGTTTTAAAAATAAATAAATAAAAACTTAGACCATCAGAAATAACTTCAAAGCTCTTTCCACATTTAATGGGACCCATTTCCGGCTCTATTCCTCAGAAGAAACTAGAAGGGAGGGGGTTATAAGGTTTAAAAAGCTACGATAACCTGGTTTTATAAGAACAAATCCTTGAACAAAGCCTTGTTGTTGACCCTTTGATTCAATTTTCCCCTATTCTATCTTCTTTATTAGTGTACTGGCACAACACGTACTTTACTCAGACCATGAAGAAGAGACCATTACTCAGGTATTGTCAAGGTATACGACAGAATAGAGGACATTAACGTTAAAAACCTTTAAAAGTGTGGATATTGGAACTCAAAACTTCCTATTTAAAACAAATCAGAGTGGCTTCGTGGAAAAAAGGTATATGACACAATAGACATTGTTCTAAGTTTTGAAGCCTTAAACGTAGTGGGAATAAGAACAGAAATAGAAAATATGCTTTTAAAGTGTCATCTTTGTTCCTAATGTTCATTTCTAATCTTTTTTTATTCTTTGCGCTTTTCAGTCTTCATGTTCAGCACTTTTAATTGTCTTGGACATGAAATGTGGTATACAAATAAATTTGCCTTATGTTACGTTACTTGCCCAACGCACATTATTTAGCTATTTTTCTTCTTCAAAGTCCACCACAAAATGAGGACATCTTCAGTCCAAAGCTATCTTTAGCGATTAGATTTAGCACCAGATTCTGCTAAGGCCATTTTATTTCTTTAATTCGTTAATCTGATTTTATTATTTCGTGGACTTTGGATGTATGTTAGTAGTCATTGTAGTGAAAGTGAAACCCCAGAGCATAATGCTGCCAATATGTTTCACTATATTAAAGATGTGTAGTATTTTATCTGGGCTGCACTGCAAAAAAATAAATAAATAAATGAAAATGAAGGACAAACGGAAACATTCAAATGCAGTTATTCGTTCAAACTACCTCTTCATAATGATTAAAGCAGAAAGAAACCATTTTGTTAGCATTGTCGTTTTTATTCCTCTTTGACATTTCATAACAGTGAGCATGCCCTTCAAGCCAAATAAAGCTTGGACCATTGATTTTTTTTTAAAAGCTCAAAACCCAAATATTCTGAACTATGTTTTTCAAACCACATTTCATTATCTATGTTTAATACCTACAAATGAGTTAAAATTTTTTAGTTATTTTTGTTTGTTTGTTCTTAACTTCTTCACATCTTAAATAAGACCATCCATTTGAGTGATGAGGCAGGTGTAGACTAGCTGATGCTGAGGCCCTAGGTCTCCAGATAAGCCCTGCGTACCTGGCTCAAGCCAAACTGGTGGCAATTCAGGACTACTAATCTGTTTGTTTTGTGTGTTTGAGAGACAGACTTGCGCATGCATGAATGCGCCCGCTCTCCCGCGTGTGTCCGATCCCCTGTTCACCAAAACAATGGAGAGAGCTGTTCCGCTGAGCCACAGTTGATTGAGGGTTAGTGAGGTAGCGAGCATCTCCAACGGTCCTTGTAATCCATCATCATGGGACAGGGTCCGGAAAGAAACACGCATATCTGAGAACGGGCACATGGACAAACTCAGAAAAGGGCCAGAGGTTTTACTGTGCTGCGAGAAAAGTGTGATTTTTGTCAGAGCGCAGCTTTTTGAATTGCCACGGAAGTTCAAACAAATGCCCGATCACGTCCATTTGCAAGCTTCTGGAGAATAAGGCAGAAATGTCTGATCCAACTGTTCAAAACAATAGTCGACATTCCCCTCACTCCTTCAATGGTATGTTACTTGGTATGTAAACAGTTTTATGTAAGTGCCACTGCTGGAGCCACAGACATGTCATTGGAAGTTCAGCTGCAGCGGCTCACGTGTTTGAGAAGTAACAACTTACGATTTTACTTAAGTGAATCGTGAACTATCTTATGTTTTGTGTTCAAAACGGATCTACAGGTTTTATTTTGTTTGTTTGTTTGTTGGTTATGCCGTTTACTGGCAACACGGCACATATCAATGCCAGAGCAGCTTGAGTTCTGGCGGTTTCACGGTGGAGATGATGTCTGAATATGAGGACGGCATGTCTGAGGGCATTTTTAGGTAGTTTCTACATTGAGCAGACGGGAGGCCTCGTCCAAAGTTCACAGCAACACATCACCGGGTGTCTGACAGCATGCTGCTCACCAGCTACAGTTCTGATTAAGCGAAAACACATCGCATTTCTAGAAACGGAGGTCGCTAAGGATGTTTTAAATCAGGGTTGCCCGCACTTTTTGAGCTTGAGAGCTGCTTAAAAGATGACCCATCCAATCCCTGACTTGGGGTGAAACAATTAAAGGAATTGGGACCTTAGTGGGATACACCTCTCCAACACCTAACATTTTACTTGGTTTTACCTTGTAAAGACCTCATACTTGATGTTGACTGTTGCAATAGACAGAAAAAGTTGAGAAACTTGAGACTGGAATTGGGTTTGCGATCTAAAAACCTCAGAGTCTATTTGGACTGGACTATCTAAGTCATAAGACTTGATTTCAATGCCCAACAAAGGATTGAGACTTGCGTTGATTTTGGCCTACAAAGACTTAAGGCTTGATTTGGACGTGGACACTAATACTTGGGAAGTTGGAATCTGCTCTATTAATTATGATGTTATTTTTGTATTTTTATTGTAACGTTTCAATCCAATGTCTTGCTAAGCAACAACTTCAGCTGCTTATGCTCTCCTCCCACTTTCTGTAAACCGAACCATCGCCTCAGCTTTATTTTTGACTCGACTGTACGCCAGAAGAGAGGAGCCATTTGAATCTTGTGTTGTTTGAAGTGAAGCAGACGCAGCAAGAACAAAGTGACGATAGATGTGAGCTTTTAAAAATAAACCTTGAACAGAATCATCTAGAGCTGCCGTGGCGATGAGTGGCTTTTACAGTCAGCTACTTTTCACACAATCAGCTTGAAGTTTTTTCACAGCAAAGTTTGCCTTAGTTACAAACTTCAAACTTATTTCATTAAAAAAAAAGTAGTGGACACTGTTTTGAAGTTAAATTAACAAAAAGAAATCCAGGTGTCCAGATGATGATGATGTCAAATGTCAAACTACCTCGCATAAAAACATTTGTAACAAAAGGTCATTTCGGCACAAAGACCACTCTCAAATATCATTGCACTTTGTCAGCCTGCAGATGTAGCCTTGAGAGCTTACAGTCTTTTTTCGGGGAATGCCAAACGTTTGTAGGAAACACTCCAATGATGCAGTTGGAAAACAAGTGAGCGCGTCCTGTAAACTATAATGTAAGGTTCCTGGCAGCTAGACTGGTTTGTTTTACATTCATGTCTGCATCCATCCTGCTCCGGCCATGCCCACTTATCAACGCTCATGATTTCCACCTGTTTTCCTGCCCACATAACCAGCTTGTTTTCCCCAGTCTAGCTGCCGGAGTATTGAAAACATTTTATGCGAGTAAATGTTCAGCATATCCTGTTCTGATTGTCATGGTTCTGATCACGTTCTGTTTTTAGATTTCCTTACTTTGCCGTCTGGACATTTTGCCGTTTTTGACTTTGATCATGCCTGACCCCTGAACCTGTTCTGCCTTCCCGGTAACCAACCTTTTCTATCCTGACCACGATTTCTGCCTTATCCCTGCGTTTTGCATATTGGATTTTTTCCAATAAATCTATATTCATTTATTCGAGCTGTGTCGGTTGAATCTCTTGGTCCTTCTGCCATGCCTCAGTGCATAACATATAACGCCGTTTTAATTAATCAATATAGGCAAACACTCAACATGAATAAACTTTCTTAGTAAGAACATCATCACATTCAAAGTTATGTACTAACTGCCAGATTATGCCAACCCACATTCTTATCACTTAATGTCAATATGGTAGGATATTTGGAGTAATAAAAAAAAAAACGACTTGGTTACAAAGTTCTTACTCGCAATTACTAGTTAGGGTCTATGTAACAAGGGGGAACATGGAGTCCTGATTTATTCTTTGCTCCTTGCACAGCGCAGATGGAAGCACAGAGATGTGGGTAATGTTGTGGTTCTATACAGCGTCTAGATGTCCTAACCAGCCTAATGCAGTGTTAAATGACTTGCTGCAACCACTGGCGGTGGTTTTCAAGCTGCAGGGGAAGCGCGAGCATCACAGGAAAACCCTACAACTATGGATGTCTAGTATGGAATACTGAAGTTCCCCAGGTACAAACACACACACACACACACGCGCGCACACGCAAACACACACACTACAAAGTTGGCTATAATCAACCTTTGGCCACTGCAGCACGCAGCATGATGAATAGCTACCACAGTCAGTTATACTTCCAGTACAGCAGAGTATGGCATGTGTGTGTGCAGAGCCAAGGGAGGAAGGCAAAGTAGGCCAGCATGAATATAAAATAGCCCCTGCTAGGCAATGATGTGGACTACAAGAAAGAGGAGTGCAGTATGTGCTTTTTTTTCTTCTTCTTCCTCTCTTTTCTGCATTTGTAAATATATGTGAGCAGAAGTGAGTTGCCACAGAAAATGAGCAGATGAAAGTGGACGGAAGAGACTAAAGCTACTTTTTGCAACTATGCTCATTGATCAACACGCTCAGTTGCCTAAAAACATCAGGTGACTCCCAACAAAGCAGCTTGTTAGAATTTGAAAATTTCTGCTGGTTACATATGCTAGACAGAAACACACACACACACACACA